>CM057809.1:62469482-63024482 GCA_030067965.1 Latrodectus elegans
AAAATATCTTGCGCAAAAATATCTTTGAAAGACGTTTCTTATAGATTATTTCATAAATATTGTGCAGAAATAACGAAGAAACTTTAAGCATTTATGAAATTATATTTACTTGGAGATGAGCTATTTTGATTACTGATTTTAGTTTTTATTTGAAGCATAATATTTTTTGTTTATTACATTAATTATTTAATTTTACTGGGAAAGTAATAATATTAATTATTTAAAATTTATTTTTAAGCTGAAAGGAATAAAAATTGTCAAATAAAAATGCAAATAAATGTAAAGGTTTGAACATTTAATATAAAATTACATGATGTTTGTTGTTTTTAAACTATTATCATTTTTTATCCTTGTTTTTTTCCTATATCATTATTTCAATAAATACCAAATTATTCATTGAAAATATGATCACATAGATATTTCAGGGCTTAAAAGATTGTATTATATCCATAATATAACTCGAATTTAAATTGACTTTAATAGAAACTTTTGTAAATCAGTATTGAAAGAAATTCTAAATCCACTTTATCTTAGATATATATATATAGTATTTTAATACCTTAATATTTTAACTACTAAATTTAAGTTCATTCATTTTAAGGAAAAAAAAATGATATGTATATTAATTACAAGTTATGAAAATACCGAGTGAGGATCTGTTTGAAACGTAATTTAAGATAATAAGGTGTTTGCTTTTATATTTGTAAGAAATGAAACAAATAAAAGAAAAAAAATTGAAAACACCGTTTTGGTTTCAGGGCTGTATAATAAAATCTTGAGTTCGATTTTGTGCTTTTCATTAATTCCACTTTTCTCCGATATGAATATAACAAAAAAGCAAAAACATCGGTGAATTAAACCCGTATTATCAAGCAAAAGAGTTATTATTCTCTGCGATGTACTAAAAGATGGAGACTTCCAAAATCATCTGTTCCAGTTTAAATCTTCTCAGGCTATTTTTATGCGAGAAGGTAAATCCAATTATGTTTAAAAAGTAATTACGTTAAAATCACTGTGACCAAAAGCCAACACATACAATAAAAAAATTCAGTAAGGTATTAAAATGACGTAAGAAGATTTTTTCTGAACTTTTCCCAACTTTACAAGACGCTATAATCGAGTTGAAAAGGAACAAACCAAAAAATAAAGATGCTAGCAGCAGGGGCGATGCAGCTGTTGCGGCGTAACATTTTTTAATCAAGTGCTTTCATGATTAAATTTTCTTTATGCCCGTACCACACAACAGTTTAATTAGACCTAAAGCTTATGCGTGAGCGAATAACCATATTCTAATTAAATGTATACTAAAAATTATAAAGTGTTGAGATAATATTAATAATTGTTATAACCTATTTTAGTAAAAAAAAAGCATTGTTAAAAAATTTTTGCTACAGAAGGAAATACTCTTTTAAAATATATACAATATAAATGAAAGAATTAATTCTACAGTACTTAAATAATTTTATGTTTAGTGTTATACATATCTATAGTTAGACATGAAGCTATCTTCTAATCTATTCACAAATGCTTTGCAGTTAAAGTACAGATATCTTCTTTTAATGTATATTATATAAAATATTTTTCTCAAAATATTAGTATTGTACAGAAAAAATTATTTTTTTTAGATTATCATTAAAAATATCAATAAATATTATCTTAAATTCAAATTAATTTTTATGCAATTATTACAGCAGTTTTATTGTGTATTAAGTAAATGCTAGGAGATAAACAATTGGTAGCAATGAAAATTTCATAATAGAAGAGTAATAGAATAAATCTTTTGCATAATTTCGAAAATCATATTACTCGAACTATAATTTAACTAGTTCTTATGTACAGTATTTTCTTGAATATTAAAAAAAAGTTCTAATCTACTCTTTAGCTTTGCTATTTAAATTGCATGTAAAATTATGAAGATTTTTCTTTTGATATATTTATTAATATTGACTCTCAAATTATTTTCGAAAAATTTAAATGTATTTCCAAAAAGTCATAAATAAATGAAGCCTTCATTGTATACAAAGAAAATTAGTACCTATGCTCCATGTTGACTAGTGAAAATAGTATAAACTTTTCAACAAAAATTATTAATATTATTAAAAAATTATATTCTATATCACATATGATCTTATCAAGTACATTCAATGAAACTTTTAACCATAAGATTGATTATTAATTATTGCTTATTCTACAAATGCATTTTTATTTTAGTTTTGATTGATTAATTACAAAAGTTATAAGAATGTTGTAATCAAGATATCTCTGATAACCTTTATTTTCCAGCATTTTTTTTCATGATATGAAATAAGTAGAAAGAATAGAGCATTGCTTATTAACTAAACAAAATATTAATTTACTTCAATAATTCATGTTAACGTTAAAAGAAAAAAAGAAGCAGAAATATAATATTATTACAGAGGGATAAAAATAACCATTATTAAAGAAGTATTCTTTTTAAATTTCAAATTCACTAAAGTTCAATTTTCAGTTTTTTCAAGATCTTTTTATTTCAAAATTTTTTCATTTAATTTTCATGATTTTTTTTATTTTGAAAATTTATTTTAAAATATAAATAATCTCGAAAATGTATTAATAGTGTATAAAATTTATTGAAAGTATTTACATAACGAATTCAAAATATTAAAAAATTAATTACTGAAACTAACTATTGATAATTATAGTTTCTTAGGCTATTTTCATATAATATTTAATTTATGAAACGTTATTGGTTTAATAAGATTTTAAAACAGATATAAAGTTTGGGGAATGTTAGTGAATCAAATAGAGAAGAAAAGCGATGAATCAAATGGAATGTCTGGAAATAAGAAAATTGGAGAAAAATATTAAATAAAGAGTTTATAAACTTTCATTTATGAGGGAAAAATGTGATCTGTGCAGTGTTTGTGTATATTTATTTAATAATTAAAGATTGAGTAAAATAATGTGTTTCTAGAAGAAAAAAACAAAACAAAATGTTTCTAATAAACAAAGAAATGTAAAGCACACTGATGGAAAAATAGGAAAAACAATTTATCAGCAAATATCATCATTAGTACATGTAGAAAAATTTTGCAGGCTATTATTTCAGCGTGAGAGCTTTAAAAAATGATTCCGAAAAGAGCATTTTGAATGAAAGATTTAACTATGATTATGTATTATTATAATATCCATCATGACAACTAAATAGGATAACATAATTGTTTTGCGGTATAAAACAACGAAATAAACGAAGAACATTTTTAATAAGCTTTAGTATCTTTAACAAAAATTAAAGTTCCATCAGCAGGGAAAAATTTACAAACAGAAACGCTTAGCAGCTGTTGCATACCGAAAAGCTTTTCTTAGCATCATATTTTTATACAAGAAGTTTTTTTTTTCTGATATTTTTTTCTTCTGCTCTTTTAAGGCTTTTCTGGCTTAATAGATTTCCCCTTCCTACCTTGAGTAGAAAAAGCATTCTTAAAGATCACGTTAACGCTGTCACCAATGTTTTCAAGCTTGGATGACTTAAGAATTGATATAAAAAATAAAAAAAGTGCTGAAGTTTTTTCTTAATATAATGATTTTATCTGGATAAAATAGTGGCTTGAAATACCGGTGAAGAGTAAACTTTTTTTTCCTTCCAAAAATGCTTTTATTGAATTTATTTTCTAAATCTTATAACATCATAGATGTCAACTTATTTATTATTCTAAGTTGTGTTCCTTCATTACATATTCAGAAGTGAACGCTAATTAACGCATTAATCTTTCCCACTGAATTACATATTAACATGATTTAATAGCTTGCTGCTTATCAAGAAATATTTCAAAGGTTTATGAATTTATGAAGTGACACCTTTGATGACTGTTTTATTTATAAAAATGAAAGTGTGCATTTATAAAGTATATTTAAATGTTTTACACTATTTAAATAAATTCAACGTATTTGAATGTATTTGCATAGCAGAGAAAGAGTAAAATATCAAATAGCTGACTGAAAATTTCTAGTCATTGATTTTTTATAATTAATAATCAATATTTTTCTTAGTTTCATAAGCTTTAGATAATCTTTTACTTAAAATCTTAATCGCATCCGAAGTATATATTATAGGATTTTAAAATCAAAACGCAATCTTATTTACTAATTAAAATCGTAATAAAAAGTAAGATAATAAATTAATGTAAATGAAATATTGAGATAATATTCTACTTATTAAGTGAATATCTTATTAAATGAAATAAGGATATTACAGTGATTTACAGAATTCATGAAAATTTCCAATTAAGTTTTATTTCTTATTTAATAGTTTACTTGTTGTGATGACCGATGGCTGAGAGGTTAGCATTCCTGACTCCTGAGCTGTGGTTCCAGGGTTCGAATCCTGGTTCGGGCATGAATGATATTTTCTTTCTCTGTGTTCGTCTGCCTTTTCTTCCGTGATGAATGAATGTGGCTCACCCTATAAACGGGTTATTTATGGTATGGAGCGAGCAACGCTAATCGTCTCCGTAACTTGTTTCACAGATGCTCCCTGGGTAACGACAAATGAGTAGCAGTCTATAGACTTGTGGCATAGGGTTCTTCACCCAAGTGCCCACCATTGGGGAAAAATAGTTTACTTGTATGGTGTGTGTCCTGATTTAGGGCAGTTTTCTCTGAATGACCAAACTATCCAAATAAAAATTATAAATAAAAGTATTGTGATCAAGACAAATCACTTAATATATCTTTTTACAACAATTTCATGAACGTTTTTTCCTTGAAACATTGTTTATATTTTTAATTACAAAAAGTTTATGCAGATTTTTGCAATGGTCATGTCACAATAATTATTTTTAACTGAAAACCTTATTCATTTATCTGTTTATCAACTCATGTCAGTTTAGGGAATAAGCGACACGGAATGAATAGTCTAATTCCAATTACTTGCAAAATTACTACAGAAATTATTATTTTCTTCCGTTTCCTAAAGCATCACACAGAAAAATATTTAAAGCAAACGTTTTTTGTATTTCTTATATTTTTTGTATTGGGTGGTCTGGTGATAAAATATCATATAAAGAGCGAAATTATGTCATACATATTTTAGATGAGGGATGTTTTTTTTTATTAAGATTACTTTTATGACGAATTTAAGACGAATAAACTTGAAAGATCATATACAGGGAAAAATATGTCATGCACACTTTAGTTGAGGCACATATTTAATTAAAATTACTTTTACGACGAATGTAAAATGAATAAAATTGAAACGGAATGGTTAAATCACAAGATAATCGAGGAGAGACGTGGGAAAGATTTCATATTATACAGCTGTTTCGCTCAAAGTTAGTGAAAGAAATCGAGCACCGTATCTTTTTTTATAATACTCATGTATAAAATATCTGCTTGGTAATGGTAATCTGAATCAAAAGCATCTCCGAAACTTCATTTCAGTTAGAGTTGGACGAATGTTCTGCTTCACTTCATTTATTAGATTTCATACTATACCCCATTTTACGTAAATATTTGTGAGAGATCCTTTACTTTAAACGTGAAGTAGGGGCTCAAGTCAACCGTTTTATTGGGTTTGCTTCGGGGCAAAGAATACTTACTGCCTAGATGGGTGGATTGAATGAAAAAAATAGATGATATCCGGTTTGTAAAAGTAAGATATCGTCCTCCGTCTGCTTCCATTTACTGATTAGCAGAATTTAAATTTCTTAACAAGGATTGCTTTTTATTCGGATTTCTTTAAGTATAGCTTTATTGTGAGCGTTGATAATTTTTCTTTTCACCATTGATATGTTACTAAGATTGACTGTTTCAAGAGCAAGAAACACTCGCGAAGAAGTGTTTTAATTTCGCAAGATTTAAGATGTATAAGAGTAAAGTGATTTATATATATATATATATATATATATATATATATATATATATATATCTCTCTATCTATCTATATATATATATATATATATATATATATATATATATATATATATATATATATATATATATGAGGGTTACCATAAAATTTTTGAGATACGCGCAGACGAGACTTTGCAAAATAAAAATAACGGTTTAATTTTAAAATACAAAGTATTTTAACACAGAAGACGATTTTTTACTGAATTATTCAGCTTGTTTAGCATAGAATAAATTTTAAACAGAAGAGAAAATGGAGTTGACGCGAGAACATTTTCACTCTATGATTTTCTACGATTTTAAAGCAGGTATAAATCAAGAAGAATGCGTTAAGCGGTTGCTATTAGCATTTGGTGATGAATCTCCAGCTCGTGCCACTGTATTCAGACGGTTTAGAGAATTTAGAAGATGTCACAATTTTCTTCAGCATGAAGAACACACAGGAAGGCCGCCGTCGGCAGTAATCCAGGATAATGTGTCTGCCATACGAAAAATGTTAATGGATGATAATCACTGTACCTATCAAATGATACAAAAGGAACTTAACATTGGATCTGCAGCCATACACAAAATCATTCATGAAGAATTACATATGAAAAAAGTAGTTTGCCCTTTGGTTCCCCATAATCTAACTGAGCACCAAAAAGAGGAGCGTGTCAGAATCAGTAAAGAAACTCTTAAATTTCTAAATGATGGTGGCCACTACATCATTTCTAAAATTGTAACAGGTGATGAAACATACATACCGTTTTTTGACGTTCCAACACGTCAAAAAAGCAAAGTAGGGGTCTTTGAAGATGATTTCAAGCCGTCAATGGTGAAAAAACAACGCGCGCTGAAAAAAGTGATGTATGCCGTTTCCTTCAGAAGTACGGGATTGATCAAAGCCATCAAGCTGGAAGGACACAAGACAGTAACAGCAAACTGGTATACCACTAAATGTCTTCCAGAAATTCTACAAGAGCTGAATGTTTGGGGATTAATGCTTCACAATGACAATGCATCTTCACATACAGCCGGATTAACAATTGAGTTTCTTAAACAAAAACAAATTAAAGTGATCAAACTTCCACCGTATTCATCTGATCCAGCTATGTGCAATTTTTGGTTATTCTTTAATCTAAAAAAGAACTTACGTGGACGTCGTTTTCCTTCAGAAGAAGAGATTGATGTGGCTATAAATGTATTTTTTCATCTATTCCAAGAAATGAATGGCTTGAGGCATTTAATCTGTGGAAAATTCGTCAACAAAAGTGCATTGATGCCGGAGGAGACTATTTTGAACACACCTAAAATTTCGTAAGTATAAGTTTAAAAATCTAGTTGTATCTCAAAATTTTCAGATATATATATATGATCTATTTTTGATTAAGGCGATGAAATATGTTTCATTTATGCCTTTAAGTAAATGCCACACATGAATGAAATCACAGAGTCATAAGAATTTATTTAAAATACTCAAGAAATTTTCAGAGATGTTTTACTTGTAAAGCTTTTCATCAAATTTAATAACACCTTTAAAATTAAAAAAAGAGTCATTAAATAAAGATTATAAATTGATGAAATATAGGAACTCGAAAAAATATTATTTCACTCTGCAATCTTAAATGGTTGATATTTCTTCTTTTTACACACACACACACACACACACACACACACACACACACACACACACACACACACACACACACACACACACACACACACACACACACACACACACACACACACACACACACACACACACACACACACACACACACACACACACACACACACACACACACACACACACACACACACACACTTTTCTTACAATTTTGCTCTCAGTTATACAATGCAGTTTTCATAAAAGAAATAGGAACCTGTTGTATATTATGTGTATTTAGCAAATGAGCATAAAAAGCTTAGTTATAAATGTGCTCTAAGATATCTTGGATTCAGAACTCAAAAGTCGAAATGAAGTCTTTCCACAAAATATTTTTCCAGTAATGTGAATCTTCGTAGATGAAATTATACTTTTTTTTTTAATTTGCATTTATTGAGTTAACTGTCTACAGTTCATATTTGTCAGTATGTTTTGTTTTGATACTTAGCTTTCGAAAATTACACTAAGATGTTTGAAAAACATTAAATTTCTCTATGTTGAGAATAATGTAAACATGTTTCCAAATACAATTTTTTGTTTATTTTAGGTAAAAGTAAGTATATTTTTCAATAAATAGTTTTAAGCTTGAGAATTTTAGAGAGTTCTTTCAGACTTTCCAATAATTTAACAATAATTTCGTTAATATATTGTCTGGTTATATGTAAGACACAAAAAAAGTGTAAATGAAATATATTGGAAACATAGTTATTTTCAGCAAAAAAAATCAATTAATAATATTAATAATACTTAAAAATGAAATAAACACTTACATGTTTATGAAATATAAAATACATGAGGAACAGAAAGATACGAAAATCTTGTGAGCTATTAAGAGCAATAAAACTGTCATACGTAATTTATAATTAAATCATTTGATTTAATTTTTATTTGCGAGAAAGTGTAAATAATTAACGAATTACTTAAACAATGTTTAAAAAAATTTAGCTACATATGTTTAACTTATATTTATTTTATACCTATTTTTATTTCAAAAGATAAAAGACAAAACTATAAATGCATGCATTTCAAAATATTTTTGAAATAAAATTTATAAATCATTTGTATACATATAGGTTTAGAAACCAAACAAATAATACTTTTTATTTTCATGATATTTTTAAAGCACTTTTATTTCCTAAATAAAGAAATGCTTTTAAAAGTAGGAATACAAAATTTTATTGAAAAAGAAAAAGAGCAGCCTCTCTTAAAATGTAATTATTCAGTAATTACTCATTGATATATTCCTAAAATACAAAGCTTTCGTAAATGGCAACCGTTGATCAACTTGGAGTAGCGTCACATCGTATTGGAACGGTGTCGTAAATGGGACGAATTTGCTGCTTGCTATCAAATCACATTCTTCGAGTGTCAGCAAACAAGGTCAAAGTTCACCATCGAATATCTGAGTGTCATCGGCGATTTTTTTGAACTCAATGAAATTTATGAACTATATGTTTTGAACTGTTTGAACTTCTCGAACACTATGAACCCACTTTAGAACTTTAAAAAACTTTTTGATCTTAGTAACACTTTTAGTATTTTAGTAACCTTTTAAAATTTTTTTTGAACCTAAAATGCTTTTAAAAGCTAAGGTGTGCCTATTACACTGATTTAAACTCCTCGCCTGTATATAGTTATCAAATTTCGTATTATGCCATATTCTTTTCCTTTTCATAACTAAGTGTTCATAGTATTTATGAAATTGCTTTCAATGTACATAATATTTCTTTCAATGTATATGCCATAATTATCTTAGAAATTGTTAATTGTGTTTTTATTGATTGTAAATTGTTCCTTCATTGATTGTTATATATGTATATTTTAAATTTTATTTTTAAGTCAGAGAAAATTTTTAATGTTATTGTCTGATGTTCAACAGGGATTAAAGCCCCTTACAATGTTTGCAACTTCTTGTTACAAATTTGTAAGCACAATTTGATTGCCTTTTTAAATGCCACTATGGTGGCGCCCTCCGGGACCTCGTATAGGTGTAGATCACATTAGGTTTTGGGGAGACGGTACCCAATTAATCGTATGGTACAGTCTGGGGTCTCGTCACATAGTTATGTATGTATGACGTCGGCAATGAGAAAAAATCTATTCATAGTTTTCTCCAGCAATAAAGAAATGTTTTTTAATTCCGTTTGTAAACATTTTCAAAATTATGAAAGTATTTTTCATAATTCTGCTATTCTGGATAATTTGTTTTCAAATTTTCACAAATCTTTAGCGATATTTTTTCCAAAACTGAATATGTTGAAAAAGGTATAGAAGAAAAATCAAAATGAAAAAGGAAAGACAAAACATCCATTTTATGGCTAGTTTAAATAGGCAAGGGCGTTTTAAATTTTTTATTTTCTAATTTATATCATTAATATTATAGCGTAAGAAATTCAGATATTTTAAATTTAATTTCAATTAAAAAATTTGCTCATGTTATATATTTATAGTCGGTAGTTTTTTCAAAATAAATTGTTATATGAAGATTTTACTTATTTTGCATGCATACGTTTTTGCATAATAAATTAAATGTGTTTAGTAAAAATTATTATGCCTTCTCATTACGACAAAAATGATAAGTGTACTTTTTTGTTTTTGTTGCACATATTAAATATTATTTTATTTTATATTAAAAATTATTATCATAAACTATTTTTCACAGTATATATTGGTAAGTAAACAACCTTTAAACTTGACTTTTCTTTGTATGCCGCCAAATTATTAAATCTTTAAAAGTATGCCATGACACACAAAAAAGGTTGAGTGTCCTTATCATACCTAATAAACTCTGTTAAACAAAAATTTAAGTAGGAATGAAAACCGTCAATATTTTGCGTATATACTCAGTATTAGATATTACTCTATGACTTTAAATTTTAGTTATTATTTTTGATAAATTTATGTACATATTTTTGTAGAATAATTTATACACGTATTTTTATAACATAATATTAATGTATTATATGTAATATAATTTTTAGTTATTAGAAAATCATTGCATTTAAAAGCATACTTTATATAATACATATTATAAAATATATTATTTTCTATCGATTAATAAATTTAAATAACTATGCAGCTGTTACTGAAAGAAAATGATTGAAATCATTTCATTCATTAAACAAAGTGCATTGAATCTGAGAAATAGATATGGAAAAATACCACTTCGCCTACAGACAGATTTATCAGAAGTAAAACGTGTCTATTAACCCTTTCAAAAACATTCCGATAGTGAAAATGACTTTAAAGATGTCTTACAATGAGAAGTAATGCAAGTGGTTTGAGTATATCACAGTGATGTGTTTCATAAAGGATCACTATAAAAATGAAATGTATAACTTCATATTTTTAAAATATGCTTTCTTGCAATTGTTTATTTATTCCTTAAAGTATAATTATGTAAATTTTACATTTTTAAACTATTTTATTAATATTTCCTCAGTTATAAACGATGAATAGACTATAACTTAAATGCCAAAACTGTCCTATAGACAGAAATACAGATTCAATTTCTTCTATAAATCTTTTCCATGCACAGAAAAAATTGAGATCTAAATATGGTAAAGTAGTTAAACTTTCTTTATAATGATGAAAGGGTTTCTTATGTAATGGATCCCAAACAATAATATCTGATATAAAATGTATGAACGTATACAATGTGCTTAATTAAATCTGTCGTTCATCTCTAAAATTGGGGTACATAACAGATAAATAAAAGTGACTTGGAGATCTCCAAAGAACATCCCTTGGAATGAATGCCATGATAAAAAATGATTATGAGCTAGGTTCCTCACAAAATTGCGATCTTTAAAGATCATGCTGCTTATTTATGACTTCTGATAATGATTTCAACTACTTATTAATATATCGTCTACCAGCTTCTGTTAGTCAAAAAGTATCAAGGTAAATGGTTATATGTATACAAACTTACCTTTGCTCACTTGTCAGAAGGTATGAATTATTGGATAATTTACCAGTACTAAAACCTAACCTCAATAACCTCAATTCTCTTTTCTTTCTGGGATTCTTATAGTTTTTTATATTAGACTATTAAGTAGGATTCTTCTGATGATAAAACATTTTCTCTATTAAGCAAATTAAGCAAGAGTAATTTTTTTCAACAAATTATAGCGTAAGGTGAGTAAACGTCATGTAATTTATTTAAAGTATCTTATATTATGAAATTTAATTTTTTGAATATGATATGATCTCAAACTATCATGTTAAATTTCATGATGAGAAATTTTATCTTAGGGCATAAGTTTATATATTTCTAAGTGTAGTTTGTGTGATAATAAGGTATTTTTAACACTCTTGTAGAATAAAAATGTTTACTATTTTATTAATATTTTATTAATCTAAGTAAAATTTTTAGCATTATAAGCGTTAAAAAAGGGAATATTTACACTTCTTGGTTTTTATAAATTCGTCAATTCAAATTTTTTCATCAATATATTTTTATTTTAAACTTCATAATTATCGTTATAATTCATTACAAATATAAATATATAGTAAATAATCATGTATTCTTAAAATATCATTAAATAAGTAACTGTTATTTTTTAAAGTGTTGCTCAAAACTACATGAATTTAAATATTTTAAAAGTGTTTTTAAAACCAACGTAGTAAAATAATTTTCTTTAAATGTGTTAGTATTAAATTTAAATGAAAGGATTCTTTAGAATATTAAAAAAAGCTTTACTTCAATGTACGAAGTTGATAAAAAAAGATATTGATAAATTAAAATAAAATCTATTAATTTCACAAGGAAAGTTTTTTAAAAAATCATCAAATTCAGATTATTAAAAGTAAATGCTTCCAAATGAAGTTCATAAATGGAAGTGTCGAAATTATGAAAATCAATTCAACCATACGTAGTGTTTCTGCTTAAATCTGTTTTGAACAATTAGAATTTTGTGTCCTTTCATACAAAATGAAATTTAATGATATGGAAACGGAAATAAAATGTTTATCTTGAGTTTCTTGATTGTAGCTGCATCCATTAGTGAGAAAATCTTTCTAAGAGTTCTGCCTAATATAACACGTTTGAGTACCTCCATTATTAATGAAAGACACAATTATGTATCCGTTGACTTTTTGTTAAAAGTGTGTGTATTTGGATGAATAAAAAATTTTAAATCGGGAACATTTACCTAAGAGCTTAGGCTGTTTTTTTTTTACAAAAACTATGAACATTTATTTTAAAAATATAAAATGTTTCGGTCTGGAGCATATGTCTCAAAGTTTATACTCATTTTGACAAAAACTCAAACCTTTTATATTCGGCACATAAAATATTTTGACTGCTATTTTAAAATAAAGAAACTAATGGCATAGATATGCTAACAATTTAAAATTCTTAAAAAGATATTTTAAATATCATTATAATTAGTATTACTTAATTCAAAAGAAGCATTTCAATCCATAGTATTAAAACTAAAAAAGTATAAACGTAATTTTTGCTTATAAATCTATAATCGGTGTTTCTGTCAGCTTATTATTAAATTAAATCATATTTTTTAAGTTTTTGATTTAAATATAAATGTATTTAAGGATGAATTTATGCTTAGTTTTAAATGTTATTTTATGATTCATTTCTATTGTATAATTGCTAATTTTAATTTGTTAAAGTTACTCGTTTAATTCTGGTTCGCGTTGTTCCCAGAGATACATATGAGATAAAAAAAAATGATATCTATATGCTATGAAAGTAAGAATCATTAAAGCATGTTATAAATGATTTTTTCAATTTAAAAGGAGCCTGAATATTTTTAATTTGGATAAATGTAAACAAATGCATTTTCTTTTTATGTTTTACTTAAAATATTTTGTTGTAATTGTGTGATAACAATTTTATTTAGTTAATCTTTGCAGAAAGCACAAGAATTATTAAAATCAAAGTTTTGAGAAACCTGATTTAGTTTAGAGCCATTTTTATAAAATGTAAATTTATAAAGGAATGGTACTAAATTTATAAGAAAGTATTTTTATTCCCGAATTTCATCATTAGTGAAAACATTATTGAAATTTTCTTACCTACATAAACTAGATGAGTTATTATCCACTAAAATTTGCATATAGTTACTTGATACATCTAAATATGTTATTCTTATGCTCGGATAGTTGGAGTGCAGAATATATTGAGGTGCATTAATTAGCAAGTCAAATGTTAATCACCAATAAATACTTTGATTTCATCATTAGTTATTTGTTATGTATTTAAATTAACTTCATCTGAAATCCTTCGGGAACTGTTTGAGTAGTGTCTTTTAGTGAAGGAATAAAGAATTTGAAATTCGTTAATCATTCTTAATTAGTAATGCATACTTTCACATCTGAGTTTCCTTCAATAGAATTTAATACATAGAAATCATTTTCATAAATCGTGTACGTTGAGTTCAGTGCACACGATTTAGGAAAATTATTTCGTGTGCACTAATGAAGCATAAATCAAGAAATTGAGTTTGTTCAATAAGTTGAATGTCTCAGAATTTAGTTGACCAAAATCAAAATAAATTTGCACTTTCATAATTGAATGTAAAAATATGCTATATTTGGATTCTTTCTGAAGATTTTCAAAAAAGCAGCAACGATATTGCAAAGCGATGCTTAAATGTTTCATGAATACAAATAATTTCTTTTAATATTAATGATTTGAGTTTAGATTCAGTCATTTAATTAGTCTCTTAAATTTTTAAAATGTGTGTGTGCTTTTTGTATTTACATTATTTAAACTAATAGTTAATTTTAATGAAAGACTTAGCAGCCAATTATTTATAACTTATTGACCAAGTGATATTTTAATTACTTTCAAGTTTATATAAATTTAATTTTATCATTAGAGCTCTCCTTTAAAATTAAATTATTGCGCATAATAATTAAATATAAATCAACAAAAAATTCTCTAATATCATTAAACTTTCACTTATTTGTAGCAAGTGATATTTCAGCTCATTTTATCAATTAATAAAGCAGGAAGAAGAATGCAAATTATATTGTGTCAAAATATTAAATTGTGAATGAAGGGATGTTTCAACTTTTTGTTGCTTTTTTAGCCCCTGATTCAACAATTGATATGAAGACTTATTCCTAAACTTCAAATTTTATTCTTGAGTCGTTCACTGTAACTTTTTTATTTCATGCAAGAGCCCCCATCCCTAAGTACTATAACAGAATACTAGACCACAGACTTCCAAATCGAGTTATTGGAGTTCTGTTTTTCCTCTAGGCTAAAAGAATCGCAGTTCGTGATTCAAGAAATATGTTGCAAGAGGGTGGAGGAGTTTACCGAGGATATATTATTACTCAAAATCGAATTGATGCCATTGTTCCTGGTCAAAACGTGTTTTTTTTTGCTTATGAGAAACTTGTTATGTTGTCAAAACGTAATCTTTTTTGATATTTTAAAATTTTTGCTTTTTCTTTGGAGAAAAAAAATGTAAGTTAAATTTAAAAGATTTGATTGTTCATTAGGGTCTTTGTCAACATCAAGTTTCAACTTGTTAGTATAATTAAATATCAAGTATACTTTAAAAGTATATTGCGACTGAAAAAGGATATTTAAATGATTAGATTGATGATTGATGATTTTAATTCTCAAATCTTTAATTTAGTTTTATTTCAAGAATGAAATGAATTCGTTTAAATTATGTTTTATCGGAAAAAATGTTGAAATGTTAAGCACAATTCAGTGCTTCTGCAGAAATAGAATTTTAATTTTAGAATTAAAATGAAAATAAAATTCAAAATTAAATTTGTCTAAGCTCCGACGAAACTAATATAAAATATAAAATTGAACTTGAAACGAAAGAAATGAAAACAGAAGTGAAAAAAATAAGAAGTGAAAATGAGATTCAACAAAATAAGAAGTGAAAGCAAGATTGAAAGAAGTGAGAAGTGAAAGCAAGATTGAATGAAGTAAGAAGAGAAAGCAAGATTGAACTAAGTAAGAAGAGAAAACAAAATTGAAAGAAGTAAGAATTCAAAGTGCATTGATTTGAATAAATTAAATTGATTGTATAAGTTGACAATCTTAAAGTCAAAATCTGTATGGATTTTAACATGCATGATAATTCTTCATTTGGAAATGTTTTTGAGGTTAGTTAAAATCAGAAATAATATTAAACAGTTGCTCAAATGATTTATGAATGCAGATAGTTTTCATTAATTTAATTTAATTTCAGTGACTTATGTTTAAAACAAAATTTTTGCATGTAAGCTAATTAACACAGTAATGCATTGTTTTCAATTATTTATTACCAAAAAACATTCTTTTTCAGTTGAAACTTAAGTTTCTCCAATTTAGTTGTTCACTGTCTTGTCAACTAGGAATTGTCTAAAATTTTATTGATTGAATATTAAGAAATCATGAAACAACAAATCAGCAATTAATGATTGCTGAATTTTCAAAATATTTTACTACTTGAACATATAGTTTAATGTAATATTAAAGTTAATTAAGCATGTGAAGCTCTCTGTTACTGAAGCATTCTTTGTGGTGCAAGTACACGGAGAGGTATCCACTACTTTTGAGATTTGCTGTGAAATGAGTCATGCATTTGCATATTTTTCTTTCAATTTTCCATTGGAGAAAGCTATAAGAGATGCTGGTATTGATACACTAGGTGTAATATATTTAATATATCAGTCCATATTCTTGCATTGGCTGATGATGTAGATGAAATATCAAGAGCAGCAGCTAGAAGAAATCCTTATGCCATGGAAGAAGGCAGTCGAGAAATGGAAACTCAGGATAAGTGTGGAAAAAGAAAACATTTTGAGCTGATTTTTTTAAAAAAGGATAATTGTCTCAAATTTATATTTTTTCGTTTTAAGACATTCCTTAAAACATCATCTAATAAAAAGAAGAATAAAATTCTGTCACACAAGGTGTTAATAAAATCGGTTTTAACCTGTACCTCAGAGATATCGTCTTTAATCACGATGAAGAAGAAACTCCTGCTTCCTTCAAGAGGAAGGTTCTACGAACTATTTTTGGTGCTACTTTCAGAAATAGTGACTGGAGGAAAAGATATAAAATTGAATTTTTTAAAATACATAAAAATATTATTAAATATATAAAATCCAGTAGAATGATTCCTTCTGCATTTTATGGATTCAAAAAGCAGGTCACCTGAGAATGAATGCAGAGAATGCTCTTAAGGTTCTTAATGCAATAGAATGAAGTTCTTAAGATCCTTAATGAAATAGAATGAAGCTCTTAAAGTCCTTAATGCAATAGAATAAAGCTCTTAAGGTCCTTAATGCAATAGAATGGAGCTCTTAAGGTTCTTAATGCAATAGAATGAAGCTCTTAAGGTCCTTAATGCATTTCCTTTCAAAGAAAAATCTATAAGAAGACATGAGAAAATATGAAGGACACCCTCTATATGATAATTTAGCTAAACTAAAAAACTGGTCTGTCGTGCTATTGTTGATAATGAACGCACAGTTACATAAAAAAATTAGGACAGAAAATGTCTAAGATATAATGTGTTAATTTCATAAAAATGTGCTGTAAAATGAAATATACACTATTCCCATTTATAAAATTTACGTTTAAAAACTCTAAATACTTAATGCATACATGATCACATATTCAATAAAAAATTGAGATTAAAAATGAAAGCAAAATCTTTAAAAATTGATTAAAAGACGAATTGCAAATTTTAAACTCTGTAATTTTATTGTAATATTTTGTTTACTTTTCTCTGTAAACTTTTCGGTTAAACCAAGCAATTGGCTTATTGAGACTCAAACATTTAGAAATATAAATAGTATTATGATTAATAAAAGTCATCTGTAAAATACATTAAAAATTTTTGCTTAAATTCTACTTCAATTTAAAGCAAAATTATAATCAAAGATTCCAATTGCCATTCTAAATTAAAATTTTTAATAAAAAATATGACATTTCAAAAAGCATACAAGCTACTTTAATCACAACATAAGGATTTAATTAGATAACAAGACACTTGGTTTTAGGTGTTTTACATAAGGTATAAAACTGTGGTTTTAGATTACTATCAACATTAATTTTTACAATCAATAATGTCAATCAAATTATTATCAATATTTTCAATGAATTTAAAAAGACTTACCGAAGCAGGAAATAATCTTTTCAAAATTTCTTTTTTAAAAGTTAATTTTATTCATTTTTAAAAATTAATTAATTTTAATATTTAATTATTTTGTTTATTTTTTGTTAAACAATATATAAAATATATCAGAAAGAAAAATATATAATAAGTTTTAAGTCTCTACAAATAAACTTAAAATTTACTTAAAAAATGTCAATATAAGATAAAGCAATAATTTTTGAGTTGAATTTTCTTACCAGATGACAAGATCAGTATTTTTAGATATCAGTATTCAAGACATATATTGATATCTAAGATTAAAATTTATGAAGAATATTTAACAATCTCAAAATGTCATAATACTTTCTGCTTATACTCCATTTTTTAAGTTAAATGTAACAGTGTTATCAAAATGTAACAAAAAAAATGAATTAAGTGGAGCTTATTTTTAAAAGAATGTATTTAAGTTAATACATTTTACATGTTAAGATTAAGAAGGCTATCAGATGTAAATATAGTTGAAAAATAAAATCTTTCAAAATATGAAATAAATATTGTTTCGCAAATAAATCTAAGCAATTTAATGCCACTGAGAAATAGAAAAGCAATAAGTCTCCGTATAAGATAATCAAAAAAGGAGCCAGTGATATTGAAATGTATGAATTTATTTAAAACATTTCTTCTGCCACATCAAGAATTTTATTATCATTTCATATTTGAAACTTTATTTTGTGTCGTGCCTATACTAAATTAAGAAAGGATGATGCGTAATAACGTTTTATTTTCCAAAGTTATTTATGAAAAATATACTAAAATGAAAAAAAAGATTATTTAAGGTTTCTTTACAAAAACAACTTTTTTTAATATTTGTTATATTAGAATCACCCAAAGTATAAATACATATGCCGGTTAAAAATTCCTTAAAACGACAAATAAATGATCCAAGGTTAAACGTACAATATTATTTTAAAGTTAAAGAGATTAGCTGAAGAATTCAATAAATGTCAACAATGTGTAGAGAAGATGGCTTTTATTGAATCACGAGAGAACAGAATCAGCGATTGGTCTAAGCTCTAGTATATAATAAGATTATTTAAAATAATCCCACCCTCTCAAATTTGAAAACAAGAGTAAAGTCACTCATATTCGCTCCTATAAATTCTTTTGCTTAAGAAATATATTATTCAGGAGCATTTACATTAGTGGGTAATCTTTCACATCTCACTTGTCAAAACTCCATACTATTATTTTCTCGTAGGAATAAACCTTTACTATAAAAAACTAATAAAATAGAGTTTACTTATAGACATTTTTTTAGATAAACGAAACGTAGTATTTAAAATTGGTACCTTCTTCAATCAGACAAGGTGAAGCATTTTTTAGTACGATTAAACTAAATGAGGCTTTATCTTTTTTAAATACATCGAAGCGTGGGTATGTTGTTGATGCAATGTGTTTAACATTTATAATTTCCTATAGAATAATAAAACTTTAAAAAGAAGCAAAATTTAAAATCTCTGTTTAAAGAACGATGTAATTGCATAAATAGTAAATAAAAAATTGAGCAATCACAAAACGCATGTGCCTTTACAGAATTTCTTTTACCGAAATTGGTACCATTTTGTGGGCAATATCGTAATATAAATATAAGAGTGTTTTATCTCTGCTTAAAGAACGCTGTAATTGCATAAATAGTAAATAAAAAATTGAGCAATCACAAAACGCATGTGCCTTTACAGAATTTCTTTTACCGAAATTGGTACCATTTTGTGGGAAATATCGTAATATAAATATAAGAGTGTTTATATATTATAATATATATATATATTGTTATGAATAACTGTCTAAAATAAAAATGAAA
This sequence comes from Latrodectus elegans, assembly GCA_030067965.1. Taxonomy (NCBI): domain Eukaryota; kingdom Metazoa; phylum Arthropoda; class Arachnida; order Araneae; family Theridiidae; genus Latrodectus; species Latrodectus elegans. The sequence goes on from CM057809.1 coordinate 62,488,957, forward strand.
TAAAAAAATTCTAGAACTTATGAGACATTGCTTAAAAATCCTATAACTTTGGTACATTTGAATAATCCCGAGTTCGGAATTAGTATATACTGTTTTATTTATTGTAATTATTGAAATTAAATTTGTTTTTTTATTGAAATTAAATTTTTGGGAAATACTTGGAGTTACGCAATCTCTATTTTAACATAACTGAACAGCATCCATTTATTTTGTTGCAACAAGAAACGTATCATGCAATATTAAGCAAGATTCAATGATAATTTAATTTGTTTTAATTCTGATAAAAATTACCAAACTTAATATATCTAATCATTAAAAATATTTTTCGTCGTAGAGATTTAATAATTAAATGAATAAAATCTTGATTATTTAATTTTTGAGTTATAGTTAGCAATGTTTAACAATGAAAACTAGATTTTACGTAGTTTTACTCACAATTAATGTGAATAATGGGCATTTGCATATTTTTAATGAGGAAAATAGTATATGAATTTTAATTTAAAGATAAAAAAGTCTATGTTAAGGAAACAAACTGATGAAATAATAAAATGAAAAACTTTTTAACTTTAAATAATATTTTTTAAAATTTATTATTTGTTATTCAAATTAATTAATTGTTCTTTATAAAATATAAATTTTTCCTTTAGTTGTGTTTCTACACATTTCCTTGTTTTTAAAGCATTATTTGGAATGAGTTTCAAAGATAAAGTTCAGATATATTTTCAAGTTTAAATATTGTAATTTTCAAACTAGCCAAATTCTTCGTTGAGGGTGGAAATTAATTTCTCGTAAGGAAACATTTACTTCCCCCTTTGTCCTTCAATCAAATATATGTATCAAGAGGGCTATGAAAACAAACCATTAATTACTACTCATCTTCCCCTAGAAGCGCCGTTCTTAGCGCCTGCGCAATTTTCCACCCGCGTGTTTTCCGGATTAGGTAGTAAGGCAGACGAGAATGTGCGATCCGGGAGATTAAGACGTGTCCGGGCAATGCTTAGATACTTTACGGTGCCGGCGCTTTCAACCGGACTGTCCGGGCTCATGGATTAAGCGAAACTTTTTTGAAGTTAGCGGATTATTTAAATAAGTGAAAACATGAAGATATTTACGTTGTATTTTCTGTTTTTTGCTGCTTTGCTCAAAGGTAAGAAAGTTTTTATAAAATAAAATCGCGGGGTTAAAATCATAAAGTTAGGAAGAGAAAGTTAAAAAAACTGAAAAGTTGCGCTGTAATTATTTACTTTAAAATAATAATCTTTGCATTTATTAGTGACATTTTCCAATTTTTTTTGTTTTATATATATATACATTAATTTTAAAAGTTATTTGCTACGAATGAAATCTTTTATAATAACTTTAAAACCGTTAAAAAAATAGGGATTTGTACGCTATTACGTAACTCTTATGTGAGCAATCGTTTTTCAAACATATGCTTCACTATATTACATTTTTAATATATAAATAAATGTAACTTTTATTATATATGTATATATATATATATATATATATATATATATATATATATATATATATCTATATATATATATATATATATATATATATATATATATATATATATATATATATATATAAAGGAACTCTATTTCAAACCAGGTTTAAATCTTTATCTGATATAATAAAAAAGTTATTGAATAATTGATGAATAAATACTTCTAAAGATATTTCTAAGGTCCAATTTATCGAAATAATAAAAAATATATTTTTCAATAAATTTGATTTGTAAGCAACTAATAATTGAATATGAAATAAGTTAAGTATCGAAGCTTGTTAAATTCACAATGTAGTCATTAATTTTTCATTCAAATATATTTATATGTTTTATTAAAAATTAAAAAAAATATTAGAAATCTTAAAACTTATGTTTTATTAAAAATCAGCAGAAATAAACATATTTTAAAATTAAATTTATATATTTAAACTATATATTTTTGACGTTTAAAATACCCCCTTCTTTTTCATTAAAATATAATAAATTTCAAATGCAAGAACTAGCTTTAAGGAATAAATTTTCTCGAAATACTAATAGTTTTAATAATGATTTTAATTTTATACCTTATTCATATATTTGTGACTTATTTACTGCAGTTAAATATATGAAGATAAGACAAGTCAGTTATATATGATACAAACATTTATTTTATGTGTGTACATACAAATACTACTATTAAATACATTTTGCCTTAATTCTTGCGGAATCTGTAAACTCTTTTTAAGAAGGAATTTTTTTTTAAAAAAAGGTTAATCGCATGAAAAATTAAATAAGCCTATATTACTTTCCTTACATTTTGAAAAAGTTATAATCAGGGATATCATTAAAATGGAAATATGAAAGAAGAAAATTGTTGAACGTTGAGAGTTATATATATATATATTCAGTAGTATTTATTTATAAAATTATTAACCGTTCAAAAATATTTAAAAATTTATAAATTACTCCATGTCTCCATGAGTAGGGGGTTAAGATATTAGAATATTACATAATTGTTTATAGCTATGAGCGCTGATAATAAATTTGGGTGTTGTATAGCGATGAAAGCCTTAATGTGTTATATAATTTTAACATTTTCACAAATTTTTTTTCCTTAAACTTCAAATTCTTTTTCTGGAGAATTTATTTTAACAACTTTTAATGTATGGGAGTCGTGTGATAATTGTGAGTACAATGGAGATTAAAATTTTTCATATGTGTTTATTGTGTTGGTATTGAAAATAATAAACTAAAAGACTTTTTTGACAAATATATTTTCAATTAACTTATTTCATAAAGATTTGAATTTAAAATATCAAAAGTTTATAAATTAATTCATGTATATATGCATGCAGTTTTTCATCATTATGAAATAGATTTTATATTTTAGATTATTACACTTTTACTAAATCCATGCATAAAAAAGAGAAAAATATTTCTTGAATAAAAACTTTTTACAGATTTGATTTCCTTTTTCATTTTATTAAAATGTTTTTATTTTTATTAAATTACTTATGTCATAAATTTAATATTTCCTTAAATTCTATATCATCATAAGAAATTTTTTCATTAACTTTATGTTTTTATGATAATTTAAATGATCCATGAAAATAAAACGATAATTTTTTTCTACTTTAGATCATTTGGGAACTTTAACACTTTGGATAGCACCTGAATAATGTATAAGAGAATTTAGACAGATGCATATCTCTAAAATTTGAGACTTCTTATCTCATATAAGAGAACTTGAAGGAAATTTATGCACTAAAATGTTTTAAATTAAATGTTTGGATTTGAAAATTTCTAATGAATATTTCCAAATTTACTTAAACAATTTATTTTATTTGATGAAAAAATGCAATATATGTAGTTTAAGTTCTTAATCTGAAAACAAATATGCACTCCACTTATGTAGCTAGTATAGTTAACTTCACTAGCTACATTTTGCTAGCTAGTATAGTTATAAAGTCTGTATAAAAGAAAAAGTTTGATCAATTAATTTTTATGGGGGGAATTTTAGGTACATAAGTTAATATACAAAAGGAGAAAAATGTGAGATCTGTCACTTGTTAAATATCGAAATACATTTGGATCTGGATCAATAAAATTAATTCTTAGTATTAAAAAATAGTAGAGACATTTAAATTTTCTATATCAAGCTAAACTCCCCTTATCAAGCTAATTAACAATGTATAATCAATCAGAAAGAATAAGCAACTGCGATTCTAGGAATGAAATGCCTCATTCAAAATGACTTGAAAGGCTCAGTGATAATAGAAAAAATTAAATGATATATCACCGATGTACACATAAGTGAAACTTTTTTTGAATGAGGCTTACTTTAAAGATTTTAATAAATTTCAATGATATTGTTTGTGTTCAAAACATCAGCAGGCAGACGTTTTATTTATTTTGACAATGGTATGAAGGAACTTTAATACATTTTTGCGTGTTTAGAAGAATAAATTTAAGACTTTTTAAATGTCTGACATAAGACCATATTCCTGACATTGAAAATTGAGGATCGATAGTTATATCAATGACTTAAATGAAATGAAACATACATTTCAGTATAACGTGTATTTTATCATTTAGGGATTTAAGTGAGTTAAATATTTATATATGTTCCATATTTTATAATAAGTTACACTTTCTTTCTATAGTGATTCAGCTGATGATAATTCATTTTTTGTACATGAGGGTTACAAATTGTTAATTAACATCTTTAGACCTTATGATCACAATTTTTAAGACGTTATATAATTGAATACAAATAATGTATAGTAAATGCCTTGCTTTAAAATCTCATTAATTTCCTCTTTTAAATGACATTTTAAAATTCTAATTAACTTTTTTGAGAATATTTAACATTTTAGAAGCTCAAGAAAATGTGTGTGACTTTAATGTATACTTTCTATGGGTAGTATGAGTCTTTTGCAAAAGTGGAAAAGTAGAAAATATTTATAATCACTTAATCCGACAGATTTTACAAAATTCAACATTTCGATGTTAAATAATTTCTGAATGTTTGCTTGTTAATATTTTATTTTAATATCTAGAGATATTGTTGTTAACCAAGTACATTTGTAAATGTATAAACAATATAGTTAACTCAGAGAAAAAAATTATGAAATATTAGAATATGACTGATAAAAATACCTCTAAGATAATAAATTCCGTTCACAGGCTGTGTGCAACCAATTTCTAGATACAGAATTCAGAGAACTTATAAATCAAAAGCTATATTTTATTCGTAAAATAGAAGTGGCATTGATATGTTGACATCACACAGGATTGTCTAATAGAAAAAAAATTAAATAAGTTGAATATTTAGCTCAAAGCTCATATAATCTAGTAAATAGAGTTTTTATAGGTATAAGTATGCTCGCATGTAACGACGAAGAGAAATCGAAAAATATACGCTTACCTCTTCCAAGCACTTACAGCTACTGAGCCAAAGTTTTCATTGTACTTACTAACAGAATTAAATATGAACCTGAAACAGGGTGGCATAGTAGTAGAGCTTCGCTCTTTTAAATCACATGCTCCAGGTTCAATCCTCGGTTTGGGCAAGGTTGACTCATCCTTTCTGGGGATATATAAAACTGAGTACTAACCATGCTTGGGAAGTAAACACTGAGGCTTCGTGTTCTGGCTGATTACCTAACTGAGACTCATCCCAGGTCAAGGAAATCATCATTCTTTGGTCAAGGAAATATATATGGTCACTGTACTTGACCCCATAAGAGCCGTTGGGACACTATGAGCTTATTTTAGAATATATAACATTTCAATAATTTCTATTTATTATATGTCTTGAACTCATAGAATGTTTTAATAAGTATAAAGCATCAAGTTACATGATTAATTTTACATGCACAAAAATATTAATAAATAAGAATTTAATATAAAACTTGCTTAAAGATTTCAGCAACAAATATTTATTTTATTTTGACTTCACTCGTTTGTCGCTGAAAGCATTTTTTGCACATTAGAGCTAATAAAACCGGGACAGACTACGGAAAGTGGATACTAAACCACTACAAATATCTCAGAGCGAGGAATTAAGGAAAAACATGAACTTTTGAATTGAAAGACATTCGACGAACCATTAATAATCAGATGACCGACAGCTAGGCTTTATTTTAAATATGAATGTGTTAAAATCTATTGTATATCTGAGTTTGTCGATGTAAAAAAAGTCAAGTGTAATATGATAAAAAAAATGTTAAGAAACATTTAATGTTTATTTTCCTTAATCACCTTCTTAGACTTAATGAAATGCATGTAATAGGCATAAAATTGTTAAATATTAAGTAAATATGTAAATATAAATAAAAAAACCCTTGAAACGTCAATAAATATGTACTAATGTTACCCAGTATAGTGAATACTATAGTAACATTACTTTGAAATAAAGTATAACAAATTTAATTTATAGACATTGCCTTTTATTTATTTTTAAAACTTGCTTCATTAAACCTTATATTGATATTTTAAAAGGGAAATTTTGGACTGGATTCAGCCCAAGGATATTTAATTGGCTACTAATGGCTTAAAGTATCGTTTGCAACAGCTAAAAATGATCCTATTTCATATTGGTAACTCATAAGCAATTTCTGTGTGCAGCTTATGTTGATTAAAAGCTCCTGTTGTTTTCTTTGTAAGTTAACAAAGCCACATTTTCATGTCTTTATAACTTTAAGAGCATTGCGTAAATTTTCGTTGTATAACTCATTACAAAGTTGCTTTGAATTTAGCTCACTTATAGCTTATTACATTTTATTTTTAATAGTTAATAGCATCATATGCATTTATAAATCCTCAAATGATATATGGTAAATGTAAAAGCGTAAAAAATTTTTATAAGACAGTTTTTTTTATCTTAGAAATATAATTTCAAGGTTAAGCAGTCGAAACGTTTTGATTTACAGTTGGAATACTTATGGTAAACACTTAAATGACTTTTTTCTACATACATTTTATTAAAAAATTTTCTTTTAAAGTTGAATTATCAAATTTAAAAAAAAAACAGCAGATTTTCTTTATCACTCTTCATTAAGAAGTACTTTTATGTAAAAAATTCACCTTTTATATTTTAGTTATTTTTGTAAAAAATTGCATTTTTAAAATTTAAACTATTATATTGTGATAGTATATTTTCATGAAAAAACAAAGTTAAGGAGTATTCCTCTCTATTTAAAATTGAAAAAAAAACGGTTAAATTAATTTTATTTTACTATAAAAATTCATGTAAACAAGACACACTGTACTATAAAAATTCTAGTAAACCAATTTGGACATAAGTCCATATTTGTACTATTAATAAATTTTTAGCATGGTGGACATCCACTGACTACATAAAACTAATATTTATGGATGAAATATTTTGTCAAGTTATTTCCCGATTTCTAAATATTATTTGTTTAGAGTTCACATTTTGGAAAATACTACACACAACTTTTATTGATACGGAAAAAATCAATATGAAATAAATATAAAATTGTTTATTTTGATTATTAAAATGTTAAAATAAGTATAGAATTGACTAGCAGAATTTATGTAGCACGCATTCTTAATATTTTTTTAAGAATTTGTCGATATTGTGGGAAATGCTATTCTGTAAAATGTTTATGAAAGTGATACAACAAAGGCGCGTTTGAATCTCCAAGAGCATCGATTACTTTTCTGTTATCCCAAACAAGTAATATAATCAATTTTATTTGAATTGCTTGAGTATGAGATTAATTTACATCTTTTAAAATTATTTCTACATATACTCAAAACTCAAAGTGTGAAATACATTATCTTGATTTTTATTATTTAACGTCTTCATTTTATATTCCTTGCTGTTTTTGAAGATCAATTTTAATAGAATATATACAACTTAAAAATTCAATTTTCAAGCATTTTATTTGAACATTTTAGGTAAAATGTTTTTCTAATGTTATATAAAATAATTATTATGCATAATAAGCAATAATATTCTATAATTATTGTATTAAATTACTTTTTAAATTTCTAATGTCAAGGCAAGATACAACAATGTTAGTGAAATACAATGGAAGGTTTGTACAATTAAATCTTAGAAAATAATAAGATACAGCAAAGAGAAAAATAACCAAAGTCATTGCCATAGACACTCTGGTACGCCAGTGCTGAGCTGGCAGCCGAATGGACAGTGTTCTTGCCTTTGGTTCAACAGTTGGTGGGTTTGAATTCCATCTTGGGTATGAAGGCTTTTAGCAGTTCGAAATCCACTTTAAACCGTAGGTTTCTGTCTAAATTAGCCCTCGTGTGCAAAAAATGACCGTTGAGTGACAAATAAACCAACCCAAACCTGGAAAGCCTATATCGGGAGATTTCGGCCTGATGGACAAAAAGTGCCCTACAGCGACGAAGATATACTCTGTTTCTATTTTCTCTAAGATGATAGTATGAGCAAAAAAAGGTTGGACAAAAATTCCAATTCTTTGAATATACTCGCTTAGGCCGTGAGTAACTAAATCTCGTCCTGGATAATCTGGTAAACTTGTGAGGTCGTTGATTCTTCATTATGCTTCGACTGAATTTCACCTATTACTTTAAACTGGTGTTTTTGCCAAACAAATTGTTTTATGTTAAGTTTTATAGGTGTGATAAGGAATATCTGAATATTTTGTTGTACAATCTTGGCGCCTTTTCGGGCGAGGGAGTCCACCTAATCATTTCCAGAGATGTTACTGTAACCAGGGGTCCATTGTAGTATAATTTTCTTATTATTTTTCAGCAGTAGAAGCATCGAATGTATTCCCTACTGCTTTACAAAATAAAGTGATTAATTTGTTAAAGACGAAATATTATCTTGAGTGAAAATATTTGTAATTCTATTTTACTAAATTTACTGAAAATTATATCTCAAGTTTAAATACTTTTACAGTCACGTGAAGTAAAAAAGTTATCTTCTTCAATACAATCATTAGTTTCCACTGTGATTAGAGACTTCTACATTATTAAGACACCCGTACACGGAAAACGTTAAATTCAACCAAAAATTGAAAATTTGTTTCATTCTTTCGTTAAATAAGGAATTTAAATAGCTTTCTAAAATAGGTTTGTTTTTGTCTCTTCGTTAATTAGATTCCGAGATATAAAGGATTTCGTAAAGATTAGGAAACCAAAAGTGGACATATTTAAAGGACCAGAAGTGGACGTTTAAAGGGCCAGAATGATGTTAAAAATTAGTTTAAACAGTATTTAATTTTGAAATATAAATTTAGCAAGCTTTTAAAAGATACATAAAATAATTACTGTTCCGGTAATCAACCAGAAAATCAAAAAAAAAAAAAAAAAAAAAAAAATTAATCAGCAAATATGAGAATTTCTTATAAAGACACAACACTTTAATCTTTAAATGCGACTTTCTCAGAACTGGCTTTTACCTATAATTTGCACGCTTGAAAAACGATAACTCAAAATATTTTTATAATATCACTTTGGAATTTCATGAGCGTGATCTGTATATTGTTTTGTAGGGAAAGTACTAAAAAAATTTTTAATTACTAAAATATTTCCCAAATTATGGCCTGTTATTCGAATAATGGGATAGAAATTTTGGCTAAAATTTCAGTTTAAATATTCAACTGGCTGTAATTTTTTTTTATTTTTTAGCAAAAACTTAAAATTTTAGTACATGCTCTAGATAACAACATATAGATTATTTGGTATTAATTTTTTCAAATATGTTTAATAGTTTTTGATGTAGCATTGTAAAGTTTTTAAAAAATGCTTAAAATTGTATACATATTTAACATTTCTGAAGAATAATATTAGAATATATCAAATTTTAGTAGCTCAATATTAATGTTTCCTAAAGTGAAATAGGAAAAAATCGTTACAATGTATATATGCAGTGTATTTAAAAAAACGTACTCTGAACGTGTTCGGGTACCTTAACATTTTATAATGAAAGGCACTTTATTTTTGAGAGTTTTTTTTGGGTTTATTAGTTTGCAGCTTATATCTTTTGTTCGTTGAACAATGATCTGCAAAATTTATCGTTAACATATTAAGTTGTTTAACATTCTTTAATAATATATGAAAAAAATTTGCATATTTAAATAATGTGCATAATTTTTTAATAAAAGTAATATAATAAATATAATAAAAGTAATATAATAAATATAATAAAAAAGTAATATAATAGGCATTTCTCTCAGCACTTTCAGGTATTTTATGTTAAAGTGCAACTAGACCTATTTTTTCTAACATAGTACATAAAGTGCAAACATGTCTTTATTAAAGATGATCGTCTTGATTTCACTTATGTCAGTAAAGTAATTATTGTCTAATGATTCTCTTTTAGTATGGAAGATGGAGAATACGATTAAAAATAGTTTTTTTATTACATTCACATTTTCAGCTATTCAAAATTGGGAAAAATTATTTTTTGTATTTAGTGCTTGTAATTTATCGGGTAAGTATTAATAACGCTTGTAAAATGTAAATACACATCTATGAATGTAAAATTATAGTAACATTTCGAGTTTCAAGGTGGAGTAATATTGAATGCTCGACATTAATTAGAAACAGATACGTTAAATTCAAGTATTTAAAAGGCTTCTCCAGAAGTTTCTGATTGTATAGACTGTGGTTTCGATTGCATTGCTTAATATTTCAAATTAATTACTTATATATTGAATTATATACTCTATGCTCAAAAGAGGAGAGTATATAATTTAACAGATAAATTTTCCTTCATTAAAGGTTGCTTTTAATATTATATCCATGTAGAATTCTTTTAGGCATACTTGTATAGAGCCAATAATTGTTTTTTAGTAAGTGTAGCAACTTATAACACACACTTTATAGTAAAATTTATTATTTGAAGTATACACATTTAGGTAGTAGAAAAATATCAAATAACACACTCATTTTAAGTAATTTTTCGCGTTTCCCTTTAATTTAAAGGCATTCAAAATACCATTTAATTTATTTAGATAGTCCATTACATATGAAAGTGTACTGCACTTAAATTAATTGGACATGGTAAAAAGCAAAATAATATTCTCTATTCAGATTCTATATTCTCGAGTTCTATTTCTATTGTCAACATACATATTGAAAAATTCCGTTAAAATAGGAAAAGTTTATTTAATCTATTAAAATGAAAATTGTGGTGATAATTATAAAATACGTAAGCTGAGAATACTGAGTTAAAAGAAGTTAAACTATAGTAATATCGCTATTTTTAAAATTTATATAAAATAAGGCTTGATTTCAAGGAGAGGATGAGAATGGAAAGATTCATATTTATTAGTAATGTATTGTTAATTTTTCGCAGGAATCATCTCAAATGTATCATGGACAGCATAATTCGGCACAAATTATATTAGTATAAATTTATATTTAATATAATATATTGAGAAATCATTACTTAAAACTTGTATGATATAGTTTGTAAATCATAATTCCTATAATATTATTATAATATGACTCCAATAATTATCTTAAAGTAATTAATTACTTTATAGTACCAAGCTTTTAACTTCAAATTAATCATCTTCGATTAAAAATTCATTCTATTTTAGAGTATAATATTTTATATATCTATCATTTTGAAGGCAAAAATACTCATACATATTCTTATAAGTTCTCAATGCAAAACTCTTCCTTACTATAATATAATCTAAATAACTATCTAATTCGAAGTTGATTACGATCATAAATTAAAGGGAAAATGAAATAACCATAATCTGAAACACATTATTTTACTTTGCTTCAAATTTAAAACTGCTATTTATTTTGACAAATTACAGTAGTTAAAATTTAATGTTATTATATATATATATATATATATATATATATATATATATATATATATATATATATATATATATATATATATATATATATATATATATATATATATATATATATATATATATATATAATGCTTTCTTACGATGGATGTGTACAGTAATATAATTTTTTGTTTTTAAGGGAAAAAATTGAGATTAATTAGAACTAACTTCTTTAATCTGTCGATAAAAATGTCTTAGTTCATTGAGGGGGAATTTATATAACACTTTATAAAGCTTTATAAAAGTATAGGTTTTTAAAAAGTAAATATAAATTAAAGAAACAATAATCCGTAGCAAAATTTAGATTTTGAATAAAGGGACATTTTATTGAATATTTTTCATTTGTCTCACATTAGTTATTGTCAATATATTTCAAACTCCAAATGGTTTTAGTGGTTAGAGTTTCTTTAATAAATTTCCTTTTATATATTTAGCTATGAAATTGTGAGGTAATTTTCTATTTTTGGGTTTAGCAAACACATTTTATCGAAGGATTATAAAAATTAATTATTATTTTGTAATGAACCCTTTGAGAAAAATTTAACATTATGAACGTTTAAATTTGATATCAAATTTAACATTATTTGAAGATTATGTTATAAATTTTTTTTAACGTATATATTTTGTTTTCTATTTTTATGTGGGTTTCACTCTTTTTTATTTATGAAAATTTAAATGGATATTATTTTATATAAAAATTTAAATATAATAAAAAATTCTCGTATAAATGTATTACATTTTTAAAATGAAATAAAAATTATTATTTAATTAAATATTAATATTGTGTGTGTGTGATTGAATTCTAATTTAAATTATAAATATTTGTTACTAGAACACCGATTATTTAATTAAAATGTATATGTTTGCTTAATAAAAATATATTTATATTATTATAGAACACTTCCCTAGTCGAAGAGGACAATACTTCAATATATTTTTTTAATATTTAATCCTGACACCTAATTCTTCATTTTCTGAAATTTAGGTCCTTTTATTTCTTTTATAAATACATATTGCTGTTAAGAATAATCTTTTAGTTTCTGCCAAAAAATTCTTTTCAAAATTAGATTATAAATTAAATTAGTCAATCTCATCATTTTGTGAACCAGAAGCATGTTAAAGTTACTCAAAATAATTTGAGATTCTAGTTTCACTTCTATTTAAATAAATATTATTATTTGAAACATTACATTATTTAGTTGGTTTCTTCATCTATGATTTATATTTAACTAATTGAATTTTGGCCAAATCTCTTAAAAGGTAAAATAAATATATTCTTAAGAGGCAAAAAAAACACATTTCATATATATTTTCTGTTTTTTTGTAAATCTTTTTTGCATTGTATGACAACATTATAATGACGTCATTACTTAGCATTTTCTTCTTATTATAAATTTATTTTTAATTTTGCTACAATGATTGACACTTTGAATTTGCAATTGCGTGTGTTTGTGATAGCTTAGTTTTATGGTAAAATTATGGCTACTTGAGGTATATTTTTAAGAGCAGTAGATTTTTGCGTGTATCAGAGAAACTGATTTTTAATTAGACTAATGGATAATGTCTCAGTCTTTATATAATTTCATTTACATATTCATTAGTAGTGTAACTCATGTGAAAATTTTATTTAAATTAACAGTATCAATTAACTGAACTTGAATAACTCAGCGTAGCTTACTTACTTTAAATTGGAATAAAATTTCACATTCTAAACATTAATCTCTATACGCACAAGCTGTCTTCGGTAAAAATTCTGTGACTGTCTAATTCGAAATACCTGATATTTTGATGATATTTGTTTAAAAAAATGTTGTTTTTACGACTAAGCAAATTATATTTCTTACAGCTTTTGCACATTATTTAAGAATATAGTATAATGAAATATATTGAAAGAGGAATAAATTGAGATGTTTAGGTTTTGCTATCCAGTTTAAATATACACAAGTGCTTTTATAATAGAATATTTATGAAAATGGCTTAGAAGATACGTATGTACTATTTAAAGATTATCTTTTTATTTCTTTCATCTTCATAGTAACTTTTTGATATATATTAAAGTTTGTCACTTGCATATAAATGTCCTAACTTTCCCTGTTGTATCAGTACAATAGTTCGTGGGTTGAATTCCTACTCCGGTGGTTTGTACGTCTACCATGACCAACGATCTAACTTAGGGTGCGAAAAATGACCGATGGCCAATAAACAAGACTAGACCTTCGAATTTGTAGTTTTTGAATATGGGAGAATAAAAGCAAATCAAATAGATCAATTTCTTAAAATTTTTTGTTTTATGATCATGTTCTTGCTTCATCACTAAAGTATTAATGAGTTTTAAATGAATTATTTTATTCATAAGAGTTTGAATTTTTAATCTCAATTTTTGTGGTATGGTTAGACACATCAACAATTTCTAAATGCGAACCTCGTTTAACATTATTGTGATTCAGGAATCCAATTTTATATTTTGACTTTTAAAATTGACAACTATATATTTTATTTTTATTGTCACTAATGAAAGTAAAATTGTTAAATCCCTTAGAACAAAGAAAGCATTTCGATGAATTGTTTTACTTTATTTTACATAAACACATAGGAGAAAAAACTGTATATGTAAGAACAGGAAATATAATAAATAAGCATATAAATTGAAATCAGAAACTTATAATCTGTTTTAATGTATTTTTGATTAGATGAAAGAAACCATAGCTTTGAAGCTTAACATTCAACTGAACTCCTGTGCTAGAAAAATTGGTGAATATTTAAGTATCATGTAGGACTCTCACAAACATAGAGAAGTCCTGCAACATGATGTGGCTTGGATTCGACTAATGTCTAAATATAAAAAGTTATGGATAAGTTATCCGAGAAGCAATTTATATCATGACTCTTCTGCAGGGTAACTCACAAAGCTGTTGGAGTCAGTGATGATGATGACATATTATGAGTCGCACGTTACAAGACATTCCAGATATGAATTATTGTCATTCAGGGATTTAGGACACCACTGAAAGTACCTTAAATTGGAAGAATTATTTGACTGTAACTTGAGAAGAATTAATGACGCGTGGAACGTTGCATTGTACAAGTCCGTTGGAATGTACAATGAATATGGCTGGGTGTAAGCGATCAAACAAAAAGTTTACGTATTTGTCTCCGTTAAAATTTGTCTTTAAAAACATCAGGGTTCTCATATCACACCTTCTTCAAACGTCTCATATTATCACAAAGCTTCCTCTAGCTTGAATAGTTTCCCCTTGGAAACTAGGGTGCATAGTTTTTAAGGGTCTTTCCTGTCACATCACTGTTCAAGATGAGATGATTTACTGAAATGTCGATATTCACGTCACATTCATGAATCCAAATTTCCTCGCTACCTCGGAGTTTTGTCCCATATCTCGTGCAACAACTGTAACGCAACTTTCAAAGTCATTTAAATGTTGATAACTTGCCGTTTAACAGCAATGAAAGCTCTAACAGTTTTGCTGTATAAGTGTAGATGCTACATCGCATCACTGATTAGTTCCATTATTTCCATAAATATTCTTGCGTCAATTATTTTTGACATTTGATTGTATCAATTGTTATACTTACAATTGCAAGTTTAATTTTATGTTCAACCATGTTTTAGTGCTTTTAGCCTTAAAAAAAAGTATTTGAATTGATCCTAAAACCAAGTTTAATAAATCCAGTATTCTGAGTTTTTACATTTACTATCTTAATTGAAAACATCTTTAAGACGCAACTGGTTTCACTATCAGTAATTTACCATGTTCAAAGTCATTTTATTTGAAGAACAGAAAATCAGACAAATTTGAGCAAAATTTTATCTTAAACATTGTAGTTATAGATGAATTGTTTCATATTTGTTATTGGAGAATTAGGAATATGTATTGCTAATCCATTGTAATTAATTTTAATTCACTGAAAGAGAAAAAAGAAGGTATGAAATCTAGAAATGTCACAAGAGCAATTTTGTGAACATTACCCATGCCATTAAAATTTGATTGTTTCAAATTTTAATGGCATTATTTGCAAGAAATCAAAATAAATCCTAATGTTTCTAAACACATAAAAGTGTAGCTCTGTTGATTTTTAATCCTCTATCCTTAACGACAACTAAGATATACATAATGTTATGTTTATATATATATATATATATATATATATATATATATATATATATATATATATATATATTATATATATATATATATATATATATATATATATATATATATATATATATATATATATATATATATATATATATATATATAAACATTACATTCAACAAAGAATTTTGGAACAGTGGCCTAAGTGTATTGCTGTAAGCACACTGATCTCATAAAAAATGTTCATAGTTATAGTACTTTATTTTAAAAATACAATGGAACAAATCCACTTCAACAAATGTGTATAGTCAAAGTAGAAACACAACATCCATCATTCGCTGTTCAACAGAAATCGAAATCAAACCTGCGATTTTTCACTCGTGAGAAAGCTGTTTTATCACACCGGGCTAAAGTTAGCCTTAAAACTTGCTGAAATAAACATTATTTTCGTTTTTACTGCAAAATGTTTTTCTATTTTTATGATTCATTCGCACAATGTGATTTACTTATCAACCTTAACTCTATAAAAAAGCAAATATATTTGTTACGGAAATTTTTCTCTGAACATTTATATTTTCCTGATTGAGTATGTTGAGCCAGTGATTCTTATGTAAAACAAAGAGTCTTCAGTTTGTTGAATTTTAAATCATATGCAATTTTTTTGGCACTTAGTTTTTTTTCGAAGAGTAATATTAATGGGAAATAATATTGTAGGAGCAAATAAAATTCTGATTTGTTCTTCTGAGATTATATTGCATCGGAGTTAAATACTCACAATCAGTAAAATTAAAAATTTTAAACATAAATATATTATTTGTACGCAAATCTTACCTGCAAAAAATAATCAATGAGTTTAAATTAAAGATGTCTCCTTTTGAGAGAGGTTATTTATAATCTAGGAAATTAATTATTTCTCTAATCATCTCATCAAAGAACAAGTTTCTGAAAATATTAAAAGTAGTAGGAGAAATATATTTCATTTGTCTGAGGGAATTTTTTAATATTAAAATTTTCTTTGAGACATAAATAAATGCTTTCTATTTTGCAGTATTGTGACAAACACATTTCCTTAATGTATTCCTGTTTCCTGGTTCTCTTGTACAAATAATTATATTTTTCTTCTCATTCACTACATGGTGAATAAATTACATTTGGAGTCTTCACTTTGTTTCCGCTACGTGGTGCCAGAAATTTACATTTGTCGGAGAATATTCTGTTACATAATTTTCAGAAAAATGCTCATAGTTTTTGGTTTCAGGTTATTTTTTTTACATTTTCCTGAACATATCTGAGATATTCTTTTTTCTGTCTTGTTCCTTCGTCCATGAATCTTCGTAAATTAAAAAAAAATGTGACGTCTTTTCGATCGACTTATTAATTTAATATTATAAATAACTTATTTTTTATTTTCGCTTTGAAACAAATATTTAAACAAATTGGTTAAGTAAACTAATTATGCTTTGAAAAGTTATATTATAATTTTTCACAAATGAACTTTGTTCTTATTTATTTTATTTACAAATGCATATTTACTGACTTAAGTGTAATATAATCTTTTCTTTGTAATAATCCTATACCACAGCTTTTGAATTTATTTGGAAATTGTATCAAAATATGATAACATTGAATTAATTGCTGATATAAAACGTGTTTGATATTTACTGTAATGGATAAAGTATTTATAGATTCATTTTCTGTAATTTTTACAATCAATGTTTCTCCAATTAATGATGAAAAGTAATAGTCAAACTTTTTATTTGTTTAAATTCACAATTAATTTTCTCCATTTGATTATTACTGTTAAGAAATTAATATTTGTAAAAGCACGTTTTAATGCAAATGATGATATTAATATAAATATTCATTGATTAGGGTTAATTTCTAAATGGAGGAAATCTTAACGATTCCATCAATTACATTTCTTATGTTAAGTTTACGTTACGAAAAAGAAATAATTTTTGAGCAACATATTCCTTCACTAGATTAGTGTAAAAGTAATAACAGAATTGAATATATATCACACTACAATCATCTCTCAAAGGATAACTATGAGAATTTTGTAACGTTATTTTTATTAAGTATTTATAGTTACAGGGTTTATTATGTATGAAACATTATTCTCATTGAAGCATATTTCTCTATTGATTAAGGTATTGCGTGTGCAAAGATGAAAAATATAACTCCTTCTAACAATGTGCATTATATTCTCTAAACTATACTGCTGACAGATTGTCGATTAGTACTTTTTCTCTTTATTTGATCTGCATCATATAGAGTTATTACCCTTTGTAAAGATATTGGAAATCATTAAGAAAGAGTTTGTTTCCCTGGTAAAAAGTGAGGCTGATCTGAAAGGGGTTGATTTAAAGAATTTGAAATTGAATATCACTGATAAAATTTCTATAAATGATACACAAAATTTGAATGCTGTATATATGAACTACTTGTATTGAGATAATTAAGAGGCGGATTTATTTAACTGAGAAGTTTGAATATTTATTTGCATTTGAATACTTATTTGTATTATTATTAATTTATAAAGAATCAAAATATTTGATTGCAACAAAGACATGATATTTTTCTTTTTGTTTGAAAATGAAGTAATGCTCTAATATTATTGAATATGTCTGCTCACAGAAAATGCTTAAATAAGTTCAATTGAAGGATGTACGGAAGGTTATTCATAATGTATTCACATGGTTTGTTAAAAGTTTTAGAACATATCTTTCATTTCGTATAATTTAACTACACAAAGTAAAAATTAAAATGTGATTTTATATAAGAAAACTATTCATTCTCACATTGATTTTAGTAACATAATTTCCGTGTTTTTCTTAAGGACAAATTGGAAAATTAGCTTACAAAATATTGTTTTGTAAGCCAAATTTTATCCTGTATTACAAAATTATTTTAAATAATATTAGAACATTTTAATTTTTTAGTAAAATTTATTACTTATTATAATTTGAAAATTATTATTTGTAAATATTTTGCTTATATAGTTTCATATTATTCTAGTAACTTTTATTCTTTGATAAATTTGAAAAAAATATGGAAAATTCCGAAAATTAAGCTCTAACTAAAGAAAAAGTCTACGTATTTTTGCACCACATATAATTAATGCTACAAATAATACATCATAAGTAAAATTGATTATATTCCTCTATTTTTCATAAAATACAAATATATTGCTAGAACGTAATGTTTATAATTTCATATGGGTGCTTAGTCATGTTTCACATGCATTAATCATGGGATTATCAGCCCGGTTAATATTGATAATTATTACATTATATATTATTGATAATTATCCTTAAATCAAGAAAGAAAATTTAATATATTACAACATAAATTAAATTGAACTAAGAAGGAAATAAATTCGTAATAACTTTTCATTTCTTTAGAATTATTTTAGTTGGTAAGACTGAATTTTATGTAAACGTAATATTAATTTTTTTTCCTTTACAAAAATGTAACTCTTCAATGACTTAAGATTGTTAGAAAATGAACTAAGAATTAAACATCGGACACATATATGATCTTTTGTGGTTATTGATTTGTAGTTGTAAATGTTAATATTACGTCGTGTTTTTTATATTAATAGTAATTGACTATCATAAATAATTAAAATGTAATTAATAGTTACTATCTTGGCCAATGGTGCACCTTATATTTGTGGTGACCCCTTGGAACGTGTTTTGCTGCTCTACTGGTTGTATGCAACTGTCTGAACGGTTTTTTAGAGCCTATTTAAAACACCTCTCCAATTTTGAGATTTTGATTTTCTCACAGATTGGTTTTTTCTCACTATATATATATATATATATATATATATATATATATATATATATATATATATATATATATATATATATATATATATATATATATATATATATATATATATATATATATATAATTTATATAGTTCCTTGTGTATTACACAATTTTGAAGCCAATAATTACCTTGAATTTTAATTTAATTACTGAACTGATTTTTGAATTTAACTCATTAAAATTATGGTAATCTAAAGCAATTAAGTATTTTTTCAGACTTTTGCTTCGGTACAGAATGCAATGGTTTTGTGACGATTTTAAGGATGAGAAAAAAACTGTATTACCGCTCAATGAATCCATGCATCGTGTTTATTAAGTGTGAAGGAATGCTCTGACTTTTTCATGTTTTCATTGAACACTAAAAAAGAGAATAAATAGTAAGATGAATTAGAGTTCTTTTTGTGCCATTCTCCATTTCTGATAAATATTCTCTGACAGAAATGATTGACGACATGGCCAAACGATTAAGGAAATAGAAAAGCAGGAAGGAAAAATTATTTATTTTCATGTTTTCGTATATATTTTAGTTTTTTTCTAAATACAAGTTATTATCAAAATATTTTCTAACCACTTCATATTTAACCATTCTTATGGATATTTACGACAGCTTTATGGTTTCTGATATTAATTTTCAAATGTCGTAATTTTTCAGTTGATTCTCTTATAAATGATTAATTAACTATATACCTTATGTGACAGTGAAAATGCAACACCTAGAATTCCCGTGCGAAGATTGATGAAAACCAGTTAGAAAGTTACAAAGTAAGGATTAATATTTATTGGGAAATGGTGTACTTATAAACAAAGATTAACTACGCAATATGCTCAGTAATTTGTTGGAAAATCATTCATTAATTTATTGCAATCACACGCCTAAGTACATGCCTAATAACTGTGTGGATTTTCTTCTGAGGGATTGTTCAAACTCTCCCAATCAGTTGCCACAATTCATCTGCTGAATTATACAAGCGATCTCCAATTACGTTTTAACCATTTTCAATGGAGGAGAAAGAAATCTGGGGAAGCAGATGCCAAAGAAGCGTCTAGATAGCTGGCAGATATTGTTGGCTGATTCTTTCTGTGTCTGAATTAATATTATCAATCCGATGAACTGTATTTGACATGTTTTACAAAAAGAGAAATATGACTGAATGAAGCACGTTGTCCACGTATCTTTAAAGTAATATAATGCCAAAAATGAAGATTAGTGATGATCTGTAAGACGTTGGTGTCCTAAATTTTGATCTCTCATTATCACGTGGTGTGGTATCCAATTGTTGAGATTGGATTGGACTTATCATTAAATATCTGTCAGATTCATAGATGGTAGCTGTTATTGATTAAAATGTCTTGTATCTTCCAAAACAGTACATCATGCCATTGTGAAGTCCTCTATTTCTATACCATTACAAATGAAGTCGTCAATGCACTGTGCACTTGACTTACCTTTTCAACGGATGACATGAATGTTGCTCCCGAAATGCTAATTAATGATAAATGATTCTTCTCGATATGAAAACATCAATAGCGTTCTTTATCTTGAGAATGAAGCCGACGCAAGAGATCTAGGGGTTCACCAGATCAAGCTTAGGAATGTTTAGGTCTATAAGTGCTAACTTCAAATTTGCTAGACCACCTCCCCTGGCTCTAGCAATGTGATGTTAGCACTTATGAATCTAAACGTATATTTCTATCTTTCAATCACCTTTTACTCCTACGGTGTACATTGGGCACGTGTAGGGTGCCCAACTGATACGATTTGTTGAAATGACCATCTTACTTTTTTCAATCCAGTCAAGCATAACTGGTTTACACATTTACCTTCAGTGTCTTAGGCTTTCTAGCATAATAAATTCAAACATTTCCATTTGTTACAGGAAAAGCAATTTTCAGAATGATTTTTCTGTTTAATGGAAAAGCACAACACTCAGTGTCAACTGTCATTCAGTATATTTAGTTAATATTTTTAATTCATAATACATTTCAAGTAGTACAATAATTCTCTATATTTATAATATTTAAAATACTGAGTTAATCTACTGATAATATTTAAATAAAATAATTTTTAATACTATATTTATACGTAATAATTTAATACATATGGATATACATGTACTCGAATTTCTTACATTAAAAATAGACATTGCAAGACACACACACAGACATTAATTAATTATTAATATAATGAATTGCTAAGCTTTCACTTAATTTGTGTGAATTTTACCTTTACTACCAATCTTGCATTATTTGTAATATTTATAAATTTTCTTTATACATGCTTCCCTAAATTTATTTTCATTAATTAAAGAAAATCACATTTTGAGCTCAAAACATTAAGATTAATAAATTTTGTCAAAAGTAAACTAATTCTCATGCGTAAATAAAATTTAAGGAGAAGCGAAAACGTTTTCAACAATTATTCGTAAATGATTCTGAATAAATTTTAAGGTTTATATACATACATACATATATATAAAAGCAATATGTAAATCATGATGAATTCATGTAAACATATGAATTCATATAAATCATGAATTCATATGTTTAATGAATTCATGATTTTTTCAATGGAAGAAACGTATTACTTGTAATATTTACTCTATTGGTTACTTGAAAAAATATATTAATATAAGAAATTAAATTTTTTTATGAAAAAAATTTTCTTACAAATGAAAAACATTTCCAGCTTTAATTTATATAAATATTTCAAGCTGTAATTGCTTTTGAAGCTTACTTGCACATGGAATGAAGTCTCACGCATAAAGAAAAAAAAATCGAATGAGATAAGAAATTGCTTTTTTTTTATGCAATTTTTAAACTTTTGTTTATATGAGATTAAGATCGCTAAAATACTTCTTAGTTTTGTTATTGTTGTTCTCGTGTGCCAGCCAGGCTGTCAAATCGGGGTGCGCTGCTTCACTTTTCCAACTGAACCGTATTTGGTGTGGGCTTCTTCAGTACACACACATGCCATTGGGACCCGTTTATAGGGTAGAAAATCTTTCACACCTCATTCACACACAAGGAAAGTACAAAGACAAGATAGAGAGGGAAAAAGAACATCCATGCCTGAACCGGGATTCGAATCCAGGACCTCCCTATCCGTAGTTAGGCACGTTGACCACTAGACAAGTTGGCCGGCAATTTTTAGTTTTAAAGTTACTAAATATTGAGGTCGATAGCTTTTTCAACTGCTTTCAAATGTATTTTCGATTGGTTTCGCAATCGAAAACATGTTTGCTGCAATGGGTAAAAATGATAATTTTAAAAGATGACAGTAAATGCCATTTTTTTAGGTTATGCAATAAAAAGTATATAAAAATGGGAAGATATAGTAAAAGAGATACCATAGAAAATTTTTCTTTACTCCCAGCCGTTTCTCATTGATCATAATCTTTAAAGAGTGGTAAAAATGTATGAGTTTATTCTGGAAGTGAGCAGTACTGCGGAATAGTGCTAAATTGCTTAAATTAATTACACCCTGGCATGAGCTAATTTATAAATTCAAATGAGTGTTAATTTAATCAATTACAAATATTATAATCATAATTTCAAAACGAAGCATATCTTTTAAGTTAGTCAGAGACGGACCATAGGTGGGAAGGTTTGGTGTGGTTACTTCAAAAAATGTTTACTGGACGACTAATCAATGGATAACTCTCCTTTAAGGATAGGTCCTCGATTAGCCTCTTAATCAGAAGTAAGCGTTCTTTGATTTGAAGAGAACTTGGAAACCATAGTTATTCATCATCATCATCTGATATTCGTATGGGTCAACCAGTGTTTGTGTTTGGGATTGTATACCTTTGTGTGGACGCACAGACTGCCATATTGTTCCACGTGGAACCGTGAACGATGCAACCTACAGAGATGACATCTTTGATTCCTTTATTTTTCCCTTTTGCCAGGGGAACTGGTGACGATTTCTTATAATATGAAGGCAACGTGACATCATAAATCTCTCGCGTCTTGGATGCTTATCTTGAGAAACAAACAATACAACGCTTGGCTTGATCAGATTTATCACCAAACCTAAATCCTGTTGAGTATATTTGGGATATTTTAGAAGACGTCTGCTCTCAATCCTTTTCCGAAAAATCTAGCCATTCTTACAAATACTTTGGAATGCAGTGGCTATCTTCCAAGCATAATTGGGCATCAGGACTTATATCATCGTCGTATACGCATACATTTCTATCACAGCATAATTTACAACATCAGTTATCAATGTATGCGCTGTATTGTTGGAAAATCTGATTTATTCATACGATATATATGGTAATTCCTGATAATGTTTTCATGATATTTTATACCCAACTATGTATTGTATACTGAGGATAAGTTTCAGTAAACGTTACATCTAATTGTTTAAGTAATTGCTATTTTTGTGATTTTTTCGTGACTTCAGTGTATAACAAAAATTACACAAATAAAGAGAATTAAATTCAATTCATTAATTTACATATAAACTAATCAAGCAAACTTTACCGATTTACTTAAATTGCTGTTTTATTTTATTTGACTCAAAAAACTAAAAAGTACTAAGCAACGTCTCCCAATAATAAATCTTGCTTTCTTAGTTTCCAAAATTAATTTCATTCACTAACCTTTTGTTTTATTTTTAAATTAAATTTTTTAAATCTGATTTATAAATAACGTTATTTTAAGATAAATTCTTCTTTAAAATGTATAAACTCCGACATCTTTTTAAATAAATCGTATTTAAGAAAATTATATTTCAGAGAACATAATGTAATAACAATGTTATTTCTCTCATTCAGAAATCAATTACAGCTCTTAACGGAAACATTTGCTTTGATAGATTTTATCCAATAAAGTGATTTCATGCCTTCTGTGTTATTTAAGTTGGAATGCATTGTTATTTGAAATCTAATTTGAAACGCAGACTGATTAGCGCGATGTTTGGAAAACATCTCTCCGAGTTTCCTCTTTTGAAGTATCAAGAGAAGCTTCCACTTGTCATCTGCTAAACAGGGATAGTAAAGAGGCGAAACATCATTATCCAGTAACTGTGAGGACCAAGATACAAGTCAATCTTTCCGAGGAAGTGTGCGAATTAAAGTTAAAAGTTTTGACAGAGGTGAATACAGTAGTATAAGGAGATCTATAAGCGAAAGTTGTTCTCAACTTCCAGTCATTAATTCCTAATGTTACACGCGTTCACTCTTTAATATACCTTCTTAGAATTACTTAATGGGACTCTATTCGGCTCAGGTAGAGGAAATAGCGTGAGAGCAAATCCCAAGTACAGAAGTATAGCTCTCGTTAGAATTTATCTTCGTCAAATCTTAGGGAATAGGCATTCCTGTATATCACGAAAGTTTGCCTTTTAGCCAAAGTATGCTGATTAAAGTGCACGCGATTCCGCTTTTATGTCTTATGCTGGCAGTCTTTTTCTTACCTGCCTAATTGAAAGGCGTGTTGGTGAAAGGAAAGAAAAAAAATCCTCCCTGGTCGTATTTGGGAATAAGAAAAATAAATGTTTGCTCAGTAAATAAAACAGAAGCTGAGGTTTTTATGTCTCTTTAGAGTAAAATTCATCGAGCGTAATTCTTGGCGTTTTCAACCACAATTTTATTTAAGAAATTTTAAATTAATGATAAGGGAATAATGATTAGTATTAACATTAAAGAATATTATTTTTTATACTATTTTTATGTATTTTTTAAAGGAAATCTGGATAATTGCTTAACTATTTTTCGGATAATTACTCTGGTTTATTACTTTACGATTATATTTTTCACAAGTACATGAGAACTAATTTAATAAAGAACTACAGTTTGAAATGGAAACTACAAGCCTTAAACCTATATTAGGAATCGTAGCCTTGAATTGAAGTGAACCAAAAAGATAATTAATCAACTATCTATAGGCAACTGTATGATGAAATATAAATACAAATACTATTTCATTTTAGGATCAGCTAAATTCTGAAAAACAGAAAATCTTTCTTGTAAAATTCCTTTGAATTAAAATATATTACAAATTATTTTTGCAATAAAATGTTTGAAAAATGATACATACACATTTTAAAATTTTCATTCATTTATATTTTTTCTTTTTTCTTTTTATATTTTTTTTTATAAAAATTATAATTTAATTACATATCGCTACTTATCGATTTTGAGGTTATTTGTTAATTTCTTGTATTTTATAACATTATAAAATGATTATTTGATTATATTGTAATATTCATATATATTACTGATAAAAATATATAAAAGACCATAGAAATAGAAGATTTAAGAAAGAGGTATTGATATAAATATATAAAAACAATTTTGTGTGTTCTTATGTGTTTTACGAAACAATTAATTTTACAATTAAAATTATTTATTAATGCAAATATCTGAAAGGTAAGTATAACTACTTAAACTCTAAATAATTTTATTTTACTGAGGTATGATGTAAAATAAAATTATATATTAAGAAAATCTTCTGTACTTCATTTATATTTTAAGAAATATTTTATACAAAAGAAAGGCTATTAAGTTGAATAAATTTATACAAAAGAATCACGTTACATTTGCATAAATAGAATGGATCTTTAGAAATTTAATAAGATGTTTGGAATGCAGATTTGAGATCTGCTATCAGTAAGTTCTGATGATGAGATAGGTTTGTTAATGGATCAAATTATTCATCAGATGTTAAGTAATAAAATATCAAATTTTTGGTTAAAGTGCAATTCATAGATTTTTAACGATATTTAGCAAACGATTTTTAACGATTTATAGATACATAGCAAAGTGTATAATTATAAGAAATATGCAATAGAAAAGAGGAAACAGTCGAAACAAACATTGATAAATAACGAAATATGAGTTGTAAAAATGAAGCATGTTTTAGAAATAATTATAAAATTTCTTACTTTTAAAAGATATCTTTCTTTTACAAACTTGACTTTAATTCACGGCGTATTCATTTAAGATTACAAAAAATTACCTCTCCCATTTCTTTCACTAAAAGAAAATATTATAATTCTTTGAGAACTACATAGTTATGCACAGAATATATAACGCGATACATTCTTTTAATTTATTAAATCAAATTCTTATATTAAATATTCTACACAAGATAATAAAATACATCCATTAGAACTCCTATTTTATTTGGGAGAAAAACGTTAAGATAGTTGGTTTTAACTATCAGAGATTAACTCTTTTTTCTAGACATTCATTAAGGACAGAATATTCTTTATTTCGTGACGCATAAAATACAGCTTTTACTTTTACTATGTTGTTTCTTAAGTGGCGAGACCTGTTGATGTAATTAGTGTGCAGGTTCCAGATGTTTACATTGCTAGTGTTTCTATTTGGCTTATTTTACCTCGTAGTTTCTCTTTGGATATTCCTTAGCAATTACGTTTTACGAAGATAATATTATCCAAATGATTAATATTAAAATATCAATTTTATATTAGGTAACACATCACTTAAAAGGTTATATAAAGAAATCTTTTCTTGATTTGATTTTACTTATTCAGCAAAATAATTGCTAATTCACGAGCAATGCAAAATCTAAATATATTAAAATTACTAATCAAATGTTTGGAAAATAGACACACTTACATGTTTGCAATTTTATATGCTACATGGAATATCAAAAGTATTTATGATAAAAATAGTTTATGCTTAATTCATTCAAATATATGCAATCTATAAT
Source organism: Latrodectus elegans (assembly GCA_030067965.1). Taxonomy (NCBI): domain Eukaryota; kingdom Metazoa; phylum Arthropoda; class Arachnida; order Araneae; family Theridiidae; genus Latrodectus; species Latrodectus elegans. Next base: position 62,515,926 of record CM057809.1, read on the forward strand.
AAAAAAAAGGATTTTTATTAAATGTTTTGATCAAAATTTCAAATAAAAGAATTTGAAAATACTCATTGTGTTATAATCAACATCACTATTGTAAAGAATGAAATATGTAATGAAATTATAATTATTATTTCTTTCATGCATTTTTTCCACAATATTTATTAAGAAATATGTTTAATTGATGAAAGCTGAAATTAACTAATTATTTTTCCAGAAAATTTAATTGACGATTTAACAAGAATAAATGTTACATTGCAATAACTTTGATTCAGATATATGTGTACATATTATATTATCATATTGTTATTTTATAATAAAATTTTATATTAGTTGATTTAAAGAAATGTTTAGTATATTTTTTATAATCTTTATAAGTTTCAATTCACTTAGAATAATTTAATTTGTATTTCTTTAAACTTACATAATGTGACTATTAAGGAACATTAAATTTATTAAAAACATGAATATATCCTTATTAAGTAAAAAATATAAAGGCCTGAGAAACAGTTTTAAAAATTTAATTAAAATACTAAGCATAATTTTTATGCAAAACTAAAATAATATTTTTATATATAGTAAGAAAAGAAAAATTCAAAATTTAAAATATTTTTAAGATTCAATTATTTTGATGATTAGTGGAATAAATGCTCCAAATTTGAACAGAAAAATTTATTTTATTTTGATTTCACAAAAAAATCTTTTCAAAAATAATTTCACAAAAATTCTTTTCAATAAATATTTATATTGCTTTTTAGTTATTCATTTATAAACTATTTAATGATTTTATTAAAGTTTCCTTAAACTGTAGGTTGAATCAAATTATTTTGTTATAATAATATATAATATGACAATATAACTATTGCATAATGTATTAATTGTAATATTTTAAGAAGAATTAGAGATGTTAAACTGTTAGGATGAGGTACAAAATGATTTCAAAAACACTTTCTCCTTAAACTTTATAGTAAATCCAAAAATAAAAAGAATATTGAGAAAATGAAATATTAGTTTTGAAATATTAATAATTTTGCTGCACACTTTAATAATTTAATGTACAATAATTATGATTTAGTAATAAAATTATTATAAAATATTAAAAAATTTACGTATTGTAAAATGTTGAAGGTAAACATTCTTTAATGAAAAGATTTAAGTGCCTTTTAATTTTTTCGAAATTAAAAAAAATATTCTGGAATATTTCTAATATTTAGTTTTTATTACCAGATTTAGATTAGTAACTTAAGTTTGATAAATAACGGTTAAACATTTCGTGGGTTCGAATTCACTAAACCATAATTACCGATCTAATCTGCCTTCGTGTGCAAAAAATGAGCTTTGGGGAACAAACAAATCTAGCTGAATTCTGTATTTCTTCAAACAGCTAATAAAGCAAAGTTTGAAAGTAATAAATGTTTTCATTGATAAAAGTACGATATTATAATGACGATTACGAGTGCGGAATCTAGATTTTTTTGCAGCAATCTTAAATGAATAATTTTTATAAAGGTATTATTAAAAAATTATATAGAGTAGATCTTTAAAAAACTAAATTTATTTTATGATATTATTAGATATTTGAAAAATAAATGAAACCCAGTGAATGGTATTTAATAGAAGAATTTTTTCCCTATCAAAATATTACATACAATAATGTGTGAAATAAGAATTTCTTACATCCTGTCATAAAAAATCCAATCGATAAAAATATTAAAAATTAATTGCTCAAATATGTAGTAGTATTGCTATATTGAATTATATCTTATGGTTCATAATTGTTTCATTAAATTAAAGAAGATATTTAATATCCATGAATTTTGTTAATTCATAAAATCAAGCATTTTAAAAGAATAGAAGATAAGGGAAGTTAAATCTAATCTTGATAATCACATTTTGATTACAATGTATGCAGGTTTTAAATTTTGCGTGCTTAAACGTTGTTGTTTTGTGTATGTGTGTAAATAATATCATCAAGAAAATACCATTATGTATGTTAACCTCTTTTGTTTAAAAAATCTAAATTATCAATCTCGAAACAAAAATTTGGCTACAATAGTCATCACTTACGTATACATTTCTTCAAATAATTTTGAATTTACAAATTTACTTAGCCTTATATATTTTATTCATTAGTAGTTAAAGTAGAATGTAGTTTATGGAGAAATTATTTTCATCTGTATAAATTGAGATTAAATTAATAAACTAATTAAATTGGAAGTAAGACTAGATAAGAATAAAAATATAAAAAATTTAAATATTTTTTTGAATATGAGACTTTTGTTATCTAATTTTATTAATTTGTTAAATATTTGAAAATGTTTTTATCATATTATAAAATTATGAGAATTTTATAAATAATACTTAATTAAAAATAGTGACAAAATTCATTTAGGTAAGAAAAATTTTAAATGTAACTATTAGGAAAAGATTTATTCAATAAAACGTAAGTAGATTTTTCAAAATGTTTGAAATTTTTAATGAATAATCATTTATTCCCGATTTATAAAAGTTTAGTTTTAAATAGAAAATATTATTTTGAATTGAAACTCTCTAATAATTTTTAAGCAATTTTGAAGGGATTCAGCAAGTTTAAGCACGAAAAAAACTTTTATTAAGTAAGTTTTATTCGAATTTAGATGGCTAATTTTTTCAGATTTAAAAGTTGAAAGCTGAAATTATTTATTGATTAAATCAGCAAAATAATTAAAACTGAAAGTCCCTATAAAAATAATATTTCAAATATTTATAATCCATTTCATTAATTTACTAATATGATACTAAAATAAATGAAATGACTTTTTTTGTAAATATTGTTTTTTCTTCTATTTTTTTCTTTATCACAATAATTTTTATACTCAATAAAAATATTTTTATAAGAAAAAATTATTTGTTTACACGTATTTGTGGTTAAGAAAATATACATATTATACTTACGTCACATTTACTGTTGCATGACGAGAAAGCATTTTATAGAAAATCTTTTTTACGCGCTAATATCTTTAAAATTTATATTTTTGGGAATCATATCAAATCTCATACGCAGTTTACCTTATTTTTTGTCAACGTTAATGAACTAATTATGTTATACATATAGACTGTATTTTACTTATATTTTACGTGATATTTAACAGATATAATAAAAACTTGCTTGCAGATTGTCTCGTAATAATTTTGAAACTCTAAAGTGATGGAACATTTTATTTTGGTAATATTTATATGACTAATTTAAAGAATATATGCATCCGTGTATAAATTTAAATGACAAAATTTTTAGTTTGAATGTATTGAATAAACAGACGTATGAAGTATTCTCCTGAGAGAGAAGGTGATATCACTTTTTTATATATTATTTAGATTTTCATTTATAAATGTAGGAGGAATTATATTAAGTTTTTTAAAATTTAATTTTTCTTATATTTTAAGTAAATTTACCGAGTAATTGAAAGAAACTCTTTTTCTCATGACATTTAATATAAAAGAACATTTTGAGAAACTTCATAATTTTAAAGCAAATTCTTGACTAATACGTTGTTTAAAATACCAAAAAATTAAAATCATTAAAAATAAATTATTATATAAATCACATATTTTCTTTGAAATTACTATATAATTAATAATAGGTAAATATGGTGTTGTTATTTTAAATTAGTTAAATTTCTATAAAATTCAAATTAAAAGTAGATTTAATAAATTTCAAAAGTTTTCAATCTTCGTAATTTATTAACTATTTTAAAATTTCATAATCACAGTTATTAGTCAAATAAAATAAGTGAATTTATACTGAAATGGCTTAAATAAAGTCATAAAAATTTTGAATTTAATATTATAAAAGATACCTTAATATAAGTGTTTTAGAATATTTCTACTTTATAAATTAAGATATGTCGATATTGTAAATAAATTGAAAATATGCAATAATCAATAAGATTTGGCAAAATACGTATTAGTCTTTCATGTTGACTTTTCAAACGTATGTTGCACTGAAATATAAGAAAGAATATTTTGTGATAAGAATAATTATATACTTATGATACTTAAATATTTATACTCACATCTGAGTCTAATATAATAAGTGTTTCACGTTTTACTCAAAAAAAAAAAAAAAAAAAAAAAAAAAAATTACGCATTTGGATTAATCAAATATCATTTATTTATCTTTCTTTTATTCAGAAGGATTCTTAAGTTTAGAGAACATTTTTAACTTTAAAATATTTAATTCAAGAGTTTGTCGTAAATATAGCAAAGGAAATATACAAAATCATTTCTTCACTGAATGAAACATTTCAAGTGTAAATTCAATTTATAACTGCTGTAGGTTTTAAATATCTGATGTTTAGAATTGATGTTCATTTGCTTAGAATTTCTCATCATATAATTAAATTTATAATTAAGAATTTTTATGTACTGAAAGTACTAAAGATATGTCAAATTATATTTCTAAATTATTATTATAACGATTCTTTTAAATTTATAGCGATGTAATTGCTAAAATTAGAACTCATTTTAAATTAAATAGTTTGAAGAAAAACTTAAAGTTCCTCAGAATAATTTTATTTTGATGGCAGCCATAGTAAAAAAGTGCATAGCTAATGGAACCGTATTTAACATAAATTCAATAAACGATATTTCTTATACGTTAATGCTGCAATTTATAAGAATGATTTCAACTACTGACATAAACCACTGAACGATAACTTGTATTTGTTTATTATTTATTATTAATTCTTCACATTTATTTATTGTTTACTTATTTATTATAGCATTTATTTTTAATATTTATTACATATTATAAAATATAATATCACTTGTGATAGATAAAACATGTCCTGAATAATAATAATCATAAAACAAACTAGAGCATCAGATAATAATTTTTTTTTTATCCTTTATCTATTGCACTCTCTCTCGACTATAGAAAATAGAATGTCAACTTAAATTCTCGAACTATTTTATTTACAAATTTAGAAAAATGATTAAAAATTTGATTTGTGAAAAATAATTCGAGAAATTTAATAAATAATTCGCAACTAAATTCTTCACGCAAATAATTATAATACTTATCATTTTCTCTGTATTGGCCTTTTGTATATTTAATAAAGACTGATAAAACAATTAAAGGAATTGAATTTTTCTAGAACACACTATGTGTTCTTTTAGACAAAAAGATTGTTTCTTTGATAAAAAAGACCCAAGGTGTAAGAATGCCTATTTCTTTATATGACTATTAAACTATTATATGCGACTTAAATTGTAGTTAGAATTTTTATTTTTTCGTGCAGAATTAGTTGTTGAATTGAATTTGCAAAATATATGCCTTTCTTCATTCATTTCACAAATAAAAAAAATGTTTTTCTTCTACAAAATATTGTGTAAGAAAAGTGTTCAATGTAGGAAAGAGTATTTCCCTATACACATTTTTTTAAGCAAAAACTGCGAGAAAATACACATAGAGTAAAAGAAATATTTGATGAATAAATTGTATTTTGCTTGCTAGTATATTCGAGCAGAAGTATAGGGAACTTCAACTGCTTGAATTTCAGATACTAGTTTTAACAAAAGGAATATTTGATATTTTTTTCCTTTAAAAAAGGGAAAATAGCAAGGATTCTCTCCCTATACCTAAATTTGAAATTTTTATGATTCATGAACTGAAAATGAGCGGGCTTTTGAGTGTTACGCGAAACTTATAAAAGTATAACTAATGCTTTTGGAAAAGGAAGCTTATAGTAAGAGAGCCGTTTTTCTTCTTGAAACTAGATTCAATGGGCGTGTCTCAGGTTGCATTTGATTTATGTGCAATACGTGCTATTTCTTTCATGCAAGCTCGCTTGTCTCGTGGTTTTTAAGAAGCTTAACAGGTAGTATTTTTTGGTTGAAATGGAAAAGTGTGAACTACCCTGCTGAGAGTTAAGAGAAGTCAAACAAGGCACTTGTCATGGAAATGACTTTATAATTCTCTACCAAATGAAAAGAGAAAGGAATGATTTATAATTTCAAGTGACCTCCTTCCGTTCTCACTTTTGTTCCTTGCTTTCAACTTATTTTAATATTTGGAAGTTTCATATTTTATTCTCCCAGAGTTGCAGAATACTTCTTTCCTCCTTTTGTTCTCTTCTGGTGAAATTTTTTTCTTATTTAAAGAAATAATAAGAAAAGAAATAAAAGGAATAAAATTGTTCTTTCACTTCTTCGGTATTCTTTCGGTAAAAGAAGTTTCACGCATGGCATTATTAATTTGTACTAAAATTATCTCTGCTTAAATGAGATTTCACATTTTATTTATTAACAATAAGGTAATTATATTTTATAAGACATTTACATTTTCACCGAAAAAAATTTAGTATCAAGTAGAAAATGCTATAATTTTGAATTACTTGTATGTATGAAGATTTTAAAAAGGATTAAATAAATGAAGTGAATTTTATCTACCACTCTCGAATTTTAAACAAATGCAAATTCATAAATGTTTCGTTTTAAATTAATATTTTAAGTAAGCGTAAATATTCATTTTAACATATACTTTAATTTTTAATAAAGATTTATTTCCAAAATAATTGTTTTATTCTATGAAATATTTTGAGATTAAATATTATATTTTATAATATTCTGCATTCATTATTAAACAATTCATCTTTTAATAATACCCATGCCTACAAATATAACTAAAGAAGCTGGTAAACAATTTGTAAATATATGTTAAGAGTGCAAAATTTTCTATTTAAGCTAAAGAATGTACTTAGAAAAGTTAATTTAAGAAAGTTGACGTTCTCCATTCTCGATAATTAGAAGAAAACCATCGGAGGAAATAAATATTTGTTAACAAGGATCATTTCTTTGTATAGGTTCTTCGATTAAAAGTAGGAGACATTTTAAGTACTCTGTCTTAACGTAGTTTAAGTAAAACACAAATATTTAAACATTATGTAGCTATTTACATTTGTGAAAGATCTTGAATAATTCTTATGTTTTAATTGAAGTCAATAAAAATAGATGAATGATTATTATTAAATTTTGCATCTAGAATTTCTGACGCTCATTAAAGTTTAACTAACATATGATTATTATTTGATTCTTAGCAGGAATACGTGTAGTGGGAAGCCTTGATGTCTACAAAATTGAAAAAAATCACTATGGGAAAGCTTTGAAAAATATTAAGGGAAAAAAATTCCGATTGATTCTGAATCATGCAAATACAACATTTATTGAAATTCACAATCTTAAATGTAATTCATCTTATAATGATATTAAAGAAAATCTTCCGATTTTTCTTGGTGGGGGAGAGTCTGAAAAACAATGATTTTTAATACCATAGGCAAATTTATGTAAAATTTACACACATTTGCATAATAACCTGAATTATATATATTTCAGTGTATATTGAGAAACTGTTAAGCAAATATTATCTTATTTACTTAGGAAATAACTGCTTTATATTGATGAAACTATAATGATACTTTCAGGAAATATTCAGCTGACGTAGTTTTATAGCAATAAAAGGTCTCTAAAGAATACCAATGTGAATTATATCATATTTTTGCCTATAGAAGTTGGTAGTTTTTACATTATTTAAAGCAACTTGAAATGAAAAATTGTAAAAATACTTTTTATAAAATTAATATCTTTGTCAAAAATCTTTACCAGAACAATGATTCTTGCTTAAGCTAGAACTAAAGCTCAAGCTTATAATCTAGAAGACAATTGGCTACCTTGATATTAAAAATCTATGGTATAAGCAAAAGTGATATTAATAAACAATATTAAAAATGGGTTAATTTATTCCAATGAAAAAATACGCGAAATGGATAATAATATATAAATAACACAAAAATTACTTCAGTAACTAAAATAGTGTTAAATTTATATTTCGTTAATCGTGTTTTACTGACTTTGATGATACGTGAATTTGATGATAAATGAAATATTTTAAAGTAACAAAGTTCTAGACAAGAACTATTTGGAAGCGATGTGCGGGAAATTAACGAATATTTAGTCAGATAAAGATAAACCAGTATAAATTCTACCCCACATATAATTAATTAACTTGGTAATATATAAAGCTCTGAATTTTAAGCTTGCCATTTTATGGCATTTCCTCATTAACTTTACGATTATTTCAGAGGAAAATTATTAATAAGCTCTTTCATATGCATGAGAGCGCAACTGACATTTCATAGAATATGCATACAATGCGTTTCAATAGAAATTTCACAATATTACACGTCTGAATTTGGGATAAACAGGCTGAATCTTGGTCACGACACAAGGTACTTATGTAGTGAAATTAATTTTCTAGGCAGCTGCTCTACTGTCTAGTACAGACGGATTTCTCTAAAACCATGAAGAGCTCTTTTGGTCCTTGCTTAACGGAAAGCTGATTCAGAGTTTTAAGATAATATTGTATCTGAGTTATCGTTATTGAATTATTGAGTTTTAGCAAAGTTTGAGCTTATTACATAGAAGTCTACATGTACTTATACCTAAGTATTTTTGACAGTGTTTTGTAAATAAATTCTTCTTTTAAGAGCACATGCAACTCTGAAACAGAACTATTTATCTGTTAAATCTTATTTTTTCTCTGAATAAATATTCGCCAAGCTCTGCTAAGAGCCATCTATTTTTTTTTTACACTGCGTGCTAGGCAGAGATATCGCATAGTAAATTTAATTTGAAACTGTTCCGTTGACACGATATTAGCCCTTACTCATTGAAGTTTTTATTTACATTACACATGTTTTTTTAAGTTTAATAAAAAAGTAAACTATCATGCCAAATAGGAGAAACATGCAAGTTAGCGAGAAATAATATTTAAGTAAATATAAGCAGACAAACAATAAAGGAGAAGAAAATTTTGATAATTTTACTTCAGATCCCTAGACATTAAATGAGTAAAATATTCACTTATTCTGTTGCTTATCTAGATTTTATTCAAGGGATAACAATTTGAGATATTATTACAATTGATTTTAAGAATCATCAAGAACATCTACATCAATTTCTTTTAAAATGTATAATTTACTAGCTGATTTAATGATTCCCGATCAAGTCTGTTAAGCTTAATATTGAAACACTCATGGTTGTTAGTAGGCCGCACGCACACGCGCACGCACGCACGCACGCACGCACGCACGCACGCACGCACGCACGCACGCACGCACACACACACACACACACACACACACACACACACACACACAATATTATGTATTAATATAACCTTAACATTCTGGAGAAATTAATTTAAATCATCATGAATTACTCTTGAGTGTTAAAAATTTGTTGGATATAAGTGCAATACATTTTATTTGCATTAACAGGGCATTATTTTATAGAATACATACATTTTATTGTTCAAACCTACATGTTTTCGTGAGATATTTGTTATATTAAGTAGTTTTAAGATTAATTAAATATTTGCATACATACGTCTGTAAAGGAAGTTCTATATGTTACTCTTAAGACATCAAGTGTGGTGTACACATTTATGTTGTAACTGAAAGAAATGAGAACAGGAAGATGAGATGATCACATAAAACTATAAAAGAGATTTCTTGAGCTGAGCATGTGAATTTATTCTTCAACCTTTTACGTCTTTTAGTTTTTCCCAAGAGAGAAAGGGTAAAAGCACAAGGTCAAGAGTAATAAAAACGTAAGGTTAATCGTGTAAGTGAACATAATTCTCGAAGTAATTTTCGTGCTCTTTTGTTATTTATATTTTAAGCTCATAATACAATCCAAATTTTCAATTAATATATTCGTGATAGAAATTATTATCAGAAAATCCTGTCCATAGTTTATTTGAATTAACTTTTAAAGAAATCTAAAATAAATGCTTTCTCTCAAACCAGTAATTTATATTTAGATTGAAAATCAATGCAGAAAATTTACTTAAGTTATTTGTATATATATTGATTGTAAGTAATTGAGCTCTAATACGAAGACTCACATTTAATAGAAAAGAAAGGTAATAAATGATAGTTAACTAATTTTTTTTCTAATTGCATCATTAATTTCATTTTTTAAACAGTCAGTTTAGAAAATTGAAACGTTTATTTATATGATACTAATAAGAGTATTATGTTCTGGTAAGATACAGGATTTTAAATCATCTCCACCAAATTTTTAAAACTTCATTCCTCTCAGGATATATATTTATATATATATAAATTTAGTTTAAATATTCCTTTACATATTTGGGTTATTATTGAGATTGGTATATTTATTTACCAATAAAAGTATAAAAAAATCTGAGCAAATGATTTATCATTTTTCCGAAATGTAAATTAAAACAAATTCCTGGGAAAATGTTAAATAAGAGCAGAACTCACGAATAGTTTTGTTTTTGAAATAATGTGAAACAATTTGATGAACCTTTACATTAGATTAAAATTAATGTAAATTAAAAAATAAGTAACGACAAAATGTGGAAAAATTAATAGGAATTACCAGATTATTTTTGAAAATAGCTTGTATAAAGAAATACTCATTCATATAAGCAAATTTCTGTTATCATTTGTATTTCAAATTATGTATCAGAAAACTTAATTTCAACTTTGATAATCGGTATAATGCCTTACAAATTTTTAATATTTTATTTATAGAAATTGTAGTTATATTGCTACATACCTTTTTTACTAAGTAGTCAATTACTGTCAAGTTTGCCTTGATAGAATTAACGATGCTCAAGGAAACATGCTAGCTTGAAATTAGAAATAACAGTATGTCAAAATTAAAGCAGTCAATAATAGAAAATACAAAAAAAATAATAATGATAATAAAAAAAATCTTTAAATTAAGGAAAAATCCTTAATTTCATTTTATTTTAATTTAAGGTAATTTTCAAATATTTAATATTTTAAGCGTAGTATTTTTGATAAGTTGCTGAATATAATATATAGTATGTATATTAATGAAAATATTATATAATTTATTAAAAAGGGAAACATTATAAATAAGTGAATAGATTTCCCCAATATCTCTGTAACGAAAAAATATTTAAGTTCACTTGAAAAATAAATGAATATTAAAAATGATTTAATCACTTGAGGAATAATATAAATAATAAATCCATTACTTAAGAGCAATGTCTAACCTGGACCAAATGTTCATCAATGTTTATCTTTAGATTATTATTTGATTTAAACTTTTATCAATAACCCATAAATTAATGTCAACTTTTTATGACATTTAACCATGTATAGTCGATAAGCAGAATATAATCGCATAACAAGTACATTAAAGGACTATTATCAGAAAAATAACTTTTCTTTCAAGAAACATATTCATTCTGATAAATTTTTAATTATTATGGTATTTAACCTTAGAAAATATTTTTATAAAATACAGCTAGGTTTCATTCATCATAACCATATTCAGTTTCCTTTTAACTGTTGTGCTTTGAGAAAGTTTGTAAATGTTTTTGCATGTGTTTTACAATATTTATACAGTAATTAATTTTTCCTTTAAAATGCTTTGCAAGCACTTTTATGATATTTTTAAAATTGCTTATGGAAAAAATAATTAAAAAAGTATCTTTTTATAAAGAAATATATGATATATTGCAGTGTATTTAAAAAGTTTAAAAGGTATAATAAAATGTAATAATTAAAGGAACATTGAACAAAAATTTTCATATAGATAATTAGCACCTCTCTCTCTCTCTTTTAATCTATCTATCTATATATATATATACATTCCCAGTTGAACAAGATTTAAATTATTCAGATAAAGGGCTATATATTTTTTTTTAAAAAGTGAATACTTTGGAAAAGTCAATATTTCTTAAAACTTTGCCTAAAAGATGTTTCTCCACAACACGTTTTTTCATTTAAATTTTAAGTTTGCAAAATGCTAAAGAAGGAAATAAATCTAAGATAAAATAAACAAGAATAGAATGAAAGAAAAATATTTTAGTAAGCAGGGATTGCGTAAGTTGAATGAAAAACTTATTTTTGTACTTTCCATTAGATAACTCACTCCACGACAAATCCTCTCTCTCTAAAATTGATCTTTCCTTTCTTTTTCCCCATTCAAACGTGAGAAAATGCTTCTTTAATTTCATTTCGATTGTACCATTATTTATTTTCTCCTTACTTTTCCATTTACTTTTCCCTATACTTTATGGCAAAACCTGAAAAACAGCTTCTAATGAATTTGAATTATATATAAGAAATGAATTTTTATTTGTATAATAGTTTACAAATGTGTGGAAACAGTTTAACAGACTACTTTTTGAAAGCCTGTTTAAAAAATATTTAAGTTTCAACAATTTATTAGAAAATAAATATATCTATCTAAGTGCTTATATATATATATATATATATATATATATATATATATATATATATATATATATGTGTGTGTGTGTGTGTGTGTGTGTGTGTATATATATGTGAATGTGAGTGTGTACATTTCCATTAAACATGTATTTTACATCTAGCTTAGATTCCTGTTTTGAATAATTGTTTTGCATTTAACTGAGGTTAAACTGAATTAAGATTCATTTTTAATGTAGCAAAAATAATTGTTTTCTTAAAAATGTTCTGAAGATATAAAATGCACCTTTTTAGCATACCTTGTGTGTAAACGTTTCTTTCAGTTATTAATTATAGCAAATAAACTAAAAATAAGAGGTTAACACATTTTGAGGAGAAAAATACCAATAAAATTGTCTGTAAAGACGATCCTATCATTATTTCGGTCATTGTAGATTACTATATGTAAAACATTCTTCTCTTATGGTTTTGTAATATTTAACATAATTTTGATGATAATTAATTCTTCAGATTAGTTTATTTAAAACCGAGAATCAGGATTTTTATTGCGAAATCATAAAACTTGATTTCTGATTACAAATTTTATAATCTGTAGTTTGCAATAACTCATGTTTTGTCGAAAAACATTTGTTCTCTCAAAAATGAAAGTTTTCAACTTCAGATTTGTGAATAATGTATTTACATATGATGAATTTATAACTGGTTTTGAAATTTGTAGACATCAACTAATTACCAAAAAATTTTGCATGAGTTTTAGCCATATGAAATTCTCAAAATGATTACTTTTTAGTTACTAAGAATCATATTTTAAAACAATGGAAGGAAAGGATGCTAATTTACATATATAAGTAATTCGTATCCATTATTACTTTAACGTTGAGATACTGAAATTCATCTTAATAAATACCAATAACAATGAAATTTAAAATGGCTAAAATAAATTATTTCAAATATGCATTTAAAATACTTTTGTTGTAATACATTTTTACAACATCAATTTATAATTAAGAGTTATATATATATATATATATATATATATATATATATATATATATATATATATATATATATATATATATATATATATATATATATATATATATATATATATATATATATATATATATATATTATATATATATATATATATATATAAATATATATATATATATATATATATATATTAAGGGATAATAATCCCTTAATATATTATAATACCCTTATATATATATATACACATAAAGTTTCACAGAATTCAAATACAAAATACGTTTATCAATATTTCGAAGGTAATTTTTGAAATATTCATTCTTTTATAAAACCTTCAAAACCATTTAAAAATATATCTTTTTAAATATTTATTTATAAAATTCTTGAAATTCTTAAATGCGTATATATATATATATATATATATATATATATATATATATATATATATATATATATATATATATATATATATATATATATATATATATATATATATATATATATATATATATGAGTATGTGTGTGTGTATTGTATCCCTAAATCATTGGCAGTGTTTATTTTAATGTCACAAAAATGCTTATATATTTTGAATAAAAGGAAAACTGCAAATGTTTATATCTTCTTAGTCATTGACAAGATACTGAGTTATTAATTTTTTTAATTTTTAATATCTATGACATTTTTGTCCGTATTAAATAAATAGAATAAGCGATAATAAGTAGAAGGTAAAAGGTGATTTAAAAATTTATGTAGATTACAAGAAAAAGACTACCTATAATATATATACTAATAAATAAAGAAAAAGATTACCTATAATATATATATATATATATACTAATAAATATTTCTCATTTAAATTCTTCTAAATTTCCAAATTATAATTACAGATATAAGAGGGGCAATAAAATCCTTTTTATTTGCTAATTATTACCTGAGTTTCGAAGCAGAAAGAGATAAATTACGTAAATTAACACGTTTAAATCTCTTTTTTCTTTTCGTTCTCCAGCTTTTATTTCAGGATTTAGAAAAGATTAATCTGACTTTCTTGAAGAAAAAGTTTTAGAACTGTAGACATTCTGTATTATGTTAGCATAATTACAGCTTTTTTATTTTATTTCAACTGAAGCCATTTTGTGATTTTTGCGTATTTACCACTGCCCACGACGATACGTTGCCAAAATTACGCAAATGAATCACATTAAAACCATTAAAATGGTGACTAATGTACCATTTATTCCTCAACAGGAAATGATGAGTGGACAGGGAGATAAGTAGACGAGAAATAATGAGTGGAAAGTATGTAAGAAAAAGAAATACCTCAATTTATACTAACTTAATGCATACTTAGGTTATGAATAGAGGATAGTAGAAAGCTATCTTCTGTTTCAGCTAAAAGGCAAGTTAAGTGGTTTTATCTGAGGTAATTATGCCTTTCAGTGTAATTTAACTTGAGTTTGTGTGTGTCAAGCAAATTTTAAACAGCTCATTTTTAAACTGAGACACGCAAACGTTTCCAAAACCATTCTTAATTTAGTTGGATGGATTACAAATAATTGATATACTTTAATGAAGTACTGAACGGTATAAAGGAGGGAATTCAGTTGAATTTTTTTTTAGTGCTACGAGAACAGTGTAAAGAATGCATAATTTTTATTCGGTTAATTACGCAGTTTAAAGTTAACTTTTGATGTCTGTTTTCAAACAAAATATTTTTATTTCCTTTAAGGTTAATTGGATTTTTGTCGCTAGTGGTCAAAGTAATCATGTAAACGCGTGTAAATAAATAAAAATTAATTAAAGTTATGGCACTATAAAAATGCTCGTCATCATTTGTAGGAAACCATAAAACTAATTCAAATGCTTAATATATAAAATGAGTCGTATAAAATAGGAGAAATATTTTAAAAATATTCTGCCAGCATTTCATGACTAAAAATTCAACTAAAATAATGTAATTAAAAATTTAAATAGCGCACTTTGTGAAATGAAACTATTTCTCAAATACAATTAGAGCACATGAATAATAGTTATGTTTAGACGATATAATTTTATATTTCAAAGTATTAAAAAAATTATTTATAATTTCCAAAATTAATAGGAAAATTTAAACATTTACGATTAAAATTTAAATTGCATTAAATCTGTGCCAAATAAAACACATAGTTAAATTCTAATTTTTAACAATATGCAATATGTGCATGTTAAGATCAAAACCTTTTACTATACATTTTAATTAAAATATTATTATTAAAATTTATATTTCAAAAATGGAAGTAATTGAGTTATTATTTATTTTTTAAATTTTAAATTTTAACTTTTCACAATTTAAAAATGAATTCTTAGTTTGAAAGAGTACGTTTTAAATGATGGAAAACTTAAAAATTCAAAATGTTTTTAAATTTTGGATTTGCTTTTTGCAGATATTTGAAGGATACATTTTTGGGGAAAATGCTACCTATTGTATGAAATGAAGCGTTTTTATTGAAGAAAATTTCTAGAAAAAATATTTGTACTAATATGTTTGGTGTCTATTTTTAAAGACAGAATTTAACGTAGACAAGCATTAGAACTTTTGAGGCTCAACCTAGCTATAAAAACTTAGACGTGCATGAAAAACTGATAATAAAATTTTTTTTATATCTTTTCTCGTAGCCATTTTTACGAAATTCATTGCGAGTTTCATAATTTATATTTTTCTAATGATTACATGTCTGATCTTATTAATAACAGTTTGCAACTCCAGTTTAAAATAAACTTTCACAAAAAAACGAATTTATTATTTTAATTATTCATTAAAATAAATAGCTGTTTCTAATTTAAATGTAAAATTACTCGCTCTATTAAGTCCCGTTTTCTGTGATAAATTGTATTTTTAAATGCTTGCTTACACGTATGTAGTATTCGCTTATAGAAAAGAAATACATGCTAAAATTATACTTTATAAAATCAAATAATAAAGATACTTTTTTGAAAATTTACCTGTAATATTATAAAATAATAGATATGGGAATAACAAATTAATTTTAATATTGCTTCACGTGGGAGAATTATGTAATTACATCAGGAGGCTTATTTAATTCAAATTATATAGGAAAATATTTTTTTCCTAAGATACTTTGAGTATTTCAT
Source organism: Latrodectus elegans (assembly GCA_030067965.1). Classification (NCBI taxonomy): domain Eukaryota; kingdom Metazoa; phylum Arthropoda; class Arachnida; order Araneae; family Theridiidae; genus Latrodectus; species Latrodectus elegans. Next base: position 62,532,312 of record CM057809.1, read on the forward strand.
GTACACCGCAATAAATGAAAAAATGCAAACAGATGTATAAATAACTGCTTTAAACAAAAGCGAAACATATTAACAGAAATAAATTTAGCTTCATTGTGCTGCAGAAATTTCTGTATGAATGTTGGAAATTAATCAAATAATTATGTTTACAAAGTTAATCAAGATAATGATTATTGTGGCAAATTCAAGACAAGCATACAGAATTATAATTGAAATGAGTTCTTTGGCATATATCATAACATTCAAAACATTTATGAAATGCAGACAACAATTTTTCTTCATAATATTAGCCTAACTTCTTAAAAGTAATTTTTTAATTTTTGATTACATCGTTATTTTATGGCTTTCTATGCTGGTATCTTATTATAATTGTTGATGGTATTTTTGTGGCTATGTTGCAATTTTATGTAAATTTAAATAAATTACTCTAAATGTGTTTTCCTTTAATTTCTTGTTTAATGTATTTGAATGACTAAATTTAAAGAATGAAAATCAGAATTACTATTTATAGATTTTATAGTCATAAATTTATAATTTACTTCAATATAGTTATGCCATTTAAGGAAGTTTTAATATCTTTCTTATAAACATGTAATTAATATGAATATTTTATTATACTTTTTTCTTACGTTTTTTTTATCAGAAGAAAATTATATAGTTGCTTCTGAAAATGATTAAGAAAATTTTTATTTTTCCTATTAATGATTTTTGATGTATTTATGTAATTTACATAGCTTATGAATTTTTACGTTTAAATTGTTTCATAATAATTAAAATAGTGGTTACAATTTTGCAAGTACCAAATATCATAGTAATTATATATATTTCATGATCGAACACCTTATGAGAATATTTTTTTTAGTTTTAGGAAATTTGGGTATTTTTTTTTAACAGTTTTTTTTAATTAATGAATATTTTTCATTTTCATTTGCATAACTAACTTAAAACTTTGAATTATGTTTACATAAATATCATTTTTCAGGTTAAATCACTAGCTTAGTACCCTTATGGAATTTTACAAGAAATGAATTATCAATTAAATAAATTGTTATTTTTTAGAGCAAAAAAAAGATACAATGATTACAAAAATGTTTCTACATTGAATTTGGAATAGAAACTAAATGTGTGTAATATTGCAGGAAAATGCATAGCATTACAACCTTCTAATGCATTTGGGGTGTAATTGCTTAGGAGGACTGTGTAAAAGTAATTAATTAATAAAACGTATTATCGTACATTATGCTTATTTTGTATTTCAAATTTTAAATAGTACTCTCTCAGTACTGTTATATATATGCATTAAATTTATAATAAAAATCAAAAATAGTTAGTTCTAGTATAGCTGAACTTAAATTGTTTCTGTGAATGAATTAATCAATTAATTTGTCAAACTATTTTTTAAACCATGAAACTATTAATGACAATTTAAATTACTAGTTATGGATAAATTAGATAAAACTGTTAATTATTTTCAATAGTTTAATTATTTAATTTGTCTTTAGTAAATTATTGACAATTTAATAATCAATTAATTTTATAAAATATGAATAAAAGTAATTACACAATTTTCTTAATTTAATTAACATTTCCTTATTTGTGATTAAATTTAAGTAGCAATTCGAAGCCCGATACTCATCATAATAGTTCTTAGTTATAATATTATTGATGAAATGTTAACAATATTGATAATTTGGTAGCTCAATATTTGACGAAGAATGTCATACATAAGTATACAGATTTACACAAATCCCTATTCATTTTGCAATTTTATTATACATATAAAACATGAAAAAAATAACTAAAGAAATATTTTAATTGTAATAAAACTAAAGGACTCTAAAATATGATGGATTTAAGTACAGAAAAAATCTATAATTAAAATGTTTTCCACATAAATGAAATTTTAGCTCTTATGTTCCAATGGGTAGCAGGACCATAGCTTTTTAAAATTATACTTGTAAAATTTAAATTCTGCGAATTTCATGAAAACATAATTGGAATTAAAATGATGGTATAGTAAGGGATTGAAAACCCTTAAATTATATATTTTTTTTGTTCATAATTTTTATAATTTATAAACAAATTATTTCTTATTATTTGTAATATATATTAATAATGCTATGCAATTTTATCGACTAAAAATATAGAATTTCAAAGGTATATATTTATGTATATACCTTTGAAGACTATTAAATATTCACTAAAAGTGAAATAAATTCCTTATGTTTACAATTTAAAAGAAATCACTTATTTAAAAGAAACTTAGATTATTAAGATTTGCGGAAAATTTACTATATATATTGGGAAAAAATTTTAAAAAAATATTTATTTTCGAAAATAGTTCAGCATTTTTAAATGTAGATAAAATTAAAAACATTTTGAATTTTCAATTCTTAAGCAATTCTTTTACGGAAATGTTTGAATCCTATCTTGTTAATGTTTAACTATAAAAGGTCACTTCAAATATTATATAATATGACATATTTGTTTGCGTAATAATTTAAAATGTAAAAGGGTGAATTTATTAAGAGCAGTTAGCAAATATAAATGGTAAAAGCCCTAAGTTGATGCATTATAATTACAATTTGTTATTATTTGATGGCACAAAGAATTATTTTCAGAAAACTAAATTGATAATGTACTTTAAAATAATGGTTGAAGATTTCATTTTTCACTCTTCATGACAGGAAATAAAAATAAAACCAAAGAATGAAACCGTGTGAAACTGCGTGCGATAAATAAGAAAAATATGAATTTAGTATGTAGCTTGGGAATATTTAAAGCCATACATATTTGAATAAATCAAAGCATTTAATATTTATGCACCGTGAAATATCTCTTGCGGATAGGCGGAAAAAAATCTTTTATTTTAAGAGCCATGTAAAAAAGACAGCTATTTTTACACACCGAGGAAAGTCCTCACATTTTCAAGCCTTAAATGTAACAAATAAAGAAAATTTGTAAATATGTAAGAGTTCACTGCATGTTAAACTGAAACAGCATAATTTTTCCATAAATTTGTTTTCTAAAACTTCATCTTTATGGCTTCAAAAATATGATATTTTATTTGAAAAAATAAACAAATCATGAATAGACAATTTATATTTAAATAAATGTGTACTTAATACATAAAATAAGATAAAATAGTGTAAAATATTTTATTTTTAGTGTAGTGATCTCAGTTTACCTTCACATTTCTGTAATATTTAATATTTCTTACAATGTAAAAAGTAGCTTTATAGTTAAATTTATATATGTTATTTTTCTCTTACAGAATGTGTACCAGTACGATTTGCGTATTTGGGAGTTCCTGGATTTGTACTTGAAGGAGAATCTGTATGGTTAGATTGTGGATATGATCTGGAAGGAAATGAGTTGTATTCCGTGAAATGGTACAAGGACAATGTTGAGTTTTATAGATATCTACCTAGTGACAAACCTTCCGCCCAAATGTATAAATTAGCTGGAGTTTTTCTCGACGTAAGTGTAGTATTTTTATAGCTGTTAATCGTAATAAACGGATTCGTATAGCTCTGTACGACTAACAATTAATTCGATTAAATATATTCTGTAAAATAAATTTTCTCATTCTTATTTTCATTGATTTAATATTTTAAACTAATAATATTATAAATAATAAAATGTTTAGAAAATATTATCCACTTTGTTCGCAAACAAATATATAACTTATGCTATTTAATTGTTCAGGCTTTATTCATAAGCAAAGCAATATTCACTAATGTTGTACGCATCTCATGAAGCATTGTTTATAAGGATATAATGTGGTTTCATTGTTTACTAAGTTATTATATTGTAATCCATAGCAATATGTTTTCAAAGTATTGGAAAGAAAAATTTAGTTACTTTAGAATATAACGAATTATTTGAATAGCTGGAAAATTTAGGATAAAACATACCTAAAAGGTACAATAATAATTTAATCAATTGCGAGTTCCAATGAATATCTGTTTGTATATTTGTCGGACATGACCTTTCAATTTACTGAAATTGAATTTCTGGTATATTATTTTTTGTAACAAATTGCATTAATTTTTCCACAAAAGGAAATTATTATTCATTTCAATGTGGAGAAAACTTGCCATTTTATGTTAAATTAGTTTCATTATTAGATTAGAAGCTATAAGGCCTAGTTAATAAACAACAGTTCTTGTGTCTCCAAGAAACTAGTTGATCCTTGTATAGTAGATGACAACCATGTTGATATTATCTATGTCTAATTACCATTCATTACCATTCAGAAGACTTAATTTTTCTCCGTTTGTACAGAAATGAAATTTGGAGGAAGATTTACCATCGCAGATTTTAGTCTAATCATTTCATAATATATATATATATATATATATATATATATATATATATATATATATATATATATATATATATATATATATATGTATTGAAGCAGAGGCAACAGAAAAAAGTAACTTATATTTTGGATTGACATAATTAATGACTTTATTAAGTTATATTGAGGTGAGGTATTAATCAAGAACAAATTTAACCTAGCAAATGTAAGTACTCAATAAGAAATTTTAAGCTATTTATATATTTTTCACCAAGAGTGTTTAATTTTGTACCAAATTTTTCATGTTTCGTGATAATTTTTTTTTAATCAAATTTAAACAAAGTGTAATTTTATAAAACTGAGTCCATTATTTTTTTTATTTTCTACGGAGCTTTTTTCGACGTATACGTTCTGATGTTTAAGAAATTTTATCTTAGTCGGTTATCTAGTTTTAGTTTGAATTCAAAAATTAATTAGGAAAGCTTAGTGTTCTAATCTATGTGTATATTGATTCAGATTTGAAAATATGTATATATTTTTATTCTAAGCAAAAAAATTTATCTCAAATTTTGACGAATATATCGAGATAAATTTCTCTAATCCTTCTAATTACTTGAGTAAGAAGATCAGAATATAAATTGGAAAGTTATTTAAACTTACTTTTAATGATTTGTATCTGATATAGTATATAAAATAAAAATTCTTTAAGAGTACAGTTTTAAAAATTATAATTATATTTTCTTAAGCTTATATTAGTTTAGAGGTAAATCTTAATATATTTATAAGCAGTTTATTTCATTGTATTAAGTTCTTTGCTTTTAGGGAAAAATCCAAAATCATTTCATATTTATTGATATTGTCATCACATATAAATACTAATCATCTCAATTAATTGAGGCAATTTAAGACATGATTTAAAAATTACATAATATTCAAATACTCTTTCTCTTATTCAGCGCAAAAATGCATTCCTTAAAGTAATGTTAAATTTCCAGTGATATTTTTAAGCAAATAATATTTTTAAGGCTGCTGACGATAATAAAACCCTATTCTGGTTTGATTAAAATATAGATTTAAATTCATAGAAATGTCAAAATGTTTGCAAGAATTTGTGAATACCCTTTGTAAAATATTACATTTCATTATATTATGTTGTACATATGTTATATTTTGTACGAGAAGATGCTCTATTGAATGTCACTAAAATTATTCTTATGTTAAAGTTTTCATCTTTAAATATTTCAATAATGCATTAACTCAATTCAAAAATTAAAAATTGCAACTTATTATGAGTTAAATAAACTAAATTTTAGATTATATAATGAATTTAGAAATAAGATAAATCAGATTCAAACTTACAAAATTCATATTTTGCTCAAAATTATAGGATTTAATCATCTTTTTCTTAATGCTTACGAAAAATTATTATCACAAATTGAAATATAGAAGAATGCAACACAATATATGCGTATCCTATTATTAATTATATAATAAATATCTTAGTAAAAATTATAATCAAGAACATTTCTTCAAAAAAGTTTTTATACAAAATTATATTGAGTCTTCATTTTTTTACTGTATTATCACCAAGTAATCTTTACAACTCTTATACATGCGACTTTTATAATTCATAAAGTTCAAGATAACTAAATTAGTAGCATAAAGAGAGTCGAAACTTAATAATAAAAATGAAATGTATGTAAATTTAAGCATCTTAATGTGTGTAAATTAAATCCTCTTCAACTTTATATAATGTTTAATGGATTAAACGTGTTATATAATATTTTTCAGAAATATAAATAATGAAATATTTATTTTCTAGAAAAATGTTTATAAAACTTTATAGAAAAATTGCACACTTGTTACTGCTTATGGATTATTTAATTTTAGTTTATTTGTATAAGCCTAATTTAACAAATTTTTTAACTGCTTCTGATAATATTATTCATCTTATGGTTGAATATTAATTAGATTAGTGAAAACCAAAAAGTTACAGTTTTTGTCTATTTTCGTGAAAAAGCAAAACGTAGTGTTTAGAAATATAGTTGTAATATATAATATAAGCGTGTACTATATAATATTATAGTCTTAAAAAGTTGTGTAACGAAAAAAAGTTCCCTTAATTGTATGAGGAGAAATGGAATAATTTTCGTTGGATCCTCTGATTATACCTGTTGGTTTTAGTTGGATATCACCAACAAAACTAACCAATCATGTAACGTTTGATCCACGATCAAGAGACGTAGCCGACAGCTGGATTGATATCTTTTCTCCCTGAAATCTCTTATTTTATCATCAGGAAAAAGCTATAAGTTACATTATAAATACCTTGTGCCAAAGATGTTAGCTCGTTATCAGATAATTGTGTCTTGGACCAACATTTTTGAAACCTCTTATTTTCAGAAGTCATTGTACATTGGCTTAAGTATTAGGTATTGAATCAATATTTTTTCTTTAGTAGTTGATACAGCTAAATTTATTTTTCAAACTATTACAACTACAATTTGAGCATAAAAAGAAAATACCTTAAAAAATTAATTAACACTTTACGTCTTATAGTACTCTAATGGTTTTATATTTTTTATAGATTTAAAATATTCTAGTGATATTTATCTCGAATTTACTCTTTTACTTTTTAGATCAATAATTAGTAAAAGTATAACCAAAAGGAGATTTTTTTAAGTTTATTTTTGTCACTCTAATTATTTTATTGCAGCAATGTGATATATAATTTTATTGACAAAATTTTCCATTATATGCATTATTCTAATATAACTGTAATGGTTTAAAACTTGTCATTTATTACCTACTTAATTTAAATGAATAGGTTAAAAATTGGTTTAAAAATGTTTCAAGGAAAAATTTGGAAAATTATTACTTTTTCCCCCAAAATTTATAAATTATTGAAATTTAATATAAACTAATAATTGAGTATTGGCAGAGAAAAGTAAAAACTCTATGAAAGAATAATTTTTTATCAAATAAATTGGTACCATTCTGTTTTTATCAAATATTTTTCAAGTCATAAATAGCTAATAATTTATTTATTAAACAAGTAAAAACGACTAGTTTTAACTGTAATACCTACATAAATTGATAGAAATCTAAAATTCATGAACACAAGCAAAAACAATTTTTCCTATCTCACATTTGTTTTGGGTATTACGCATTTGCATTAAATCAACTTCGATCACATGAATGATTTAAGTAAATGAATCATTTTTTATTTACAGTTATACATCTATCTAGTGTCAAGAAAAAACATTTATACATTTTTTGATATTATTAAATAAAGTAAGATACTTTAGGAAATTTTTAATGTATTTTTCAATAAACTAAAAAGGTTTGTTCAGTGTCCTAATGCTACTTTGTACCATACTTTGAAAATATATTTTAAACTTTTTTAAAAATTGTATATATAGCTCTTACACATATGTATTCATTTTTGAATTTGATTTACGTTTATTAATTTCAATATTTCACTATAAATAACTGGAAATTTTTTAAATGTTGAATTGACTGTTATTTCAATTATGAAATATTTAGGTCAAAAATATTTTTTTAAAAATACTTAAAGAATAAATACAATAGTATTAAAAAGAACATAGGAAAAGAAAATGGTGCCCAATGCTTAAGAATAAGACATATTGAGAACAAGATAAGAGTCTTGCACATTGATACATAATTTGATGGATGATGAAAGGAAATTTTATGAATATTTCCACATGAGATGAAACCCATATTTCATTATTTCACGAAAACAATAAAAAAAGTTTACGAAACAAATACTTTTTGGAGGAAATCAATCATTATCAAAAATACTTTGTACTGAAGAAAATTTTATATAATCAAGATAATATGATTATCATTTAAGCCTGGTAAGGAGAATCTATAAAAACGCATTATGAATTTAACTGTAATTCATGGTTTTGCATTTTCAATCATACTTTTTGTATGGAAATTTTCATAAAAAATTTAAAAATAAAATTTAAGAATGAGTATTACATAAAAAGAAAGTTGGGGTTATTTGCAAACCCAGTAGGAAATATTAGATAGTAAATAAAGTTTTCATAGTAAATTAAGGTGAAAATACCTATAGAATGGTTATTTTGTCCTTTTTCTAATTACCATTTTCCATTCCTGTATTTTTTTCAAGTCAATATTACTTTATTGAAAAAAATCCTTAATTGTTTTTGTTGGATCAGTATCGGGTCCATGTGGAGAGCTATAGGTGACCATGAGTGTGCAGAACACAGCTGGTGATCTCCTTGATGTTTTCGGAGTATAGACTCCTTTCGATTTTGTTGAAAACAATAACTGCACAAAAGTGAAAGAAAAATCTGAACCATAATTACAAAATTCATCATGTCAAGGTAAATAGAGGATGAAATCACTGGGGAAAAGGAATACAAAAAACGAACAGAACACATAGCAATACAAAAGAAAAATTTCTCTATAAATGATAAAGAAACCTCTGGTCGCTATATAATCAGATGTTAAACCCTTAACGGATATTTTTATATTATATATACATACATACATGCATATATATATATATATATATATATATATATATATATAAATTGGTTGGTATAAAAATTATAAAAATGCAAACACAGAATAGATTAGAGATAATTCCAAGACGGCTCTGAAAAGTCTTTTCAACATATCTCAGATATATTTGTTTGATTAAGGCTGCAAGCAATACAGAAAATGGAGGAAAAAATCGAATCGAAGACATTATTATATAAAACCAGCAATACATTGACAAGGATTATCTGGATGAAAAATAAGTCATCACTGAGTAGATACTATACAGTGATTACTCGTGATTTCAAAATATTTTAAAACAAGTGTGCTGTAATGAAGATTGCAATTAGTCGGAATATGTTAAGCTATTTTAAGGGATCACTTCCCAAAATATGGTACTAAGTATAAAAACATATGCTTCTGCATAAAGTTGTCTGAATGTAACAGGTTTAGTTACACACGAATAGGTTCTACAATTTCGACTAAACTTAGTTCCTAAAAATATCATTCATTTAATTGGACATTGCCTAAACTGAGCATGAGTGGCATCATTCTTAAAATCATTGTTTACGATGAAACGTTATACTCAGTCATACTTTGTACATCTCTTATGCTTTACGACCATCGTTATCTAATCATCTCAAAATGCTATCCTATAATATCATCGGATACCATTTGGAGACGATTAGATGATTGATGATTCATCGTAAGGAACAGATATAAAAATTTTGAAATTGTTTGAGGAAGATGAAAAGAAGATTTTTTAATTTCTTGTACAGGTGGTCTAGAATATCTAGATCAAATATGATTGAAATTGCCTGCACTGAGACAGTAATTTTAATGCTGGAGAAAAACAATTTTATCAATCCAATACTCTAGACGGCATATTCTGTTACTCCAACCAACTTTTATGAGATCTATGAAGGCATCTTTCTGAGCATAGGATACCTACTTGTAAAATTATCAGATATATCTATAAATCTTATCAACAATCAAAGCTGTATATCTAACTTGTTAATATAACTGATTACAACATATGCAGAATGCAGGTTGAAAGTAAAAGAGAGCACAGATATTTTAAATTCTATATGCGTTTCAATTCATTGACATGTTAAAGGCCACTAGAGAGTTATGGTCGATTTATGTTTAACGATTTGTATGATTCAATGAGTTAAATTTCCTCGACAATGTTTTTTTTTTATTATTAGCTCAACTGATTTTGAAATCCTGTAATTTTGAAACAAATCATAATGCATCAATTCATTAATTGGTGAAAATAATATTTATAATCTCTGTTTATATACTTTCAACTTCTTTTTCGCAAAGATTCCTTTACATTTTAATTCAATCAAATAAGATTATTCAAATAATTATTTTTGTTCACAACAAGAAAAAAGAAGAGAATATCTAGAGCAAATATGATTGAAATTGCCTGCACTGAGACAGTAATTTTAATGCTGGGGAGAAAAACAATTTTATCAATCAATACTCTAGCAGCACATTCTGTTACTCCAACCAACTTTTATGAGATCTATGAAGGGTGGGATCCTTCTGAGCATAGGATACCTACTTGTAAAAGTATCAGATATATCTATAAATCTTATCAACAATCAAAGCTGTATATCTAACTTGTTAATATAACTGATTACAACATATGCAGAATGCAGGTTGAAAGTAAAAGAGAGCACAGATATTTTAAATTCTATATGCGTTTCAATTAATTGACATGTTAAAGGCCACTAGAGAGTTATGGTCGATTTATGTTTAACAATTTGTATGATTCAATGAGTTAAATTTCCTCGACAATGTTTTTTTTTTATTATTAGCTCAACTGATTTTGAAATCCTGTAATTTTGAAACAAATCATAATGCATCAATTCATTAATTGGTGAAAATAATATTTATAATCTCTGTTTATATACTTTCAACTTCTTTTTCGCAAAGATTCCTTTACATTTTAATTCAATCAAATAAGATTATTCAAATAATTATTTTTTGTTCACAACAAGAAAAAAGAAGAGAATATCTAGAGCAAATATGATTGAAATTGCCTGCACTGAGACAGTAATTTTAATGCTGGAGAAAAACAATTTTATCAATCCAATACTCTAGACGGCATATTCTGTTACTCCAACCAACTTTTATGAGATCTATGAAGGGATCCTTCTGAGCATAGGATACCTACTTGTAAAATTATCAGATATATCTATAAATCTTATCAACAATCAAAGCTGTATATCTAACTTGTTAATATAACTGATTACAACATATGCAGAATGCAGGTTGAAAGTAAAAGAGAAACACAGATATTTTAAATTCTATATGCGTTTCAATTCATTGACATGTTAAAGGCCACTAGAGAGTTATGGTCGATTTATGTTTAACGATTTGTATGATTCAATGAGTTAAATTTCCTCGACAATGTTTTTTTTTTATTATTATTAGCTCAACTGATTTTGAAATCCTGTAATTTTGAAACAAATCATAATGCATCAATTCATTAATTGGTGAAAATAATATTTATAATCTCTGTTTATATACTTTCAACTTCTTTTTTGCAAAGATTCCTTTACATTTTAATTCAATCAAATAAGATTATTCAAATAATTATTTTTTGTTCACAACAAGAAAAAAGAAGAGAATATCTAGAGCAAATATGATTGAAATTGCCTGCACTGAGACAGTAATTTTAATGCTGGAGAAAAACAATTTTATCAATCCAATACTCTAGACGGCACATTCTGTTACTCCAACCAACTTTTATGAGATCTATGAAGGGATCCTTCTGAGCATAGGATACCTACTTGTAAAATTATCAGATATATCTATAAATCTTATCAACAATCAAAGCTGTATATCTAACTTGTTAATATAACTGATTACAACATATGCAGAATGCAGGTTGAAAGTAAAAGAGAAACACAGATATTTTAAATTCTATATGCGTTTCAATTAATTGACATGTTAAAGGCCACTAGAGAGTTATGGTCGATTTATGTTTAACAATTTGTATGATTCAATGAGTTAAATTTCCTCGACAATGTTTTTTTTTTATTATTAGCTCAACTGATTTTGAAATCCTGTAATTTTGAAACAAATCATAATGCATCAATTCATTAATTGGTGAAAATAATATTTATAATCTCTGTTTATATACTTTCAACTTCTTTTTCGCAAAGATTCCTTTACATTTTAATTCAATCAAATAAGATTATTCAAATAATTATTTTTTGTTCACAACAAGAAAAAAGAAGAGAATATCTAGAGCAAATATGATTGAAATTGCCTGCACTGAGACAGTAATTTTAATGCTGGAGAAAAACAATTTTATCAATCCAATACTCTAGACGGCATATTCTGTTACTCCAACCAACTTTTATGAGATCTATGAAGGGATCCTTCTGAGCATAGGATACCTACTTGTAAAATTATCAGATATATCTATAAATCTTATCAACAATCAAAGCTGTATATCTAACTTGTTAATATAACTGATTACAACATATGCAGAATGCAGGTTGAAAGTAAAAGAGAGCACAGATATTTTAAATTCTATATGCGTTTCAATTAATTGACATGTTAAAGGCCACTAGAGAGTTATGGTCGATTTATGTTTAACAATTTGTATGATTCAATGAGTTAAATTTCCTCGACAATGTTTTTTTTTTATTATTAGCTCAACTGATTTTGAAATCCTGTAATTTTGAAACAAATCATAATGCATCAATTCATTAATTGGTGAAAATAATATTTATAATCTCTGTTTATATACTTTCAACTTCTTTTTCGCAAAGATTCCTTTACATTTTAATTCAATCAAATAAGATTATTCAAATAATTAATTTTTGTTCACAACAAGAAAAAAGCGGCCTTTTTTCTTATACACCGTTGTCAATCATAAGCATCTACTAATTTAAAGCTGATACATCAATTCATGACATTCTAATTTCTGAAGTATATGAATTAATATTTTTTAAATTTAATGAATTAAATTCTTCAAATTCATTTTAATAAAATTGTCTGTAAGACATACTTGATAGTCTTTGCGTTTATGAAACCATGAAATACGTTTTAAATTCAACATTCTTAGAGCTCTTACGCATCAAAATGGCTAATCTAAGCATTGTGTCTATCTCATTCATTTACAAATACTTACGAAAATTTGAGGATAGATTCTTTTCTTTTAAATGTTACATTTTACCCATATTAAAGATACATTATATCAGTCCTTGTTGGTGCAAAAATATTGATTAATCTCATAATGCATCAAAAACTCACAGCCACATAAGCATACAAGCTTATACATACTTAAAAATGTGTGTGTACAACTCAATGTTTCTTCTTCTAATACAATTTTCAAATGTTTTTTGAAATTTCCTTTTTGTGGATATAAATATGAATAGGTTAGAATGTAAGGACATAGATTTAAGATGATACTTTTCTTAGAAATTTTTTTTTATGAATGGAGATTCATAAAAAGATTTGTGCTTATAGAAAATTTTGAATATGCGAAAATTTTATATAATAACAATTATAATAATAATATATATATATATAATAATAATTATTTTATATAATTATAATTATTATTTTATATATTGTATATAATATATTTAATATAATTATTTTATATATTTTTATATATAACTGATATTTCTTTAAATTTCTAAAAAGTAAATTAGAAAACTGAGTAAAATTTTCGTTATGTATAATTTTGTTACATTATATTCAATGTATATGTAATTCTACTTTGTTTCTTAATTATTCACTATCGCAGAATATTTTCACATTTCTTGTTTCCTATAGTTTTAGTTTTCCTATAGTTTTCTTAAATTTTCATCAAATGTTTTCTATTTTTTAAATTTATTTATTTTTAAAATTTACTTTAAATTAAATGGAAAAGTAGACTACACACGTTTTCTATATTAAATGTAAGTAATTTACTTGATTCAATAAATATCAATCAAAAAATAAAACAATAATACTGATTTAAATAATAAGAATTGTGGCTGTGAAAGAAATGTGAATGTATAATTAATACAATATTAAAAATACTCTTTTGAAATGATGCTTAAATGTAAATGAAAATAACTTCAATTTTTAATGTACATTATTTAAATTAACGTTATCAATTGTACTTCATTTTCATGTGATACGGTTTACGAGAAAATTTGCTAGTTTTAAATGCAGTCAAAAAAAAATGTAAAATAATATACGTACTTTATTAATTATTTCGAATATTTTCAATAAAATCTTTTGTTCTAAATAAATGCTAAATTTATAAAAATACATATAGAAGAAATTTACAAATGAAAACAGTTATCAAGTTTTCCAATATATTTATCTGTTGAAATACGCTTCCCGCTTAAACAATGGCGCTTACCTTTATTAAACACAATGGACTTAATTTACATAATAAATTTTCAATTAATGTATCTTTATCAAATTTTTATGTTTTCTTATCACAAGTTATTCAATTCTTTTTATTCTTTTCTATTTTCTCAGACAATATTTACTTTATTATTCAATTTAAAATTCAGTTAGTTAACAAAAAGAAAAATAATTTTATAGTTAATGCAGCCATATATTTATGCATTTTTGTAATTTTATTGGAGTGAGTATTTAGTTGTTTTCTAATTTATATAATCTTCTACTCTTTTCCTTTGCTTTGATAAAAAGTCTTGCTGCATTTTTCATTTTTTTAAACTTATTTTTAATATATTAGTCCATTTTTCAGTTTTTTTTTGAATAGAAGTGTTTTACTTAAAGAGAATGAAAATGTTTTCAACTGTATATTTATATTTTTAGCTTGATACATCCTGTAAGAATAAATATTTTTTTTAAACTGATTCTTATTCATTTAATTGATGTGTCGAAGTACTGATTTCGGTTTTAAGTTAGTGACGTCATACCTATATGAATATCACTTATTCAATGCATATTTTTTTTTATACATTCAAGAATTTATTTTAAGAAAATCAAGGAAAATAATTATGACTGTGCAAGTATTTATCGTTGATTACTTGTCTTGACCAACCATATTACCAAGTTTCTTGCAAAAATATTGCACTATTATTTTCAAATAAGAGTATTTTAAAAATATTTTTAAATCCTTGTATCTTTCTTTCTTTTCAATCGCGTATTGTGTAAAAAAATTTTTTTCTTTCTTATAAGTTTTCTTATTTATGGCTTTAAAATAAAAAATAACAATTATCTCAATCTTATTTCCTAACCATATTATTGCAATTTTATTACTATATTATTTTATAATATTTTTATTATTTGCAATAATATATGGTATTTCAATAAAAGAAATCCATTTATGAATCTTAGAGTAGTTTAGAGCTATACTGAGCGAAGCTAAATAAATTCTTTTCATTTTGAATAAAAAATTATTAGAGCTATTTAAATCTATAATTAAATTTCACAATACTTTCTTTTGAATTATTTATTGATATGACCTATCTATCTATCTATATATATATATAAATATATGTTATATATATATATATATATATATATATATATATATATATATATATATATATATATATATATATATATATATATATATATATATATATATATATATATATATATATATATATATATATATATATATATATTTAATAATTCTATGAATTTCAGAATAGAATGTGAAATATTTTTCATTAAATATTTTTGACATTTCCCTATTTAATACAGGAGATGTTTCTATATAAACCGTGTGAAACCGAGGTTGGAAAAGGGGATAACAACTGTTGTATTTCTTTTTTGGGCTTGAATATGACAAAGATGAATAAACATGATTTTTCTATTCAGTTAACTTGCAGGTAAATAATTGACTTAAAGTAAAGAATAACGTTCCTTATTTAAGAATATCAAAAGCTATTTAACAATGGAAAGATTTAAATTTTATGAACATTGAAACTATACTTGTTATAATATTTTATTGAAGATTTATCCTCTCAGGAGATTCTGAAGAATAGTCTTAATTTTTTTTAAAGAAATTTGAAACTTTTAACTACATTAAACTGATAGGGGAAATTAGATTTACGATTCCCAGACAACGTATTAAATTGAATCATATGAAAATTTTCAACATTATTATTCCAATTTTTATGAAAATTTTGAAAGTGAAGGAGTTATATATATTTGAAGAGCGTAGGATGAAAAAATTTAATGATCCACACGTCAAAGGAAATATGATAGTTAATAGTACTTACAAAAATTTTAAAATGCATTTTTTAAAAATAGTTTTAGCTTTATTATTAATGATATTTCGCTAATTAATTACTCGTCTGTCTCTATTAATTTAAAATATTAAGATGGAAAATTATAAATCGTAATTTATAAGAAATGACATTCTTAAAAAAATATTTAAGCAAGCGCGAAAATTTTACAATAGATGTAAGGGATTAAAATGTTCACCATTTTAATGAAAAAAGTTTGATTTGAAAGTAGAGTGAAAATTTTATATGTATTTTAAATAGTTAAAACATTAAAAATTTTTTTTGATATATTATGTTTTCAAATTTCAATTAGGCAATTTTATCCTTTTGTGAAATTTAGATGTTTCACTTAAGCCCTTATATGTAGCCTAAAAATTTATTGGATATAAAAGAAAATTTTTAACGTTTTTAAAAGACTTACTAATTCTAAAAATTTCAATTATTAATGCTTGTTCATACAGTAAAAATTTCAACACACCATAATAATAAGCAGCTTACATTCTTTTTAATTTATAATATCTATCAAGGAATATTTTGAAAATAAATAATATGTTAACAAGAAAAAAATATTTTGATTCAATGCAACAATAATTTAGGTGGCAGAGAAACTTCAGTGTTAAATAATATCAATATTCAAATTATAATGAGCATTAAGTCCTATATTTCAAGTAGGTTTTTGAGGAGAAATGCATGTGAATTTCTAACAATAAATTAAATGTTAAATTTATTTCTGTAAGAGGCGTAAGCGTAAGAAATACGTCGAAATAATTGTGATTAAAAATATAGTAACGAAAATATATATATTGCATTTGTCTTTGACTCTATTTTTATTTTTTATTCTAAAGTCGCGCGCGCGCGCGAAAAAGCAATCCTTTTCTACAGAATTTTAAACTTACTGAAAGTAATGACGTATAAGTTAAATGATAGAAATTGAACGAATTAAGAATAAAAAAAAGTATGACCGCGTGAATTAGAAAAATGTAGAATTATTGAAATAACTAATAGTATTATTTAGCTATTGACAGATTTTAGTTAGAAACTGTTATATTGTAGAGAAACTGTGCAGTGTATTAGAGAAATAGTGAAATCGTACGAATAAAAATACCTCAACTTGTAAATTATAATGGATATATTTTAATTTAAAGGCTTATGTATGTATAATGTGACTCTTATATATGCTTTAACTCCTGCTTTTTAATGACCATTGCATTTTATTACTGGACTCTTTTTCTATTTTAAAAAAGAAACTACATCTATTAAACGTATAAAACTGAGGAAAAATTGGATCAATGAAAATTGTTTTCATGAATATGCAGAAAAAGATAGTGATTTATTTGAGATTGATGTAAAGTTTTTTAATTAAAATGGGATACAAAATTTAATTATATAGGTTATTATTGGTAAGAAGAAAGGATTAAATTTGACTAAATACAGAAATAAAATAGGACTTTTGGTATAAAGAATTGCATTGAACCATAACATGATAAAAATACCTCCAAATTTAAAAATTACTATTTTAACTGTTAATTTATTTGAATAAATTTTTTGTAGTATTAAGTACTTCTAAATTGCATAAACAGTACTATTCTATATTTTGTGAACTGTATAAAGAAAGTATTCTGAAAATTTTGAGAAAGATTTAAAAAAATGTGATGTTTAAAATTATTCAACATCGATCACTATCATAGTTATTAAAATAATCTCCGTAATCAGAAAAAATTTTTTCTTAATGAAACTGTCTAGATCATAATAAAACTGTCTAGATCATATTCCCCCAACCTTTGCATAAAGCAAAGTTTGGGGAAATATGATCTAGACAGTGTGATTGTAATATAGAAAACATATATACTTGAATTTATCAAAACAAACACTGAAGAAAGAGGGATTTAAAAAGCATCTTTCTTAAAAGTTATTATCAGTAATACGTAGGTGTAAATACTAGAAAATGTTTGCTTTTTTGAATTTCTGAAAATACCAGAGTTAACTGATATGGACAATTATGATACCATAAGTTACAAAAATTGAATTAAAATTGGAAATCTCCTGATCTTGATAAAGAACCTTCAACATAAGATTAAAAATGATTTAGATGAATTTATAATATGTTTGATCTGAAAAAATTATAATTCTTATACTAATCATTATAAACGATCAATTTTGTTGAATTTAAAAATTTTAGTATATCTTTCTTCGCATGAAACTTTTACTCAATTTTATTTTATTTTTAGCCAGAATCTATTTCCAAAAATATGTCAGTTTATTTTCAATACTTAATTTCTGTGATATTTTTAAAAAAATAAATTTTTATGATAGCTTTAGTAAATACTTGTTTCCTTTTAAAACGTGACGTTACTTTTACAGTACACCCAACTCTCTCATCATATTGTATACGCTATATCTAATACTGTGTGCATACAAAAATTTCAGATCTTCATAAAATGGTGGTATTACAACAGGAAAGGAAACTATATTCACTTAATAAAACTTAAAGGAAATATAATTGTGTGCAACTACATAAAGCATATAAAATTGAAAAAAATTTATACAAAGCAATTCAAAAAGAAAAAGAGGATAGAAAAAGATGACCCTAGTTTTTTTCTTTTTTTTTTTTCTTTTTTTTTTTTTTGCAGGTAATCAATTGATTTTGTTTGATTAAATAAAGACAAATTTGCAGAAAGAAAAATGAACATTGAGTTTCTACCTTATATGTGCAAATCGGTTGAGGTGTGAGTTTGGGGTTTTTGGATTTTTCTATGAAATACCCATTTACTAGGAAAAATATCTCTGGGAAGCAATTGCATAGTAAAAACTAAAATACGTTAGAGTTGTCTTAAAATGTTAGACTATTGAATACGCATTGTCAGAATGAAGAGAGTATGGATCATTGTGGCCTAAAGTAAGACCACATTCTTCAGAATTAAAGGTTCTGACATCAATCCTAGCATTAACTATCATTAATGTGGTATATGGGAGTCACATGATTTCAATACATAAAATACAATTACGCCAACGGAAAAGATCATTAAAACTTAATGCAAGATTATACCAGGAAGTCTCATTAATGGCAAAAGAATTTGAACACTTTCAGTTTGAGCATTTTGGTAATAGTTGAAGAATTGGTAAAGCACCTATTATACACCAATTTCCTTTTAGCAGGGGGCTCTATTATTTCAGCAAATCTAACTGACTTCTCAAAATCAGCCATACCTTATGCTTACAAAGTTGGAATCAGAACTAATAGTCTTTGTCTAGAAGACATTACTGTGGTTCGAGTAGACTTTTCCAAGAGCGTGATCTTGGGCTCATCTTCTATGAATTGCACAAAAATTGCCAAACTAGTCTCGTACAAATTTCAGTTCAAACTATAAGCATCGCAGAGGATAAGAATGTATATTTAAGTACCAGTGAGGAAATCATTCATTTCTGCCTGAAATGCGACATTTCTTTCGTAATAATGTTGAAAAATGAGACTCTGACGATTGTGGTTGGATGAATCTTACTGCACCTTGTTTTGTACTGATGGAAGGCGCCAAATTAGCAAGAACTCCCTGAACTATCCAATATAGTATTTGTCTTGGGTTTCTAATTCATTGGTCGATGATTGGCGCAGTATGTCCATATTTGGACCTTGCGCCATAAAACCCAACCATTCATTGGCCCCCCAATGAATATATATATATATATATACACACATATATATATATATATATATATATATATATATATATATATATATATATATATATATATATATATATATATATATATATATATATATATATATATATATATATATATATATATATATATATATATCAAAAGGTCTTAAATGTACTACATGATATCTTTCAAACATTACAAAATTTAATCAAATATATTTTAACAATTTTACAGGGTTTTATTTTTAATGTGGAATTTTTTTTTGCTGTAAAATATTAACTATTTACACACGTGTTTTTGTACTTCCTTCCGCATGTGTCCTAATTTTTATAAAATAATTGCCACATTTAGATTTAACTGATTGAAAATTTCAGAAAGGAAATTTATTAGTTTAAAATTTAATTTGATAATTATTGTTTTTATAAAAATAGATTTTAAGAACATTATTTGGAATTATTCTCAATTAGTCATTTTTATAATTTTTCAATTTTTATTAGAATTCATTAAAATTTATTTTTTTAATTTTCTAATTTTGAGATAAAAGAAAAAAAATATGAATCTGCATTATAATGTTAAAAAGTTATGTTGTTAACTTGAGAGAGAATTTCAAAGTAAAAACTAAATTGTTAAAAGTAACATTTCAAATTGTTAAGAAAAAATATACTTTTAATAGTAACTCTACAAAAATAATTAAAACACATTCCTTTTAAAATTGTAATTTAAATTCTACTTTATTTTTTAGTATTTTGGTTTCTTTATCTGACTTTCAATACTTTGGCAATTATTTATAAAAAATTTTAAATATTTTCATTACTTTTACTCTTATTCCCGTTGATAAGAACACATAATTTTAGTTAAACTCTCTCACTGTAATTTAAAATACTCTTTCATATTTAAAGCACATATTTATTTTTTTGCAAGAGCATAAACCAATATGTAAATTTGGTTTCATTAAATGCTATAGTATCATTTTCTCTCATTTTACATAGTTAAATCATGTAATATTTTAATATCATTTTATACATTAAGTGTAGTACAAATGTATTTAAAAAAGTAGTTTAATTTAACACATTTTTAAGCGTATTCATGTACTAGAGTTACTCGTTAATTAAACTTTTATGAATCTGTAATTTAATTCCGCAATAAATCATCTTTCTATTTATGACTTTGTATTTAATGAATGATGTACTTTCTTTTTATATACTATTTATACAGCCATGAATTTTATTTTTAAAATATTTGTGTGACCGAAGTACTCAAATAAGACGGTATTTTTAGCCATCTTATAATTTATGTTCTTTTAGTAAAATTATATATGTTATTTCTATTAAAGTTATCCGAGCTGCCAGCCGAATTTTTAACGCTCTTGCATTCGGATCAACAGTTCGTGGGTTCAAGTTCCACTTTGAGCATGGATGTTTGTAGTGGTTCGGAATCCACTTTAAACCGTAGGTCCCGGTCTAATTAGCCCTCTTGTGCAAAAAATGACCGTTGAGCGACAAACAAACCAACTATATAAAAGTTAAGATAAATAAAACTAGTTTAAACATTATAATAGTAAAATTTAATTGTTTTTGATTTTCACATGCAATTTTTACTGATTGTTTCAAACAAATTTTATCTCTTTTTTTCCTTACTTTGTCTGAAAAAATTAAGTTTTTGTCAATGACAGAATTATTCCCAAATGAGTTACGTTTTTGGTATTAAAATCATTGTCGTTTTAGAAGCACCTTTATCACTCACTAAAAGCTATATCTATAGACAAATATTTTCAAAGAAAAATAACAGATGTGAGCTATTCCATACCTAGTTGAAGCTGACTTAATTTACATATTCACTGTGGTACTACTAGCATCGTTCGAAAAAGTTAGAGCTTGCTAAGGTTTGAGCACATATCTCCTAATTGCTTTTAAATTTGAATCATAACTCTTTCGTAGTTTTGAGATTTTAATTTCTAGTAGTACATACAATGAAGAGATTTGAATCGTTCAATACAAAGTTCGACAATGAAAACTAGTGTAACTCTGCTTCTTATTACTATGCAGATTTATTTCACTCTTGATTGAAATATTCTTGAAAATGAAAATTGATATATATATAACAGTTAAAGTTTATCATAACATTATTAAGATTTCATTTCACTTAAATAAAAAAAAAAAAACTTCAGTTTTGTAACTGTTTTTGAAATGAAATGGAGATATTTTTTGAAAAAGAGACATTTTCTATTTAAAGACGATTACATTTGAAAAAGTGATATTTTTTAGAGTATTAGAGTATTGTAAGCATATATATATATATATATATATATATATATATATATATATATATATATATATATATATACATATATATACATACATATATATACATATATATATATATATACATATATATATATATATATATATATATACATACATATATATACATATATATTATATATATATATATATATATATATATATATATAAATCACAATAAGAATAAATATTTTGATAAATTTTAAGTAGATATTTCCTTTTACTCAGATTAACTGAACATTGTGAACTCTGAGAGAGAAGACTTTAATCAAGTTCATCAAAAATATTTTCAGAAGACTTCTTAAATAGCGTTTTAATGAAAAATTCCATTCATTTACTCCATTAAACCTATTTACAGAAATATGGATTTTTTTTTACCTAATTTAAACGACTTCAGATCTGTAGGGTCAAAGCTTAATAATTTTCTTTCACAAGAATACAATATCAATTTCTGAGTCATAATAAATTAAAATTTATTGTTTTCTCAGAATTTAATAAACAGAGAAAAGTATGCACAAGTAAACAAATATATATTTAAAATGTTCTTGTGCTCAATTTAATCGTCAACATAAAGAAAATATTAAAACAACCACTCTTTTTCATAAATTAACTAATTATGTATAGTAATACTTTAATAGATAAAATCTAAATAATTACTTTAAAATCAAGTCCAAACATAATTTTAAAAGTTATCTTGTCTCTGTACGCAAATAAATTTTGTATATATTCTCAAAAACTCACAAAATATTTTAAATAACAGAATAGACTATGGAATCCTGAGTACGTATATTTAGAACTTATATTTCATTTGTAGAACTTGAATCATTTGATAAATTGTAAGATTTCTTATTAAAAGTCAATTAGCTTATTAGTATACAGTTACATGTATTATATATAGTTATATTATATTTTTACTTTCGAAACATTGCTTGTATGTAAAATTGGATTACTATATTGCATATATTTCAAACTAAACAAGTTTGCTATATAGATTTGTTTGTGTTTTACATAAAATGCTCCAATTGCTGTAGTACCATAGGACAAAAAGCCAAAAACTAATACTGAAAAAAAAAAAAGAAAGTACAGTTGTGTAAAACATTTTAAGGAATAATTTTATATCCTATATGTACAAAAAAAACTAGAAAATTTTCTACATCCAATTATTTTACGTATATCCCTTCGATAAACAATTATATTAAAACAGTTTGTGATGTTAATAAATATATTAAACATTTTATTAAAATAAGAATTAATAGATGTATTATATGTGTGCATATATATATATATATATATATAAACATATATATATATATATATATATATACATATATATATCAAATTTTTAATGTATTAATATAGAAATTAATTAATAAATTATAGAAATGTGCTTTATTAAATGCTTGTTTATTTTCAGATTAATCATTCTAACGCGACACATGCTTTTCTAAACAAAAGTGAAATGCAAACTGAAGGGATGTATGGGTGTGAAGTTTCCACGGAGACTCCTCAATTCAGAACAATCAAAGCAGAGAAGGAACTCTATGTTTATGGTAATTGGATTTTTCCCTTTTGCTTTGAGTATATTTTAATTTAGTGACTACCTATCCATTGCGTGAAATTAGCATTTATGAAATTATAATCTAACGTAGAATGTAAGAATTAGATAAAGTTAGAAACAACAGAGTTTGATTAAGTATTAAACTAACAATAAAGAATGTTTTGTTAAAAACAATATTGATTGATTTAAACTGAAAATGAGAAGGAAAATGTAATAATTCATGACCTCGATATACATCCTGAAGAACAAGTGAAGTATTGATACTTCGTAATACATAGAGTCACAAGGAAAACCAGTATATTATTGTTGAATTTTAATTAAATGATTTCGATTAAGTTCGGGAGCCATGAAATGATATGTTATCTTGCTGACAAATAGTATCTGCTGTGGTCTACTGAAAGTCACCACAAGGCATCAGTTGTCCTTGAAAATATCTTGTTAACGTTTATCGATGGGAAATGATATCACACGTACCAGGAGTTCTATTTAAGTTCCAGTGAATACTCCCTAGATAAGAATGTCATTCCACCAGTTTAAACTGGAGCCCGTGCAGGCAGGTAGCATCCCAGGATTTAAACAATTTACACCATACACGTACTATACCTTCGGTATGTGTTCTAAAAATAATTATAATTCGTTACTTAAGGCAAAAACTTTCCAATTCTTGTCAGTCTATTGGCGAAGCTTCCTTGTATTTGGTGATCGTTGCTTCTTTTTTTCGTTGTCAGTAGAAGGATTCCAGTTGGTGGAGGACTCAGTACCCCAATAGTAGGAGATAGTTTTGTAGGGTGTCGTAATTTACACGTAGATGTCTTCCAACCTTAAGCCAATGAGTGATCTGTTGCACTGTAGCCTGTCTATCCCCTGTTACAACTCTGGTTATCCGACGACAAATTCGGTCATTCACATAGTGCTGTGAAAGGCAGTTGACCTCGGCAGAAATAATTTCAGTGAAATAAATGTACTCAAGGCATAAATGTTGAAACTGTTGCCTTTACCAATATGTTTTCAATCATTATTTGCTTCTGTTGATGTAGTATACCTTTCTTCTGCACATTTCCAAGCAATCGACAAAGTGTGAAAATGAATAACGTTAATTGATTTCGTGACGTTAAGGAAAGAATTAATCTACACTATTTCTATTCTTCAGCGATCCTACACATGCATCGATAGATTTAAAGTTTATTTATCAAAATAAACTCTAAATGACAATCTACAATATATATATATATATATATATATATTTATATACTATACCAAATAATGTATATTATAGGAAATTTAATCAGCGTGCAAAAGCAGCTAAAGAGAGATATGCCAGTATAAATTAGGTACAAAATTAAGAACGATAAATCTAGCAGGACAGAATTTGAAAATCACCAATAGGAATAAAACAAAATGGAATACAAAGAATAGGAGGGAACATAGAGATCATGTCTTCATTAGAAGGGAGATGGTCAGTTATGCAAAGTAAACATTCTTTTCTGACATACACGAAGAAGATATGACTAAAGGTCTTCAAGAAATTCCTTCGAAGAGTGTTGGTATTACAAGAAAGAAACATAAAGATATTTATTTTTAAAACATTAAAGTAAAAAAGTATATCAAAGCAAGGAAAATAAACCCACAGTAAAGGAGCTACAGGTATAGTTTGCAAATAGCAACACTCGCAAATCAGAGCCTATTTAAACATTGAAATAAGGATAAAGTTACCAAAAGTAAATTTAAAATTGGAATAAAAGTAAGGTTGCCAAGAGTTATTAAATTCAAAAAGTTAAAGTAGCTTAGAAACACACTATAAATTTAAATTTAAATTGTGTTTATAGAGATTTAAAGTGTAAGTATGTGTTTTTGGGATTCTTAAAAGAATTTCAATGCTTGGGTGTCACTTCTGCACTTGTAGAAACTACAAATTACTTTAATCTTATAAGCAATTCTCTACTTTCTACATATTTTAAAATAAAATTAGTTCAAATGTTATTGTCTTTGAGATGATCAATTAGACTTTTTATTTGATTTTTAGGGAATTTTCGGTAATTGCAGATATTGTAAATGCGATTTAGTTCTTTAAATATAATATTTTTATGTTTCTTAAAGAAATATTGTAGTTTCAATATATTAATTTATTGACCTTAAAATTAAATTGATCCGTTTGGTCAAAAATATCAACATTGTAATCGAATTATTAATATCGATAAATAAATCTAAAAATTTAGCACCAGTATCAAATGAATTTGTTTTAATTAAAGAAAGCTCATTGAGATAAAGTTACTTTTTTTAAAATTAGTTTTTCGTAAAATTAGTCCTAAGATGTAACTATAACTTTAATGCGTAGTTTCTATGTTGGTAATAAAAATATTCTAAATCTGAGAGGTATTTCATAGATTTCTTCTCAATTTTATAGCATAACATGTTATTTACAATACTAATGGAAACAAAATAAACTATGCCCACTTAGAAATATCAAAATGCTATTCTTAAATATAGTATTTTTAGTATAGTAATTTTAGTATACTTATAAAGTTATTATAGATAATATATATACTATTAAAATATTATATATATAAACTGAAATGCAGTATAACTTTCAAGAGTAAATTATTAGTTTGAAAACTTTTAAAGTATGTTCATATGAATTATCAATATAATAAGGTATCACAATATTTTAAGTCTACAAAAACAGAATTTTATAAATTTTAAATTATTCCAGTCTTTCATTTTTGTAAAATTCTTTTAGTTCTTAATTGTAATTCTTTTAAAAAAAAAAAAAAAAAAAAAAAAAAAAAAAAAAACCCTCACCTATTTGTTTCCTCGATATTTTGTTTTCTGCTTCGTCGTTAAATTTTAAGTACGAAACTATAAATATCTCGCTACCCCCACTAATCTCCAAAATAAAGTATTCAACAGATTAACTCGGGCGATGCGCTAATGAGAGGAAAATAGTTTAACTTCTTAAATCACTTATATATAAGTGAGGTACAAATTAACCATATAACCTGTACATTTTCTACAAAGAACTAATAAAAAAAGTAAAAATTTTGCTTAATATTAAATAACAGCAGCAGCATATCTGTACGCTTAAATTAACATAATATATAGTATTTCGATATTAAAGAACAAATAATTACAATAAAGCAATCAAAAATTAATTAATAAAACCAATGGTGAACCAGTTAGAAACTTTAATATAAAGAATCAAATGGTTTAAAATGTATTTACAAGTAGAAAATGAATGATTTTCAAAACATGATAAAATTATATTTACTTGAGAGAAGTGAACTTATTAAATTTAACGATACGTCAAACGTCAGTGTGTAAATTATTTTGGTAAAATGCGAAAAACTCTGTTTATGCATTTTAATGGAGCACATCAGTTAATCTGCAGATTAATGATTTTCGAGCTTTAAAGGTAACATTAGTGTAAATTGCCCAGTCAGCATATCTCTATATCTATCTATCTATATATTTATATGCATATTTATAAACATACATATGTATGTATGCACACACACACAATTATATATATATTTAGAGAGAGAGAGGGAGCAATTTGAATAATAAATTGCTTAAAAAGTGGTCTTGCATTGTCTTCGCATTTCAAAGTCACGCATTACTACTATAAGTTATAGTGCAGGGCTGTAAGCTATCTTCTGCACGTCGAACTCAATAATTGATGAAAACGTCCGTATGGAAATTCATTTGTGATCTTCTATATCTATCAGATATATCACGCAATGGAGATTTGATTTCTGAAATTGGAGAAAATATAATATATAACAAAAAATGTAGTGTGTTTTTCATGTAGTGAACTCTTTTAAAATACTTTGCACGGAATTAGTCCGATAAATATTAATGCAAATTTTATCAAGTTAGGACGCTCAAATGTGTCCTCTGAGTTCATATAAATATCTTATTAGAGTTGGGCATTATATATAGAGAAAAATGATTAGCAAATCTTTTCTTAATTTTATTTTTTTACTTTTTGATGATCATTTGTCAATAAATATTTTTATTACCATTTTAATTATTTTTGGATACATGCATACACACATGGATATATATATATATATACATATATATATATATATATATATGTATATATATATATATATATATATATATATATATACACAAAATATAGATATTAGAAAGAAATATGATATTGCAAAAATAAAAGCTAAGAAGAAATTAAATTTTTGAAAAAAATTAATAAATTTGTTTTACATTGGATATTACTTGTGATTATGATGATGTTTTTACGATTTAATTAGAAGAAACCCAGGAACATTAAATAATTATTCTCTGGTTTACACCTGAAAAAAAAAGAAACCAATTTATAGTTTCAATATTTTGGATTATTGGAAAGAACTATTTATAGGTCGTTTGAATTGTTTGAAAATTTATTCTACTTCTTAATAATTAATAAATTTATTTATAAATAATATCGAAAATTAAATTTTCTCCAGAATATAATTAATTTTCGCAAATCTTTTTCGATATTTTTTGAAAAAAAATACAGCATTAATTTGGACACTGATTTAATTGTATAGATAACTTAATTATTTCCAACTATGAAACCTCCTTTTTAATATTCTTCCAGAGGAACTTATTATAGTTAAGGAAAATTCTTCAAATAATTGCAAACTTTTTTTGATTTGTCTTTTAATATAAGAAATCATGTCAATGCATTTAAAAAAGGATGGCAATAAAATAATGGATTTCGATTTTTTGCATTTAAATTACTTGGAATAATAATTTAGTTTGAATATTTCGATGGAAACGTATTTTACGGTTGTCGAAATTATTCATAATATGGAACATTTTATTAAATATTTTAATCCTTCTGGATGGTATGAATTAATTTCAATCAATTTATAGGGATTGCTAATTTTCCATTTCTTTTGTTAAAAAAATCCAAAAACTTAATAATAGGTAATGAATTTTATGAGCTACGTTAAACTTTTTCAATATGTAAGTTTTCATGTATTTGCTTAAAAAAGTCGTTTGCTTCTAAAAAAAAATATACAATTATACAAAAATTGTGAAAACTCGAAGTAATAATTATTAATTTGAGTTTTCCCAATTTTTGCAACAAGTTCTTATTATTCTTCAATAATATTAATTTTTTCAATTTCCATTCTTTAAAATTTCCAACTGATAGAAACGTAGCATTAAGATTTTTAGTAAGCGCTTAGTCTCTACCTCATTCACATTTTTTACTCTTTAATATTTTGTTGATTTTCTATTTTTTATCCATATTCTTTCTTGCTTCTCATAGTGTTTTATTATGCTAGTCTACTTTTGCTATTTGATTTTCCTTACTTCTGCTTACACATAACGTACTATGAGATGATCATTTCTTTAATTTTTTTTAACCCAGGTGAAATGAGAGAAATTTCTTTGGAAAGTTTTTCTGTAGGTATCCCATTGGATGACCTTCATGAAATCCTGATATTTTATTTATTGCAATTAATTTTTATTTATATTTTGTTTAATTTATTTCCATTCTTTTAAACTTGAAGGAATTTATTTTTAACCATTTTCATCACAGAACTTTACATATTATCTTTTCATAGCTAAAAGTGGCATGTAAATTTTTATATTTTATGCATCTGTATTGTGTTCTTTTTACATTCATTATTTCTCTACTCAATGGTTTTCAGCTACATTTTATAATTAGGTTTTAATAAATAGGAAATATAAACTGAATAGTAAAATTTGAGAAAGAATAACATTTTATAATTAATGAATAATTCTTTATTATATTTTTCGTTTCGTTCTCCTAATCAATATTTATGTCTTTTACTGAAATTCCGCCGAGGTGGCAGCCGAATGGTTAGTGCTCATGCTTTTGGTTCAACAGTTCGTAGGTTCGAATCTCACCGTGGGAATGGATGTTTGTAGTTGTTCGGAATCCACTTTAAACCTTTGGTCTCGGTCTAATCAGCCCTCGCGTGCGAAAAATGACCGTTGAGCGACAAGCAAACCATTTACTGAAATTCCTATCTTCTTTTTTATGATATGAAATATCAACTACGTTATATTGAATAAATCAAGTGCATTAACTTATGATCTAGTTGAGAAACTTTATAAAATAATACAATTTATATGCAATCTTCTAGTAGAATTTGCTGCCTATTATTTCGTTTACTAGTATATCTAGTATTTACTTGTTTTTAAATTTGAAACAAATATTCAAAGTACTTTTAACTTAACTATATTGTTACATTTAAATTGGAACTTCAGTTAGAAAATAGTTTAAATTTCTTTAAATTTTAAATATATAAAGTTAGTACATTTTTTATTAAAAAACATTTTTCAAAATTCAAATAAATTGCAATTCTTTTTCAGTTTTTCATGTGGTTTCAATATTTACAGCATTTTTTTTTACTAACTTGAAAAACTTTTAAAATTAAATGCGAGAAACTCCTTACCATTATTTGTTTCTTAATGTTAAATAATAACTTCAAAATTTAGTAATGTTGAGAATAAATAAATATTTTAATATTATCAACCAGCTTATATAGTTAATTTTTATATATCAACTAGTTTATAGTTAACTTTTAATTAAATATTTTAATTTCAAATAAATGATGCTAAACAGGGTTTTTAAATTTAAACACTTCCAGAAATTTATGTTTTTTAAAATTATAAAGAATTTCCCCCCCCCCAAAAAAAATTAGAAATTTTATATTGAGATGAATTAATTTGAAATTCATTTTGATTGTGAACTAACATTATACGATTCACTTTTACAGTGATACCGCAAGGAGGCCCTGTCATATATGGAGTAATGAACAGATATCCTATTGGCTCTACAGTGAATGTGACATGTGTGTTTGGTCCTTCGAAGCCGGCAGCGGAATTAACATGGTACATCAGCGGAGCTAAGGTAAGCCTATAGATCCAACTCTTCACATCGTCCTGTTGCACAACAATTCAACTATCAAACTATTCGATTGTGAGCAATTCGAATTCATTGCTATGAAAAGGGTCCATTGATTAGCTCACTGGTGCGAAAGCTCTTTAATGCTATTATGCGCTGTGTGCCTTACTTAAT
This sequence comes from Latrodectus elegans, assembly GCA_030067965.1. Lineage (NCBI taxonomy): Eukaryota > Metazoa > Arthropoda > Arachnida > Araneae > Theridiidae > Latrodectus > Latrodectus elegans. The sequence goes on from CM057809.1 coordinate 62,562,958, forward strand.
TATTTAGCTTGGAAACATATTATTCATTAGTGTTAACATTGAATAGGTTTATCTGCAGATAAGATTATGTCTAGAATACCTATCAATGTTTATTCTTTTAAGGGGTCGTCATGAGAACGAAAGGGGAAATGAATTATATTATTATACAATGAATTATACAAAAAAAGAAAATTAATTACAATTACTCTTTTTAATGAAAATATTTCGATTTTTTTGACGTATAGGTATTTATAGATTTTTTTGTTAATTGGCTATATTTATCAATATTAATTAATTCAAATTTTACAAATAAATTTTAAATTCATTTGCTAAAATAAGCGAATATAATTCATTTATATATTTTATTTAATTCCTTTTTATGATAATTAATTTAAAAGTCATTTATATATTTGCTTTTTAAAAGAATATATTTTTTTCGTTTTCAAAGAATTTGATAAAATTTCTGAAATAATCTTACTTCATTTTTCTTATGCGACGTAATAATCATATTTTACATACAATTGCATGCAAAAGAAAAAAATACATTTTTATGGAATTCCAATGCTATGGAAACATCTTGCGGAAATTTTGAAAGTTTTTGAACAAAGTTACAATTATTTTATTATAATAAATAATAATATTACTTTTTTAATTTATAAAAAAAATTACTCCGCTCTTGTCATATCATACAGCTTTTCTTATATTAAAAAGAGGGAATACATTTAAATTGTTATCAATATAAATTTCTCTTAATTTGATTATTCATGAGATAAAATTCAATGATTTATCAGGTAAAATTCATTAAGTAGATTTCAATTGTTAAAAATTTAGTCTCACTTCATGCGAAGTGAATCAAGTCATATTGTAATAACAAAATACTATGGATGTATCATATCTTATAATTGTTGTTTAAATTAAAATGCTTAGTAAAGAAACTTTAATAAAAATGAAAATTATGTATGATTTTCAGGCTCCCAGTGCTTATGTACAGCATCGACAAACTGAAAGTTATCAAAATGATTTGAAAACAACTGAATCCCGGCTTTACTTTGTAGTAGACCCGAATCATCTTATACAAGGAACTCTAAGTCTTCAATGCACTGCAAGTGTATCTTTAGTGCACTCGAAGAGTAGTATAGAGCTCATTGTTACAGATGGTATTTCTGGAGCTGAATTTCAACATGGTGAGTGAATATTATATTTTTCGTGAATCTATATAAAACTCAGTAGCAATATCTGGTAGTCATTCTGAAAAAGCACCAGGAAATATTCAGACCAATCGAGAAGAAAGTAATATTGTTCAGATTTTATGATTATCTTGAGATAAATCTATAGTACAGGCCTCGATGTCTGAATTCATAGTGGCCTTCATTTTTCTATCTGAATGAACTATGTTTGAAACCTAGAAGAAAAATGTGAATGTCAATAGATATTGCTTTACTTCGAATCATGTTTTCTTGCATGGTTTTATATCGTTGCAGATATTTTAATTTATATAAGTTTAAAAGATATATTTATATTTTAAATATCGCTTGTGTGTGCGAGCATTATTTTATCACTGATCTTATAAAAAATGATTTTGAGAATAAATCGAGATTTCCTCTACAATTTTTCCACTTTAATGTAATTTTTGAATATATATTTAACTACCATATTCTCAGAATAAAAACTAATCAGTTTGCTTTTTAACGTTTTTACATTATTAATTTTTTAAAATAAAAGAGTATACAATAAATTTATGCTGTGTTAGTTCTTACACCTATCCAGAAAATTAAAAAAAGCAACTTGTTTTTTAGGATATGATGTACATAGAAGCAGTAATATTTTCAAGGGGAAGAACAAAAGGATAACTTTATTTGTCAGTTCAGTGGCCTTAAACACAATTTGAACAAACATAATTTGGCACTAATTTATAATTTGTTTGAAATTCTGATTCGTCTAAATATTTACTGATGACTTCTACAATCAAATAATTTGTTTTAGTTTATGATATATTTAAATTAGCGGAAATAAGAATAAATAGTAATTATAGCTAATAGAAAATACTTTTCTGTATACAATAAGACATAAAATGATTAAAAAATTTCTTATGAATGAATAACTATAATCTAACTTACATGTTTTGTACGTTAAGTTGAAACAATATCCATTTGAGACGATGTTTCTACTCAAACTTTAAGATTCAACATTTAAACTTTCTTTTAAAAGGAAATTTATTAAATAAATTTTCACTGTAGAAATGCTGAGGAATAAACGAAGAATCTAAAAACAGTTGAGATTTTTACAGGTTCTTTACTTTTAAAAAATAATTATTACGCATATTTACAAAAATGCTATTTTAACTATACTTTAGTGTCAAACGAAGATCATTTCATTACTTGCAGTTTTTTATATTTTATCAAAATATAAATTATCAATTTTATGTAGTTAATATATATAGTTATAAATAATCAATGTATGTAGTTGAAAGTGCAAAATAGAGGGATCCAAAATTCAAGATACACTTATACTTGGGGCATTTATAAATTTTATAAAAAATTATTTGATGTATATATATTCTTAGAAATTTTTATGTAATTTTAGTTTTGAATTTCATCGTAAATTAGTCATCTCATCGAAATACAACTAATTAACAATCTCAATTGCATCAGAAATAGCAATTCACTTGTGTTCAGAGATAATTGTGTTAAGGTGAACATTTTTAATGGAGTTATCTTCTTTTTCAATGTAATATGCTAAACTAAACTATGTAAATTTGGAAAATAGTCGATTGTCTGAACTCTCAATATCACACGCTTCTTCAGAAATTATAACCCACATCTTTAACAAGTCTGTAAACAATGAGTGATTAACATGGGCATGACAGTAGACAGTAATTGATTAATGCTGCTATGCCCTATGATTGTCATGGATTTCACTTTCAGTCAAGAAATAATTCAATAAAGATAAATGTTTGAGCAATTTGCACATTATTTCTCTTACAGTTGAACATTTAATTAATGCAACGATTTAATGAGAAATAATGTTACAATTTTTATACGAAAATCAATTATAGAATAGTTTTAATTATAATTCATAGATGTTATATTCTTTTTAGCATGTATGTACTTTTCCTTAAATTTGAATTTAATATTCATGGTTTTAGAACTAAAACCTAACAACAGTCCAAATAAATTGCATCAGTAATCTGAAATTTGTATAATGAATAATAGTCCCATTTCAAAACATCATATGCATTTGAGAGTGTTGGAAAATATTTTAACTCTTTAATGATTTCATTCAGTAATATAAAAACAACCAAAAACTAAATTTATTGGAAAATGTATTCTTTCCTTTTAATTCATCGTTAAATATTTCATAGAAACGCTGACAAGTATTTCAGGAAATAGTAAAAAGATTCAATTTCTTGTTGCAATATTATCAAAAAAAATAAATAATGATAATGATAATAATAATAATAATAAAAAAAAATTAGATGCAAAATGTAAGAAAATAAATTAGTAAATAGAAAATAATTTAAAAGAAAAAAACCACTGGTGTTTTTAATAATTATAGATAGAATATTTTTTCTTTTTTTTAATTCATTTAATAATTATTCTCTCGAAACATGACTTTACGAACGGTTCTGAGAATTATTTGTCAAAATTATTTCTCAGAAAATGAATTGAAAAAAATCGAAGTACAGAAACACATTTTATTGAATATATTGACATTATATAAATTCCTTTTACACCAAACCATGCCAATTTATGCATCGTAGATGTTGATTTCACAAACAAAAACAATATTTGTGCATTTAATAATATATTATACCAGGTGTATGCATATCAAATGAGACGATTACTAACAGATGTCGCCACGCATCTATACAAATATTACGAAACCGTGACACGTGAATTTTTCATAATTTGACCTTTGATACTCACAATTAGTTACATTTAGACGAGTTTTAGCGAGCATTGTTTCTTTTTATTGTATTGAAAATGCCGAATTCTATACCTTCCAACCCCGATTTGCGGACAGCATTAATTTTTTGTTACCATCTGAAGAAAAAAAGTTGCCGAATCACATCAAATGCTTGTAGAAGAAATAGGGTAGCAAAGGTCTGAGTCGTGTGCAGTGCTACAGGTGGTTTGCAAAGTTTCAAAATGGTGATTTCGATGTGAGAAACGAGGAGTGTGGCAAACCAGCAAAAATATTTGAAGATGCTGAATTTCAAGCATTACTTGATGAACATGATGGCCAAACGCAAGAAAATCTTGCAGAACAGTTGAATGTTGACCAGATCACTGTTTCCCGTCGTCTCAAAGCAATGGGAAAGTTACTAAAAGTCGGTAGATAGGTACCACACGAGTTAACAGACCGTCAGCAGGAAAATCGAAAAATCGTGTGCGAAATGTTGCTTGCCCGTGCAAACGCAAGTCATATCTCTATCGTATTGTGACTGGCAATGAAAAATGGGTTTATTTTGAGATTCCCAAGCGTAATTGATCATATGTAGATTACGGACATCGCCCGCAAGACAATGATGTGTATTTTCTATGACTAGGAGGTACCAATCTATTATGAGCTTCTCAAACCCGGCGATCTCTACAAGAAACAATTACTTGATTTGAATGATGTTATACTCGAAAAATGTGAGCAATACAAGAAACGGCAGCACAAAGTGATTTTCCTTGATGACAACGCTCCAAGCCATTGTGCTAAACCGACCAAGGACATAGTTAAGGCACTTGGCCCGGATCCCTTACGCATGCGGCTAATTTGTCAGACTTGCCTCCTTCCGATTACCACCTATTTGCATCATGGGAGCACACATTGGTTGACCAGCGCTTCACTTCTTACGAAAACGCTTAACCTTGGCCTGATGACTCTCTCTTTCTGCTCCCTGTGGCTGGCTTCAAACAACCGATCATTTTTTTGATGTGATATTCACAAATTGCCCGAAAGTTGAGGAAAATGTGTAGCTAGCGATGGATATTATTTCAAATAAAGAAATATTAACAGTTTTTGCAAATTTATTGTGTCTTTTTTTAAAACAATCGTCTCATGACATTTGCATACATACACCTGGTATAAAACATAAATACTTTAAGCAAGTAATTCTTTAATAAAACCACTTGACGATAAAATCTATTCAAAAGGGATGTCTCTTAATATTTGCACATATTCATGTGAAGGAAAATACAGAAATATTAAGATAAAAGTTAGCTTACATTGACAATGGTTATTATTACTTATTTACTTTTTAGCAAGGTGGAAAGATTGTATTTTTACACCAAAAGAAAAGCATCAAGTTTTGATTGAATACACAAATTTATATACACTAGTTTATATACACAAATTTATATACAGCAACAATTTATTCCAAAAATAAGTATTTTATTAAATTTAAAACAAAATCAAAATTTATCATGGAAATTTCAAGAAAGCATTGATTTCGAATTTCAGTCAGGGTTGATTTTAATCAATTTTTCTTCTCAAAATAGAGACTTAAGTGGAAGCATTGCTGTTAATCTTGTTTTTCCCTTTTGTGGGTCTTGTATCAAATTCCAGAAGTCAACAAGTGAATGCTATGGAAGTTTTGAATTTATTTTTGGGTGTTTTTTTTAAGGTTTCTCCTTGAATATCAAATGTAAGGCATTAAGCAGCTCAAATGCAATAAAAATATGTAATTAGAAATATTTATTTTTCATACTATCATTTGTAATTCAGAGAGTTTATTGCAGATTTTTGCAGCAATCTTTGTTGCGAAATTCTACAATGAAACTCTCCGAATTTGTCCAAAGATAATCACAGTCAAATTCAGAATAGCTTCAGAATTTATTACATTACATACCAAAAACTAGTTTCCAATCAATTTTCTACTTTTTAAAGGAATTTTAATTACATCTTAATTTCTGATCAATGTCAATAAGGACTCTGAATAACCTGAAATGCTGACATTCTTAGTAGTTAACCATTGGTGTGGATTGTTAAGCTCTTCGTAAAAGATAATAAGTAAACTCAAAACTGCCAATATAAAAACTTACTATCCATTTGAACGATTTTTCAGAAGTTTTGCAACATAGTAGGGTGTATTTTTTGCAAAAATAGATCAAAGAAAGTAATTTGTGGAAAAATTTCTTAATATGGAAAAATTTAAGTGAAATAAACTTTCAATTCCTAAAATGTTTCAATAAATTTTAGGATCACTATTTAAACAAAATACAAGATCAATGAAGATTTATATTGCAAATAACATTGTTATCTAATTTGGGGAATTGTAAGGTGACCATTTGCTTTTAAATCAATAAGATTTTGATTTATCTTCTGAGTATGTCCGATTTCCGTTCTATCGGTTTTAGAAATCATTCTATCCAATTGATTGAGATTTAGAGTCTTTTTGTCAGAAGCATTGCAGAAGAACTTTCACCAAATTCCATGTTCAACAAAACTATTTCTGAGGATAAAAAGAAAATCGCTTCATTAATGAGGCATCAAGATACCATTTTGTTATAAATAGATATTCATACGGTCTCTCAAAATATTGATCCTGACAGAATGCTACAGTCGCGAATAACGCAAGGAAATCTAGTAATAATTCTTACCAAAAAATTCAACTTACCCGGTGCTTCTTGAAAATATATTACATGACATTCATTGCTTTTCTGTGATTTTTCCAGTTATTGTTTATCATAAATCAATGATTAGAACAAATAATGATTCGTATATAAAGAATATAGCCCAAAGATTCTCTACTGTAATCGAATCTTTTTTTAAAACAATGCCATTGATAGACAACTGCTATTTGTCTGCCATCTAGACCATAATTATGTAACTATCAGACTGTAGCTCAATGTGATATCATCTTTCATAGCTATGTTTCTTAAAGCAAGCTATAAAGTCTTGATCTTGTAAACGGCAGTTGTAAATCACACAGACCTTGTAAATAAATTATAATCACGCTGATGTAACCATATGGCTTCCTCTACCACTCATTTTCAACAACGCAATAGTTTAACAATGACTAAAAAATTATGGACGCCAGAATGCTAGACATTTAAAGTATATAGTCATTGAAGTTTTACACCTAATCCAAATTTCATTTCTTTCTCAATATCATATCGCCTTTTTTTGGATAGGATAAAATATTTTTCCAGAGAATATTTATAAACTGTCTTTAAAAACAACTTATCCATATTTGATTTCCAAAAGTTTGTTTTTCATGAATTACATTGATTTTTTTAAAGAAATAATACATGTTTTTAAAACATGCGGTACTTTAAGCTGAATAACATTCTTTGGAAAAAAGCCAATAAATAAATATTTGAAAACCTATTGAATAAATTACTTATTAATAATTTAGATCATAAGTTATTCAATAATATATTATGTGTGTGTAGTCTACATAATATAAGTTATTAAGCAATATAGTATGTCGTCTACATAATATATTGTTCATTAACTTGTGATTTAATATAACTTATGATGAATATACACTGAAATATTTTATCATAATTTTATGCGTAAAGAAATAAAAAATTGGAAACATTCATGAACAACAGTGAAATGCAAATGCACTCATGTCCCTAAATTGAAGAAAATTCAGAATCACACGGTAATCACAGCCTAGAATAAGAACTTTACCTGATATATCATAATATATAAATCGTTAAGAGTTTGTCATAAGGAAGAGAATGTAAGAGAAGAGTATGTAAAAAAGAGGTGGCTGGGGAGCAATGTAATTCCACAACTTTTGGCTTACGATGCAGTACCATTGCCGAAAAACTATTATATAGTGGACACATGTTGACGATTTTTAAGTGGTTGAATATTGGACGCTTGAAATGTAGTTGTAAGCAATTGGCAGTACCCGAGGAACTTGAAATCCAGCTGCTACATCTTTACGCTTTTGAAAGTGTTCCAAAAAGCTGGAAACGTCAGTAGACGATATAACAAAGGTTGTTCTTGAATTACATTACCAAGAGACAACAGGCTAAATTTCCAAAAGAAGCTGATGCTTCACAGAATCAAACTTACCCTATCAACTGTCTTGAAGTACAAATACTACAGTTTTTAGACAAACTGTATACAGTCGGTTGGTAATAAAGGACTTATATATTTGCAGATGTATCAAATGTGCTTATCTCATGGTAACTCATTTTGTCTGTAGTTATCCTGGTTTTGTAAATTGCAGAGAGCGTCAGGGTCCTGTTGCAATCAAGACATCATTGAACCACACCGTTATGTTGAGGAAATTTAGCTAGTTTGGGATGAAATAATTCTGGGTCCTTCAAATGTTCACATTAGAATCATGACAAGACAAATTTATTGGGATGTCATTCTAGAACAACATGTGTCTTGGCTAAGAAATACTATGGGTGTAGAATCTGTATTTACAGATGAAAACGTTCGTTTTTATCATAAAAACACCGTAATAAGTGCCTTCAATCTGATATCACCGATTTGGAATAACCAGTGTCCTCGCCTGATTTGAATCTGATAGAGCATGTGTAGGACATGCTTAGCAGAGAATGGAAAATCAGCTACCTTCTTCAAGCAACAAGAGGTAGATGTTGCTCTTCTGATTTCTGCATGCGCTCTATTAAGATGGGCAATTGTAAGTTCTCTATGTTTCTTTATCTTTTGTGACACGTGAACATGACCCAAGTTATCCGAAAGACAAGTTATGGAGTAAATATTATAATTGTGTAAGCAGTATTAGACTATTATGCTTTCCATAATGTGGTGTAAAAGTCATTCCCATAAACTGATATACAGCATATCTCCTCATTCTATGGATAGTGTTGTAAAGCATTAAAAACTATATACCTTATAAACCTCCATACCAACCATATTTTCCAGGGAGCATATATCATAGTCTTCGAAATACTAATAGAAATGTATAATCTTTTTGGTACTTTTTCTCTCGTTTCCTGAAAACATTTATATGTATACTACGTTTGTTTCATTTCTCAAATTCTATGTGCGTTATCCTTATTTTATGGATGTAATATATGAGATAAATCGATCAACTGTGTGTTAGGTGAAACGTAAGCCGTAAAAAAATCTCTCCTGATTAAACTATGAAATAAATCATGCTAAATTTTATTTCTTGTGATTTAGAACAGGAATAAGAATACTTCATATTTCCAAGTGAATAAGATTATTAGATTCTGTGGCAAAATTTGCTTCAGTGTTTAAAGTCTCTCTTCTCCTTATCACACACACATTTAATTAAACTAAAAATAGATAAAATTACTACTGAAGTATAATTTTCAAACTCATGTTACTGCCATTTAAATTTTAAACTTAAAATATTAAAGGTCTAAGACTTGAAAAAAATTTTCTTAATAAGCAGTTGCCTAAACAAAGTGAACACAGAAAAAATGTTATCAAAATCAGCCTCAAAATTTCTATTTTTAAGGAAGGCTTAGCGAAGAAGAAATTATATTTCAAAAACTAGGCTGCTGTGGCCAGATTAGTAGGGTGCTTATTCTCGTTATTGGAAGGCTGTCGTGTTCAATAAAGGTGGCTATTAAAAAATTAATAGGCCGTGGTCGCAATATACTTCATGTGAAATGATACCTCTGGAGGTCATCTGCTGCTTAATTCCTGTTCTAAATTACGAAGACCTACTTAGTGCTCTACCTGCTGGGTGCTCCTCTATGTAAGGTGTCATCACTTCCGGACCCTATAGAATTGAAAGGTAGAAATCTTAGTATTGGAGCATTATACAATAAAATCAACATATTGCAAGAACTAAATTCAAAGATTATTTATGAAAGGAAATATTGTTGATCTGATTCATAGAAGTATTCTAAAATTTCATCAGATTACAATGGCTGGAAAGTTTTAAATACAAGTATACTTGCTTTAGATACTGTGTTGCATTTGTTTGCAAATAATTATTTCAATAAAACATTACGACACACAGGAATTTGCTTTTAAAATATTTATCTAAGCATTAACTAGTAAAAAAAGTGCGAGGTTACAAAAATATATATAAATTATATTAAAAAGGAAAAAGGTCCATCGCTTATTTACATATTTCCACTTTTTGCCAGTCCACTCCAGTTGCCATTCAGCTTACGCTAAATTTCGAGGGTATTACTGTTTTGCCAAAACACAATAAGATTCCTGTCCCTGTATATACTTATTGTTAAAGAATCTTAGAGCAATTATTCAAAAATTGCATCTGGATTAAACCATATTTACCAGATTAAACTCAATTCTCAACTTTACTGTGTCATAACCATAAATCAATCCCAACAAAAAATGATCTTTTAAATATTAATTTTGTATAATTTCACATTTGATGAATGTTAAATTCTCAGGAAGATGTTAATTTATCTTATACTTCTCTGTTAACAAAAGTAATAATTGTGAAAATAAGTATAAAAACATTTTTTCGTTGGTAGCTTTTTGTTCTAAGCAAATAAATATTTTTAATCACAAATTGCAAATGTTAGAGTTATCAGGAATGTTTTAAACGTATTAAAGTATAGAAAAAGGAATTCACAATACCTTTAGATATCATTGTACGAGCGATCATCCTAAATATTCTGAAGATTATTAAAAAGTATGTAATTTATTTTTCCTTGGATATATTATCTTTATATTATAAAATAATTTCAAACTTAAATTTATGTATTTAAAAAATTTATTTCTCATCAGAAGTAAATTTTTTATAAAAATTTTCATACAAAAACAATTTTCAAATTTTGAATTTCAGTACTTATTAATGAGTTCACAATACTTTAAGTATTTTTAATGAGAAGACTTAATGCTATGTGAACTCATTTTTTGCACTAATTTTGCCAATAATTAAACTGCTGTTAATATTTCATAAATTTTCAGTTAAGTGCATTCTAGAAAATCTTCTAACAAGGGTTAAATGTTTTTTTTTTTTGCGTAATTCTTTGGAAATCGAATATCAGTGGGTAATGAGAGCAATACACTACTGGACAATTGCTAATAACGAATAACACTATCATCCATAGCAACCACAAAATGAAAGAAAGTAAAATGTGGAAAATTAGAATAAGTGCGGGATTCAGTAAAAAGAAGTATGCGTGTGCAAATTATTTTCCACGTTAGTTCATCACGTGATAACGTTCATAAGAGCTTTAAAGGTTTTGACGCTTGTGGACAGTTGTTGTTTCAAGTCAAAGTTTTACAAAAAAGATTTAATAGACGAACTTAAAATTTTTGGGATATCTTCCCGACATCACTTAAATGATTTTATGCGTGGCCGAATTATTGGAAAGATCGAAGAAGGGCCAAAAATAACAGATGTCCCCAGGGAGTTCGACATCGCTCACAGCGTTGTTTCACGGCTGTGGAAGTCATTTAAAACTACTGGAAAGTGTAGTAGGCGGCACGGCTGCAGAAGACAGATATATCGTCCTATTAGCAAAAAGGAACGGGTGCACAACAGCTCAGAAGGTGGCAAATCAATTTCTTGCTGCCTCAGGAAAGCAGAACTCCCGAAAAACTGTTGCCAGACGTTTGAGTGAAGGAGGACTATATGCCCGCTGACCTGTTGTGCGTGTCCCATTGACCAGACAGCACCGTACGCCCGTTTGCAATGGTGTCGTGAGCATCGCATTTGGACTGAACAGTCTTGTCGGAAATCGGCCCCTTTCCTGGATATTTTCTGGACGATAAGCAGTATCACTCTCGTGCCAGATCAGTTGGCGTCTACAATTCGATGACAGACTAAACCTACTCTCACCTGAGAACACTACGCATGCCCAGTCCTGTTGAGTCCAATTGCGATACTCACGACACCATTGCAAACGGGCAGTACGTTACTATCTGGTCAATGGGACACACACAACAGGTCTGCGGGCGTATACTCCTCCTCACTTCAAATGTCTGGTAACTGTTTTTCGGGAGATCTGCTTTCCTGAGGCAGCTACAAACTGATTTGCCACCTGCTGAGCTGTGGTGCGCCAGTTCCTTTTTGCTGATAGGACGATAGATCTGTCTTCTGCAGACGTCGTACTTCTAACACAACCTCCCCCGTGCCGTCTACTACACATTCCTGTAGTTTTAAATGACTTCCACAGCTGTGAAACAACGCTGTGAGCTATGTCGAACTCCCTGGCAACATCTGTTATTTTTCGTCCTTCTTCGATCTTTCCAATAATTCGGCCACGCATAAAATCATCTAAGTGATGTCGGGAAGACATGCCAAAAATTTCAAATTCGTCTATTAAATCTTTCCTGTAAAACTTTGACTTGAAACAACAACTGTTCACACGTGTCAAAACCTTTAAAACTCTTATGAACGCTATCACGTGATGAACAGATGTGGAAAAAAAATTTGCATATGCATACTTCTTCTTACTTTATCCCACACTTATTCTAATTTTCCACATTTTGCTTCCTTTCATTTTGTGGTTGCTTTGGATGATAGTGTTATCCGTCCTTAGCAATTGTCCAGCAGTGTATTTTTATTGCCAGTTACATTCAATGCGTATTTGAAAAGACGTAAAGTAATTTAAACTCTTTTTTATGAATATTTGAAGGAGCCTTAATCGCCTAAATGAAATATGGGTCTTTTTTATATACAGCACGTAACACAAAAATCTTCAAATTAAAAAAAAAATCATGTCACAATTGATTAAAATCAGAAAATAGTTTTCAGAATGGCATAACGTTTAGATCATGTTTCATTCTACCATGGAAGAAAAGGGTTTAAAAAAAGATTTTAAAGTGAGTCGATAAGCCTGATAGTTGAAATGCAATGTAATAGTCATTTTTGCACTTTTAAGTTGAAATAAATAAAAAAATAAATGTTTACTCTGCCAACTACTAAAATTGCTATACCAAAAAGAAATACTAATAACTAAACAGTATTTATTGGAAAAAAACCTGAAAATAACAAGTAATTAATTTTTCAAGAAATTTAGGAGCATTAATCCTGAGAAATTAATACCTTGAATTTAGCATATAATTATCTCTTATCTATATCTTAATTCTTATCTCTTAATCTATATCTTAATAAATAAAGTCTATAACTATATTAGACTATATAACGAGTTTAGTCTATAATTATAGCAATCATGCTCCTAAACAAAATTAAAAAGAGATTGGATGGTGTGCTTAGAAATTGTTCCCCATGCAAATGCACTTACTCGCACACTGTAATATATCAGTGATTCATCAAGCATTGATCTGACATTGGTCTGAGATATCTATATTACCAGATCAATAATCACATATTTCCAGAATCAAGGAGGGGCTGTATAAAACGGGAAACATGTGGTAGATAATCATTTCATCGATGATTATCTACCACATTCATTGCAAAGAACAGTAAATATTGAACTGTAGAGTAACAACGGAATTACTTGTTTCCCACTGCTTAACACCCTTTTTTTCGCCTCAGTTTTTAATATTAAAGCGTTTATAAAAATTGAAATCATATAGAAGATTCATTGAATGCAATTCTCAGTTAAGTGTTTTCTTTTTTCTGTTCTTTTACATCAGAGAGTGTTTCAGCTATTGAAAAGTCAACAGTTCTATTTTACTTTTATTTGAGTTAAACGTTTTTGTTTCCACTGCCAATTAAATTTCACTGAATATTGAAAAAAATTAAGTCATTTTAATTTATTGCTTGGTTAATTATCTGCTACATAATGCAATGAAATGATAAATTATTTTATAATAATAATTTATCATTTCTTTTAATAGCATTATTTTAGTTTATATGTCAGAGCAAAATTATACTTAAATTTTTCTTAGTTAAATTTGAAATTTCTGAAACTATTATGGGAAAAATTTTAGAGTTTCAGGAAAATAGTAATCTCAAAATTTTTCTGTTGAAAGTAGAAAATAAAATACTTAAACTCTGTTTCCTTTGACTTAAAACAATTAGAATGAAATTACAATTGTAAACGGAAACACACACAATTATTTCAGATGTATATTTAATAAATAAAACCTCCATTATTCATTCAATGAAAATCCTTTAGGAAATATATTATTGAACTTTTAAATAAAATAAAATTTAAATTAAAACATTAAAATATTTTCTTTAGGAGTGTAAATGGTCTGCCTTTTACTTCTTTAAAAATTAAGTTAATTGTTTGATCAAATTCAATTAAGGAAATACTAGATAGAAACTACGAGAAGCTACAAAATATTAAAAAGCACATTAATTAGTAAGTGGTATTTGATCATAGAAAAGATCAAAACTTTTCTGGACAAGAGATTGCCGGTACAGACATAAAAAAAGTTTATTATGTCTTTGAATTATCGAATTATGTTTTACTCTATATTTAAGTTTTAAATGCAAAGAAAATATTTTTTATTCCTCCATTAATTATTTTATACAACTTCGAAAAAAATGAATTCATTCATTTTATCAATATGAAATATTTTAAATAAGAATATTAAATTGTAGCTAAGATTTCAGAAATTTTAGACTGATTTTTTATATGACATTAAACAAACCTTAAATTGTAAATGCTAACAATTTATCCATTGCTTACAGGACTTGACTTCTTTTCAATGTTCAATAAAAATGAGGAAATTTAATTTTTAAATTTTTTATAAATTAATTCATTTTCTGTGAAGTCCTTAAGTGCCATGACTTCACGATGACTTTTTAACTTCATTTTTTTAAATTTAACATAGCATAACTTTTATATATTTCTCATTGAAAAGAAAACGTGTGCATTTTCTTTTTAATCTTCCTTACTTACGAATTTATTTAAATCCTTTTTTACAGCAATATTAGGGGTATTAAAACACTTTTCAACATTATAAATACCACAGCTACATACGAGAAAATCATTCTTTATTCTAAAATAAATACTGTAACTTTTAAGTGTAATAATAAAAAAAGTAGAATTTTAAGCAGGCTATTAAGGAACATTCTTCGTTTATCTAATAATGCGTTGAAGGTAATTAGAATTATGTAAAGTAAAACGTCTGGAGGAAATTCAAGAAGCAAAAAAATGCACATACATCATTAGCATTTTTATTTCTGGAGACTTAAAATACAATTATAGTTTTTCTTTTGCTTTGTCCAAGTAGCTTAAATAATACATTATATTGTAAGGCTTTGCTTAATATTATGTGATCCAATATTTTATTTATTATTTTCCAAATTATTTTAAGCACTCTATTTTTTTGCGGTACATTTTTTTGTGTGAGCATCAGAAAGTATCTAAAATAAAGTTTTCTCTTTATTTTATTTGCTTTCAATGTTGAAATTATAATGAAGAAAACACATTAGTTGGTAAAAAAAAAACTGAAACCCAAGAAAAATTGAAAGAATTATAAACTATAAATTAAAAATAAAGAATGCTTTTAATAGCTTAAATTAAATTGCATCAAGAGAAAATTATTTTAAGCTAAAGTTCTTAGCTATTACATTAAGCCTTCTTTTATAATTGCTAATGTTTATAAGCTTTTAATTAGAAATTGTGGTTTTTATCATGACATCGTTAAAAAGTAACTCAAATAACATTAAAACGCGTAGTTTAATTGAACAAATAAATTTATCCTTGCTTATTTCTTTAATCCACTAAAATTCAATGTTTCTCAGGAGACACATCTTTACAATAATTTTGATTATGAAATATATAAGTTATGAAAGTAATATATTTTTGTATTAAATTATTTATAAATTGTAATTAATTGTTATGTTATTGAAATGCATGAAATGAACTAGTAAAAAAATTTCTAAAACATTTTAAACATTCCATTTTTGAAAAATCAAAAATAAATTGTCTCATGAGTTATTTTTTACTCAAAAATATTTTGAAATAACAGCGTGTTTGGTACTATATAGCAGCGGTGGATCTTTTTCTTGAAAAATTGTAACAAAATTGAGATTACACCTTTTAAATTCAAAGTATTTTATTTTCCAGTTCCTCACGTTCCCCCTGGACTCGATGGGCCAAGCATTACTGGAAGTGTCTCTCGATATTATGTAGGTGATACTGTCGATGTGAATTGTACTTCGGCTAGATCTGCGGAGCCAGCTCAATTGCAGTGGTTTGTCAATGATAAAAAAGTAAGCAACTTTTCCTACATTACTTTTATACTGGAGAGTTTTTAATAACTTTTTCAATAGCTGAAATTATACGCAATCAATCAGCATTATTATGTACAATAATGGCACACATTTAAAGTTTTGAAATCTCATGCTTTGTAAAATGCTTTATTTCATTACATTTCTCTCAAAAATAAAGATAAAGATATTTTTTTAATCTTTGAAACTAATAACAAGCTACTATAACAGTTCAATTTGTGTGTGTATTCATTTTTTAAGTAAATTATCCCCTGTTGAGACATATCTTTAAAATTATTTCAATGTGTAAACATGCACACTGAATAAACTTAAATGTAATTAGGGATAAATGTTTAAGGAATAATTTCATGTTGGAGCTATACAAATCTGAATTTTAAGAGGTATATGCTTTTTATTTACAAAATATGTAATGAATAGTATTCAGAAAATATTGAGACAAGTCATTATGTGTTAAAAATATGAGTTAAAAAACAAAAATGCTTAACATATTCAATAAGACAATATGGAAAACGATGTTGGATTTAAAGTCTATTTTAAAGTTAAACATGTAAATATGGCTTAAGAATAATTATTTATGATTATCTGCTTAAAATTTGACGTTATCCTTATGAATTCCACTTGCGTAGAGAAATCATGGAATTCAATAAATGAATATACCTTTTTATGTTTAAAAAGAAGGCAAAAGCATTCTTTATACATGCCAGACATTGTCTTTGTTGAACGAAATTAGTTAAAAATAGGAACACCTTTTTTATGGATGTCAATTTACCAAGGTGTAAATTTTTGGAATACATTAAAATTAATAGCGGGGTTTCTTATTTTGTGAAACATAAATTCATTCAAATTTGTTCAATAAAATCTTACCGTGACAGAAGTATTTAAATTTTTAGGAATATTTAGAGTGATTTAATTGGCAGTAGTTATTGTTTGGAAATAAAATATATCATACTTATTTTTTTTCATCATTCATTTACATCTTTGATGCTTTCAGTTACTTATAATGAGCTTAATAAAGAATTCAACTCGAATCGCTTGTGTGAAGGCTTATAAGGACTCTAAATTCACACACAATTTAAACGATAAATTCTTGATTAAAAACTAACTATAGAGCAACAAATTTACTAAGTCAAATTAATGTTTAATTAAAGATCAAGATGCTAGAAAACAGGTTTAAAATGTTATGTTAATTTACATTTCATTTCAAAATTTAATTGAGTTTTAAAAATGAGTCTTTCTTTTGTTTTCTTTCAATTAAGAAAATATTATCAATTTTTTATGAGTTAAATCTTTACCAAATACAAAATAAAAAAAAATTCATATAGTTTATTCAGAAACAAATTATTTATTTATATTTTTGAGGCTATATTTATTTTTATAGCAAAATAATACAATTATACTATTTGACCTTAATATGCTCATAAAATACTTAATGTTCCTAACTGAGATTTATTAGCTTTCTACATTTTATTCTCTACAATACAAGTAAAATGTTTTTACATATTTATGCTATAACTTTTTATTTTCCAAGATTAAACATAACAAAGAAATATACGATTCATCACATTGAAAATAATTAATACTTCAAAATAAAATCCTTTTACATTTTCATTTATTTGCCATTAAATTAAAATTATAATATGGCATAAAACCTCACAAAGTATCAAGTTGTTTTTATTTAATCAATTAATATAATTGTAATTTCCCAAGAATGTTATTATACAAAATGGGACATTCTTAGAATTCCTCAATTTAACAAAAGAATTTATAATTAAGGTAAAATATAAATAGGCATATATAATTTGTAATAAAGTGACTGTGATAAATTTTAATGACCGATAAATAGTAATTTGTGAATAAATGTAGTATTTCGCATAGGTTTTTGAAAATAATATTTCATAAATTTGATTATTTTGATTTAAAATTAAAAAATGACATTAATATAACCTGCTCAAAACAAGTAAAGAATAATGAGGTTGGGGGTTGATCTTGCACGTGAAGAATTGTTTGGTTGATTGAGATACATTGTTTTAAAATAAAAGGTGCCATTTGTCGGAAGAAATACGTTTTATATAGCTTTTGGGAATAAACAGAAGAAAATATAATTTGTGCATATGAGGAAAATAAATGAAAAAGATGTTTCCTTAAAAGAAAAGCGTTTTCAGTAGGGAGTATGGTTTTTACAATCGGCCTACAAATTTAAGCTCTTTTTAGGCATCGAGTCACTGAAGCTGTTAATCAGGGGCTGATGTATTCTGTTCCCCTTCTCCAGAAGAGCCTCTTTAAAGACTGAAAAATTTGGTAGGGGTGATAGGCTTCCAGCAATTTATCTGCCTAGAATGTTCCAAATATGTTTTACTAGGTTCAGGTCTGGAGAACCCGTGAAACCATTTTATTCATATGTTTACTTTGTCCAAAAAAATCATTTACCATGTTAACACGGGGTGGCCTGAAATTGTCGTTTATTAACATGAAGTCATATCCAATTGCTGAAGTGTAAAATATTACAATGAGTCTGAGGATCTCATTCCTATATCAACAATTAGTCCGAGCTCCATTTCGGATTATATGGAAATCGGTGAGGCCATCAATGGAGATGCCAGCACAGACTATTACTCCCCTACCGCCAAATCTGACACTTGGGTGCACGAACGCAGGATTGTTTCTAATGTAATGTTCACTCCATATGAAAATATCAGAATGAAGAGAAAAGCAGGACTCGACAGTGAAAAAGAATGTGGGGTCATTTATTTCTCCTCCATTTCACATAATCTTCTGCCGACTTCTAGAAAGCTCGATAGGGCATTGGTGTTAACTTTAAACCCACAATTGACTGGCGAGCGTACAGTCTATAGTTTGAAGTCGGTTTTGAACAATTTGTGATTAGACTGCTACTCCAGTAGCCGAGCGAATGTACTGGAGCAGAGTGGCATTTATATTTTAATGTTGTCTTCGAGTCTAACGATATTCAGAGGGCATTATTGCACGTCTTCGACTTTGCCCTGATTTTCAGCTAGTATTTTCAGTCTCCAAAACACGGTTCCAAATCTTCCATTTTTTGTGATACTCTAAATGCTTTTGCTACTTCAAATTGAGATTGTCACCTCGAATTGGACAACATATCTCCAAGCTTCTGATTCGGTTAAATGACTACATTCATCGAAACAACGTGCTTACTGTATATCGTCGTACTCATCGAAACAACGTGCTTACTGTATATCGATCATTCTTTTCCACATTATCTTGCATTAAGCTGAATGCCACATATCTTCCTCGTTGCTTTTAAAGCGTCGTCTTTGTCGTCAAACTCAAAATTTTTCTACTTTCAAAGTTTGAAAGACAGAAATTTGCAAGAAGAAAAAAGAAGAGAAAAAGAAAGATAGAACTTTGCATTTCTCTCTTTCTTCTTCCATTTTATGGAAAAAATTGCTTATACAGTTATTTTATAAGACTTACAATACACTTTAATTATATATATATATATATATATATTGAGCAGTGTATTTTAGAATCAAAACGAATACTTGTTTTAAAATGTTATCAATACTTAGTTAAAACACGAAAAAGAACGCAACTTAAATATATTTTGTTGAAAATCAATATTTCATTATATATGATTTATTTGCATATCAATTTTATTATATATTTCTTATAATTTTTGTATTTTTCTCTTTAAAAGTAAATGATCAAAATATACAAATAAAAAATCTCTACGGATTCTCTAATAAGAGAATGAATCTGAAATCAAAGAATACAGGTAGCTAGCTTAAAACATTTTATTATTAGTTCAGAAGATTATATCCATTAAAATATTTGATTACCCCAATTGCTTTTAATCGAGATTTATTAATAGGGATCATATTTCATCGATTATTATCTTGCGTATATATTTGTTATTATAAAAATAATACATTTAACGTTTTCCATTAAAATATTTTCGGTTCAGAAGTTTGAATAAGAAATAGCATTAGAAAACACTTTTTGTTAATATGTATGAAAAAGCAAAGTAGTCTGAATTTCAATATATTAAATTATCTAGATAAGTATTTGATATACACTTAGTCAAAATATTTTCTGTTCAAAACTAAGTTGCTCACAAATTTATTAATACAATTAAATTTATCAAATGACATTATCATAAAACTACATGAAAAATTTACCTAAAAAACAATTTTTTAAGTAAAAGATTTATTTATTTCTGGAATATATAATTTTGGTAATTCCTTATTACACCCTGTTTCTGAAATTATCTTTCGGTTTTAAAATGTTTAACCACAGATTATAAATCGGCTATATAGAAACTACAAGTGTTCACAATTATGAAATAGAAAATGTGGTGCAATACAAAAGATAAAGATGAATTACAGTATCTAAAGATAGAAAAATTAGGAGGGGTGATTTTAAAAGGTTGATTTGTGTATTAAATAATTCAATTTGGTGGTATTTTTAAGATTAATAGTCAAGTGCAATGAATCATGATTATAAAACTTATTTTACAAATTCAACAATTAATCTCTAATAAGGAACCAACAACAAATGACTGAATAATAAATATTTTAAACACCAGAAGCGTATACGCAATAAAGTATAGAAACATATACTAAATTAATAGAAGTATTTTAAATAGGTAAAAGTAAATCATAGCAACTTTAAGCCAAAACGTGCAAATTAATATTTTGCAAGTGCAATCGTAGAGCGTAAAATTACCCTATAAAAATTCTGTTCACGTTGGAAGATCGCCATTTTCTGTAAAACAGAATAGATTAAGTTAATGCAAAGGACAGGATCCCGTTTTTTTGACAAAACTTGACAAAAAGTTTCATTTTGAGAAAATCTTATTTAATCAACATAGTATGTGCCGTTCAATCGGATGAACTATTTTCCATTGCTTTCACTGCAGTACAGTTCAAATCTCGAGGAATTATTTTGAAGTTCCTAGAAGAAAAATAAACCCAAAATATTTTTCTGGGAAAAGAAAGTGTTGAATTCTAAGCCATTTTGAAGTTATTTAAGCACGGGATATTTGTAAAATTCCAGTTTGAAAAAATAGAGGTTACATTAAAATATCTATGGCAAAATTTAAATCTGTGTGATTACTTCTCTTTGTCAAAAACAAAACAGCCCATTTCTGTTTACAAATTAAGGTAATTTCAGATCGATTGTTCATTATAATTTCCTATAACAAAGGATTTCATTAATATGTCTGTCTATTTTGAATTACATAATCGTTTTCCGTATCCAATTGTTTTTTAAGCTATTTAAAAACTTTTCTTACATAATCGAATTGTTACTGTTTAATATATATATTGCTGTTTCGTATTAATTTTTTAAGTAGAGAACAAATCGTAAAAGTTTGGTTTATAAACTTTTTTCCATTAACATAAACAATATCCATGTAACAAATGTGGATAATAATTTATGTATTCATCTTTAAATTTTTCATATGCTAGTTCCAGGAACTGCCTGATTTTTTGAATTACTTGATTTTCACAAAGTATTCTTTTCCAGTGAATCCGCTGATTGTGTAGGAATTCAAACATTATTCATTTATCCGATGCTGTCTGTGAATTTTCACCTTTCAGCTTCATCTGGAACAGAACAGTAGAATGTATTGAAAACGTTTCTGAAAGTCTGCAAAGTTAAATAAAAAATTAAAAAAGACATTCAAATAACTCAGTTTTTTTACCAAGGCTACTATTAAAATCTTACTATTAAATGTAAAAATTTCACATCTTCGTGAAATATTCTACTTATAAAATTTTGTGATATAATGCTGATTAGTATTAGAAATGGGAATAACTCTTACATCAAATTGATAAAATTAAACGTCAAAAATAGAAAAGAGAATAAAACAATATAATAAACAAAATAATAAAATAAAACTAGGGATAAGTTTTTTCTAGTTTAAGTTTTCCTAGCTTAAGATCTTCAAAATTGTAAGAATAACACCTTAAATTTAAAAGTTTATCATTAGTTAAAGTTTATCATTTTTAATAAAAGTAATTCCTCGTAATTAAACACATTTTAATTATTAAATACCAAATTGAAAAGGCTCTTGTAATTGATTAATTTCAAATTACGATTCATAAAATAACTGCATTAATCGAATAATAAATTATAAGAATTGGTTTTGAAGTGTTCTTAACCATTATACAGGTAAGTAGGTATAAATTTTAGATTTTTTTTTTAAAAAAAATGAAATTAAGATTGGAGGAACGTTAGGACAAGCGAAGCGATATTTTGGTAAGCAGCTTCTGTAAATAGAATGAAGATTTCTTTTAGAATGAAATTATTTTCTTTAATTTGGAAGAAGATGCATTCTCTTTAATTCACTGCTTCGGGGTAAGTACCGTTTTAAATTAAGAGAGGAATCAAATCATAGAAAACTGAAATTCATTTCAAGAATTATTTATGAAAGCAAATAGGAGTCATTTAAGTTTTGTAATTTTATTTGCATAGTAAAAAGCTCAAAATTTGAGATTTGCCAAGGGATTTGAGAAAAAATTTAAATAATGGAATATGTTTTAGAATTTATTATTTAAATGGGATATTGAAGGAAAATAGGAGATACGTTTTTTTCCCCTTATTATTGTTTATTGGCTCTAATGACTGCTTTTCATTGGAAAGGATTTTTTTGATTTTACATTCGATTTCATATCTTCATTGAAAATGTTGTATATTTAGAATATTTTTAGTAAATAATAATTCAGAGTTGATTTGTGAAGAATTTGCTAAGCACCTGTAAGGTAAATAGCTTTATTTACTTTAGGTAATTTTTAATATAAATTGATTTTGATAAATCTCAGCTTTATTAATTACAATGTAAATAGTAATTGTTCTTTTATGCAATGTGGTAATTCAACTACTTTATTAATTTATAGTTTAAGTAACTGTTGTATTCAGAGGCTGGAAATATTATTTGTAAACACTATATGATAACGGTAATTATCATACAGTCCTTGCAGATATATAACTAAGTTACACAGCATAACTAAACAACACTCTGAACTGTGAAGTAAGTTTGAGGCAAATTATAAAATTATCATAAATAAAAAAATTACGTAATGTATTAAGAGATTGTAATAATTTAAATAAGCCTCATGAATGACGAAAGAGTAATAAAATTGCTTAAAATAAAGGTTTTTATTGCAATTACCATACGAAAACAAGTCCAATAATGATGATTAATGAACAATTAATTTCCCGCAATTTTTATATCTATCTGACATTAAGAGAAATTTATCTACAATTTTCTGAAAAACCTCAGATAATATCTCAGGTTAGAGACTATTTTTTGCCTCCCTTAAATACAAAAACTAGAAGAGATTACGGTATTTTAAATATGTGTTTTACAACTAAATCTTCAATAAAAATTGCAATGTTGATTTACTTTGTGCAATGTTATTTTAATATTTTAATTTAAACGCTACAAAAAAGATATTTCTAATAAATGAGAAGATGAGGAATTGTTTCATTTTAAGGAAAAGAAAATGACAATGATGAGATTTCTTAACGGCATGGAATTTTAATCTGACAAAGAGATAACCAGAATTTTAATATCTTATTTATAATTATTAAAATACTCCTCAAATACAACTCAAATATGACTCTCGTCACCACTTAGCAGGGATCTTAACAGTCACTACAAGTCTTGACTTCTGAAAAATCAGCTCGGATATAAAGTTCTGTATTGTTGCAAACGATAAATTTCAGAAAAGATACCAAGCATCCCCTTCAAAAAAGGTGCATGTAGAAAGAAGAAACAAAAGATTCACCTCCACTTGTAAAAGA
This sequence comes from Latrodectus elegans, assembly GCA_030067965.1. Taxonomy (NCBI): domain Eukaryota; kingdom Metazoa; phylum Arthropoda; class Arachnida; order Araneae; family Theridiidae; genus Latrodectus; species Latrodectus elegans. The sequence goes on from CM057809.1 coordinate 62,586,761, forward strand.
GCATCTGGAATCGATCCCAAGGCTTTTCACACGGAAAGCTTCGTTTAACCGTTAGGCCTAGATTAATTGGGGTTAAAAGAAATGAAAAAGTTTGTAAAAAGGTATGAACAACAATAATATACATAATTCTGTTTGTCAAATCAAACGATTTTAAATTTTCTCTTTAGAATTAGGGATGGAGTTCACAAAAAAGGGCGCTATAGTATGGTAAATATAAAATGGAGTGGACATTTTTTATTATTGCAAAAACTGAAAATAGACATTAAAAGAGATAATTTTAAAACGAAATATTAAGCAGAAGTATATAAAAACATATATATTGATCTAATGGTCTTAGAATGAAATATTGCCGATCTACAATTAAAAAAAATTATCAATATATAATTAAATTCATATTTTATTTATCGTTCAAATAAGTCTAAATGCCTGATAAGAAATAGAAGTTTTTAGAAAATAAATTTATCTTCTTAACTTACTAATGCAAATAAATATTTGCTTAAGGCAATGATAATACGAATTAATTTAAATATCATCTGTTTTTAAAAGGAGATACGTACCCTCATAAGTTTCACTGAGGAATTTTTAAAGCAAATCTAAACCCCATTACACATAATATGAAATACACTAAATAATTTAAGAATAAAATTCATTTAATAAATTCATCATTATAAAAAATGTGCATTCCAATTCAGTTGATTCAGCTTTTAGAACTTAGAATAGATAAAATAGGAAGTGTAGTGTTAGTAATGTATAATAATAATACAGTTATAGTTTCTAAAAAAAGTATAATAAATTGCTCCGCAATTCATTAATTTAAACTCACAGCAGTAAGTAAAAGTTTATCAAGGAATATAAGCAATACATTTTATACTAATTTAACATATTTGATATTCATATGTTTAGTTTAAAAAAATCTCTGAAACTCAATAAATTCAAACATGCATAGTCCAATTGCTTTCAAATTGCCTATTAATATAAACTAGAATCTGAGCATAAGCAGAAATAAAACAAAATAAAAGGAATACGCCAACTTAATTGAAAATTCAATAAGTTATTAAAAAAATAAAATTATTTTGAAAAGTTTATGTATATTTGGCAGCTTCTAAACATGAATTTCTCATCATCTTTTTGGCAAAATTCCCTTTAAAGTTTAATAAGATCGTGAAGGGTAAAAGCGTTTTTATTGAAACTTCAAAATAATTATACTTCAAAATTAAATTTCTTACCATATTCTTATTAGGAAATGATAATAGTTAATATAAAAACGCATAGTTCTTTGTTTATTCAACAAATCTCTTTAAGACAAAATTATGATATATATTAAGCAAAAATTATTAAATTTCATATAGTATTTTCCATGTTTATTTAAATATTTAGGTAATGAAAAATTTGGTTTCAAGTTTATTAACTATACATAACTAATAATTACTAGAAAAACCCGCTATTTTGTATAAAATTGTGTTACGTGATAACATATATTTGTATGCATATATATGAATATATAATCTGAATAAATAACTATTCATATATATTTTTCGAAGCATTTTAAGAAAAGCAACGAATATTAGTGCAAATCTATTTAGTAGAGAAGAAATATTTCTTGGAGGATATTCAATCCTATACATACAACCATTTTATCATTTGGCAAAGCTACAAAAATCCAGCCAAATTTATATATATATATATATATATATATATATATATATATATATATATATATATATATATATATATATATATATATATATATATATATATATATATATATATATATATATATATATATATATATATATATATATATATATATATATAGATCGATCGATTAAAAGAGAGTATTTTATCGTTGTTTCAAATCATATTCCCAAAGGGATTTTTGAAATATATTTTTTTCTCATTAACAATTTTATTTTATCTCGTAATTTAGGCATATCATATGATAAGTTATATGATAATAGATAATAGCATACCCCATGAATGTTAAGTATTCTCTGTTATAGAAAAATAAACATGTTTTAAGTCTGAGAACCAGTTTTGTTTTATAGATGTACTTGGTGACTATTAGCATTATCACTTTTCAAAATTTTATATTTTTGTTATCATACGAGGTCTTTACATTAAAAGGAATCTATTTTAGTAGACTTTTTTTAATCTGTGTTATATAGTTGTAAGTCACATAGTCTGGATATAATTTAGTTGTTAAATTAGTGTTACAGCATCGTTTTTATAGAAAATACATGAATTATTCCTTATCTGTCTGTCATTATTTTGTACAAAGATACTAGTCTATTATTTTTGAATAATATTTAGAAATAGTAGTTTCCATCGTTATATATAAGAGGTGATAAAATGAATAGGCACGAATCGACACGGTAGGTACAAATGTAGACTTTATTCAAAATATACACTATAGACATGTTCTACACCATCCCACTAATGAACAAGCCGCAGGATTCTTTTTCCCAGAATTCCTGTGCCCGTGACGAGACCCAGACCTTCACAGTGTCAGGGGGTACATCATGCGATTGAAGCGCTTTTTTTCAGGTGTTTCTTCAGTAGACCAAACACATGAAAATCGCACATCGACATGTCCGGACTGTAGGACGTATGGTGCAACGTCTCCTGCTTGAACTTGGCCAGTTCCCTGCGTGTGACTCTGGAGACGTGTGGACGCGATTTATCATAGAGCAGAACCACACCCTTCGTGAGCAGCCCGGTCTTTTGTTCTTGATTGACCTACGTAGGCGTCGGAGTGCCTCACAGTATGCATCGGAGATTATAGTTTTTTTTTTTGTGCTCGAGGAATTCCACAAGTACCGGACCTTGAACGTCGAAAAAGACAGAGCAACATTTTTCCTGCTGACGGTATGGCTTTGAACTTTTTAGAGGGAGAGGACGACTCATGCTTCCACTGGTTTCTCCCTTTCCACTGTCAGAAATAGGATAACACTCCTCAATCGTCGAATTTTGCAACCCGAATGACCTCCTGTTTTCATACAGATTGCTGCATCATTTGGTAAGAGCATTTTGATAAGAGCATTTGCTCTCTCATGAGCATGCGGCGCCAGCGCATGCTCAAAACGTCTGGCTACGTTCTCCCATGGCGAAATATGCAAATATTTAACTGTTACATTTTTACGTCGTTTCGTACCTTTTCATTTGATCACCTCTTATACTAGCAAAATTATCTGGCAAATTATCTATTCGCAAGTCAATAAAAAATAATTGCTGAAATACAACTAATTTTTTTTCAACACCATCTCATTTAATAAAACATTAAAAATTGTAACTAAATATTGTAAGAAATGTTTGGAAATAATATGAATTTTCTTGCTGCAAAATTCCCAAAATATGTTGAAATTGTATCTGGGTGTTTCCAAAATTTTAAAACACCTTTTAAAAATGACATGCACAAAATTATATAAAAAAACTTCAAGTAAGTCAGTCGTCACATATATTAATAAGAAGTGTTGTTTTAGTTAATGCATCAGGTGGCATTGCTTGACTGTTGAAAAGTGGGAAAACATTTTTTTAAAAAAAAATGCGTTTTAGAATTCAATTCTCAAGCATTGATGCATCTAGATACAGTGCCATTCCAAGAATGTTTCATTCTGAATATTTTTTAAACAATGATGCTAAAATGAGGTCCTTCTTATTGTTGGATCGTTTTTTTGATAAGAGCTTAATTATTTTGATTTTCGTAACTCTCATAAAAATAAACATGCATTGTGATTTTCTGTATAGCTTAATCTTTCCTCTTCTATTGTACATAAAGTGGCACAACCCTAATATACGTAACATGTTTGAAACGATTTCTAAAAGTTTCGCGAGTGGAGAAATGAGGCGTTGATTTTAAGAAATGACATAAGCAAAACCAAAGAAAAAGGTAACCTCAAACTAGCAAATACATTAACATACCATAGAAAAATGCATACAAATATCAAATGAACAAATATAACATAAAAAAGTAGTAGTAGTAGGCATATATAAATTTAAATTACTGTAAAATTATGCAAATCATTATTTTGAAAAACAGACTAACAAATATAAAATGGCTGAAAGGCAATAATCCTCGGCAAAATCCATTACAGACTTCAAAATTTATTGCTCCTTCAAATGTCACCAAATATGGCTTATGTGGCTAAATCCACCGTGCTACGTATATTAGGTTTAAGCGGTTATGGTTACTTATTCTAACTGGATTGATCTCGGTGTTACACTGATACACGTCTACACTATTAGTTTCAAATAAATAAAATAAATCTAAACTGTTCAGACCTCTTATCTGGATTCAATAGATCACTTGTAAGATGAACTGAAGCTCTGATTTATTTATTATTTACCTAAAGTGGAGGTTTTTTATAATTTCAAAAGAAAATTGATAAATTTTGAAGATAATATATATGAGGTTAATCTATTTTCAAAAATGTAGTTGTGTGATATGTACCGGGTTGTTATAATTAAGTTTCCCCTATGAATGGCATCCTACAGTGCAAGCGGGTAAAAGAAATGCAACGAAATTTTATATATGGGCTATACAAGAGACGCGTTCATGGAATTTAAAAAAAAAAATTAGTTCCATAACGTTAACCAGGAGGTGCCTTTAAGGAAGAACCTGAAATTTATCGCAATAAACATCCAAACAAAATTAGAAACAACATTAACATTCATTGACTAGTTTCTGATCACTTTATCATTGAATCACATTAAATAAAGGTAAGAAAGGAACAAAAACAACTCACTTTGAAGAAACAAGAACAGATTAGAAAGAAATTTCACAAAAGAAACTGATGTTAACATTATGTCTTGGACAATGTCTCCATGTGACCATCCTCATTCACTTGCAAAATTTCAAATAGATGGGCTTTCAACAGCTTAAATAACCCCATAACAAGAAAACCCATATTCAGCAAACTTGATGACCATGTATTCGAGAAAGATTAACCAATAACAGGCTCCTCTCTGAAATGTTGGAGCAATAGAGACTTCATAGATCCATTGATATGATGAGGCTCATTATGCTGCTTGAAAATGATATAAAGATCTGCCTTTACTGTAGCTAAGCTATAACAAACGCTAATAAAATATCGTGGTACTAAAGGTGCGTATCAGAAAATGTGACAGTCCCACGTTTACCAGTTTACTAAAAGAAAAAGAATGGCCTAATAATAAATGTCACCTTGAATCCACACCAGACAGTGATCTTTATAAAATGACGAGGAATTTTAGGGTGGATCTGCGGATTTTCTTCAGCTCAAATGAGGCTGTTTTGTGTGTTTACAGTCCCATTGCAATAAAAATGAGCCTCTGCTTACCTACAGAATATTTGAAGGCCATGACATATCAACTGTCATTCTTATTAGAAAACTGACTGCGAATGAAAAACGTTATAGCTTGTCCCAATAAAGGAGTTCTTGTATATGGTGAATCTTGTATGGGAAGTAGTGCATTGTTTTTTTCTGAGTACTTTTTGGACAGAATAGCCTGCCTGTCAAGAAACTACATGCGCGCTACTAGCCCTAAACTCTGATATCTGTGCGTCATCAAATGTCTTGACGGCATCGACTAGTGTGGTGTGACACGTTTACATCATCTTGAAGGTTAAAATTTCCCCGTCTTTTCAAATCACTTATTAAGGTCTGGATACATTCAGTAGTTCACTTTTGTACGAACTGCAGCAGAAATATTTCTATTGTTTTCTTAAATCAACTTCTATAATAACGCTCATTCAACTAAAGAGGCCATCATTAATACAATCAGAAGCATTGACGTAAACATAGCAATGAATGTAAACGTGGAAATAAAATTATTTTTCAAAACTTCTTGAGCTCCTTTCGTGTTTAGTCCATGTATAAAAGTTCGCTGCATTCCATTCTCCTGATTGCGCTTTTCGTTTATAGGAAAAGTTTAATTATAGACACCCAGTTTTGTCTCAGCTTTTGTTAATTGTCTTTTGAGAATTAAAATAACTAGTAGGAAATTCATTCATATAAAGTTTTCAAAAGTTCAAAAAAATATGTGATCATTTTAACTTAATCGTAAGTATAATTTTTTGATATTATACTTTATCAGTAAACATTAATATAATTTTTAATGTTCATTCAATGAAATATTAAAAGTATTTCATTGTACAGACATCTCTATTTTATAATAAAAAAAATAAAAATTATTTAATATGCAATCATTATAATTGTATCCTTCTCATTTTTTATTTCATGTTGGAATTTCACTAACATTTAAAATTATATTATAGATTTATCATGCCTAAAAAATATGTACCATTTTAAAAACATATATTATATTCTGTAATTTTGCTAAATAAATAAGAATTCTATTTTTCGAGATTTGGTGTATCTCAATATCAAAAAAATAGATATATGTTATAAATGTCGTCTTTCATTTTGCTGTTATTATTATATTTGTGCTTAACTTCTAGCACCCATGAAAGCTAAATAAATTAAATTTTTGCTTTAGAATTTTCCAAAATATTTTATATCATGTGTGTAAATAATCTCTTCATAAAACCCGATGTATAATTATATTAAATTTCATTTCAATATAAAGAGAATAAGTTCTTAAAATATAAATACAATTTATGAATATTTTACCTAATGAGATCTATTCAGAACGTAGCGTTATTCTCATTCACATATGAACTTATTTATATTAATCTTTTAAAATTCCCTTTTAGAATATGAGAATTTCATAGAGTAATTGCATACAAGGTATGGGGTATAAAAAAAACATGGGGATGTTTAAATTTAATTCTGATATTTTAGTTAATATTACAAATATTCGAAAATATTTTTGGATGCAATTTTTTAAAATTTCTGATATATAGTTCATTAATTTTCCAGTTATTAAAAATTTTCTAAACGAATGATTTACTACGTTTAAAACCCGGAATTAAGTTACGCTTATGGTATTTTATTTTACAATTTTCATAAACATTTTAATGAACGCAAATTCAAGCTATATATTCTGATTATTTGGTTGGAAGAAAATATATGATTTGAATTTCTTGATTTTTATGATTTGAATCAGAGTTTTTTTCTAAATGACTGGAAGTTTAATTCATAAAAAAATAACTCTGAATTTACGATTAGAACACAATATAAACCTAACAAGCAAAAGTTTTAAACTGAGTGTAACATGTTGATGATTAAATGTGTCGAAGTAAGTGCAAAAATATGATAACTGATATACTTAAATAATCAATATGCTTAAAATAAGATAGTTCTTGTCACTCTTTCAGGAAAATTTAATTTTGTAAATATTTATATAAATATTCAGCACATTCGGAATGAAACATCAAAAATCTGAAATTTTTTTATATTTCAAATTCAAAAAAAGATGATTAAATAAGGAACAATTACTTTAAAATTAATTCTGACATTAGTTTCCTTTAATAACATTAGATGTACTATATGTTCAAAATATATGATAATTTTATATATCACATATTTAATGTGTATGTGCTTTTGCATTATAAAAAATTTCTATTATAAAGTTGTTAATTGAAATCATTTTTTATTCATTTAATATTGAAAAACAGATCTAAAAGGATTAATTGACTTTTTATTTGAAGGTATTTTGCTTTTAACACAATGTGTAATGTTTTTAGTATATGTAATGTAATAAAATGTAGAGTTTATTTCTGCAAATTTCTATGTCAGTTTTTATGGAATATATATATATATATATCTATATAAATCTTAGGGTAGTGTTACACTGATGAAAAATTTTGTAATTACCAGTCACAGAATTAAATATTAATCTAATATTTCCTTAAATATTATTTACTTTAAAATATAGTTTTAGTTAAATGAAATATTTTAAATAGTTCTTTATACAAAATTTTAAATGATTCCTATTACATTACCAGTATTACGGTAAAATAAGCACTGTCATTGTTACTGTAAATAACGAAGATAAAAATATTATAATCACAGTATGACGATAACTTTAAAAATCTATTAATCATTTTTTTTTATTTTTTTGCATGAAAATACTAAATAGGAACACATATTGAAAAAATGGCAGCTTTTGATTAGTCGAACAATTGGAATGTATTTAAAGAATTAAGCAGAAGACAAAACTTGATGAGTAATCTATACATTATAAAAACTCAATGAGAAATAATTAGTTATAGATACACAGACATGATTATAAAACAATTGTTATGTACGTGTGTAAATTTTGTAGTTGAAAGAATTGTAAAAGTATGACATCATGTGAACGTCTATTTACATCATAATTTATATAAGAGATAGCTTTGAGAGTTAAGTTGTTAATAAATGGAGGCTTTTTTAAGAAATGTTTATTTTGTAATTTATAAATTTGATGAGGAACAAAGAATGGTTAAAAATTGATTTAAAAATGTATTTGGCAGAAAATGTTTTTGCGTATTATATTGTTTAATTAACGTAGCTTACTAATAAAAAGGTTCATAAAGAGCAATAGACTCTCAATTATCCAAATAAATTTTATTATATAATAAGCGTAAAAAGTAGTAATCAAGATAAAGAAATGTGCTAAAATTTGAACACAAATATGCATAAATTTTTTACATAAGCATTCTAAATAAGTTTAATGTGATTTTTGATTTTTTTGCTTTTAATTGTGTTTTTTACTTTTTGTTTTTATGTATTAATTTTGTTGAATATACATTTAGTTATTGTTAAGAATTATATTTAGGACTTAACTTAAAACGTACATGATCTTAATTTTTAAAACAATCTTAAGTGAAGACACTGAGTTTTAACCAAGTTTCCTCGTAAAAGGTAGAGTTTTTATTGAAACAAAACATTTGATAAACGTAATTTTAAAGAACATATTTCTTGATGGTTATACTTAGAAATAGACAAGATTTATATGACATATATTGATCTATCTTGTCACAATATACATCCTGTAAGTAATAAATATTTACCTCTTCTATTGATTTATTTCTTCACGAACAAGAATTTATGTTTGTAAATTTTCCAAATATTTACAACGTTTTAATTGAACTAGGATCTCACATATTAGCTTTATTCATATGACTCAAGTTTAAATTAACAGATAATAATAAAAGCAGAGAAAAACTTACGGCAGAAATAATGAATTATGTGTATAATTTTATAAAGCGCAATTTCAATAATGTGTGTGTGTGTGGTTACCACAACTTCTATAAGTTATACATTTCTCACTTATTTAAAAGAAATCTAGACATTTTTGTGAATCTAGGTATGCGAGAAAGTTTAGGAAAACAAAATTGATCTAACTTCAATTTCAAATGTAACATAACACAGAATGAGTATTGAATAACTAAAATAATTCCTTAAGATTTAACCAGCTTATAAATTGAATATCCAAGATTATGCATATTAACGTCATGAATAATATCTCTGCTTAAAAAGCATCATTTTTATTAATTTCTTTCATTAAAAGATTTTCTGTTGAACATAAGATTTATCTGTAAATTTATAATCATTTTAAAAAGTAGTAAAACTCTCTTAAATATGAAAATGAATATTGCATTTAATTATCATAGTGGATAAGAGAAAAATCTTAACTTCAAAGAGCTAAGAGATGTATAAAGTTTGGAAATATTATTAAATATTCTGAAATTTGCATGTTTGTTGTACAGGTCCCTGCAGAATTCCTCTCACAGTATGCTCCAACAGTATATCCGGATGGGTTATCTTCTTCAAAGCTCGGTCTCCGCTTTCGTGTCCAAGAAGATCATTTTCGTGCTGAGGAAATGCGATTGAAATGCACTGCCACTTTGGCCAAGGTCGTTGAAATGACTGCAATGGAGACAATCCCTGCTCAGAGAACCTCTGGATTTCATGTGTCAACCAATGCGGCCTCAGGTTTGTTAAATCTGTATTTATGTTTGCATATATATCAGCTATTTATTCATTTATAAAAGAATATACAAGGGTAAGACTCATTAATGTATAGTTTTTGAATTACTTCTCGAGATAAAGAAAATATTCAAGTAAATATTGTTTTTTGCTTCTTTTTATTATTGCATTATTTGTATATAAGTCATGCATATTGAACAAAGCGTGTATTTATTATACGGACTAGCTACAAATGAAACCAGTAAGTGAAAATCACATCTTTATTATTTAGAACAAAAGTTAAAATAGAGGTACGTAAAAATTTTATCTTATACATTTACTTTAATGTATTACCATATGTACTATTTTGAATTAGCATAGTTATTATTTAATAATATATATTAAATATAACATATTTTAGTGTTTAACTGCATTTAATGTTATTCATTGAGCCTACATTATTGAAGTATTCAACTAATTGTTTACGAAGATTTTGTATTGGAAATTTAATGGAAATATTTTTTAAGTAACATCATAATAATTATTTTTGTGTGCTTTTATGAATTAATATGAAAACTAATTGCTTTATGCCTTAAAGCTACATTAGATGCTGCTTCTAATGCCTATTAATTAATTTTTATTCTGGAATAATGGGTGAGTTCAAATTTAAATGTTTTAAATTACTTGCCTATAACTATAACTTACAATTCTCTCTCTCTCTCTCTCTCTCTCTCACACACACACACACACACACACACACACACACACATATATATATATATATATATATATATATATATATATATATATATATATATATATAATAATAATATACCATAATAATTAATTTATTATAATGTGATGTAAAAGAAACTATATAAAAGAAATGATTCCTAGAATGAAGAAGACTAAAGCACACTAAACAAAGTTGAAATGTGATAAATTACGTTAATATGTATTGAAGTTATTACTTATTCAATTTTTCGTCATTATAATATGTTATTATGCTTACTATAGTTGATTTTTTTCCAATCGGATGTATAGTAACATTTTTTTGTATATAAATTGTCTTGATAAAATATAAGATTTTTAAGATCATCAAGAGCTAGTTTTACAACACTCTAGCAAGCGCTGATTGTTGGTAAATTGTACTTTGATACTGAATGAAAGAAAAATTTTAATCCATTAACAGCGAACAAGTTAACTCCCTGTAAAATATACCAAACCATCCCCTTTTTTATAAAAATGTCAAGAGACACCCAAAACTAAATTAACAGTTTCTATACTTAAATATTTCAAAAATTGAATAAATTCATTTATATTCAGTTTCTTAGCATGTATACATTCTGTTGAATTTTAAACTCAGTAAAATGAATCCATTATTACAATGCATTTTGAAGAAATGAAAAAGAAAGTGAAAAGCAAATTTTTTTCTATGATTATAACTCTTTAATATTTGTAGATTGATATTATGTATAAACCTGGGTTAACAAAAATATATATTATTTAGTGTAATCATAATAAAGTGATTTTATAATGAATTTTAGATTGTTCGCGCAATAAACATAGATTTATTAAGAAATAAATCTTACATCTTTTAAAATAATATCATTGAAATTTTTACTTTATTTTAAACTTGCGTCATTAAGACTGAGTTCTTTTGTTTAGATTTGTCTAATATATTTTATATTTAAACAGCAGAGAGAATTTCAAGTTCAACAAACACGAGAGAAATTTTTTGTGGTAACTCCAATGTATAAAATTATTGATATATTATACTATCAAAAAAAGAGTAATTAAGTTTCTAAACATTTTCATTCAAGCTTTTTGTTTTACGTATAATCCTATAAGTAGAAGTGTATAAATTCTTACCAGTCATAGTAATGGTCATAGTTTTGTCAGTATCCTGAGATAAAAATAAAAAAAACTATTTTAGAACTACTAACTTTTCTGCAATGGTTCCACATATTAAATAAATAATAAGACAATATAAAAGTTCTAATATATTTATTGGTCAAATTAAGAAAAATCATAAGAATTTCCGGATGGAAAATCTATTAATGAATAGTTTACAGCACACTGATTGATTAATACTTGTGTTTGAGATCAAAATAATGCAAAAATATCTGCAGAGAATTAATACAGAAAATAAATATACTCGTGAATGCCGTCGATAAATCACTAATATATCAACAATAAGCCATATAAGGTAAATATATGCATTCATATACAAGAATTAATATCTGGTGCTTATATTTTCTAATCAAATATGTATCCTCACATTATGTTAAATTCAGTCCACATTTTTGCTTGGCTCATTTAGTTTTACTGATATAATACAAAATTAATTTATATAACGTTACAATGTATTTTGAATGTATATTGAAAAACCGTGTACAAAAAAAATTACCGTGTACTTTAGATTAAATAATACATATATTTACCATTTGGCTATTGTTCTATGTAAATGCGTTAGATTCAAATGTTTCTTACTGTTTCATATAATTTTTATTAAAAGCAAAATTGCACACTAAGCTGCTTAAATCAAACACTCGATAGTCGAAATCATAAGTAGCCGGCGATGAATAAATTTGAACCTGTTACTTATTTAAGTAGTTGCCAAGTGTAATTCATTAATCAGAAAGGGATTTTGCATGAGGCTCATTCCTCATTATCTTTGTGAGGTAGTGGACGTGAATGCAGATCGTTCAAAGAGAAGGTTATAAATATTAAATTAACCTTTTCAAAAATTACCATTAGTAGGTTCCTGCTAGCAGCGGAAATATGCAGCTAGTTTGTAGCGACATGATTTGAAAATGTGCCATTAATAGGCGGAATGTTACTGATTTTGAGTTTGCTGAAGTTCTGACATTTCAAAATTAATATTCGCTGTCACAGATGTCACAGCTTAAAAGACACCAGTGTAGTTAAGTCAATCTTTTCGAAATATTGCCAGCACATTTCCGTAAACTGTACAGTTGATTAATGTTTCTATGATATTTATATGCATGTGTCTATCATACATTTTCACTGCTATTGACGGTTTTTAAATTTCAATTTTAATTGAATCTAGACTTGATTCAGGAATGTAGTAAACTAAATGCAGTATAAGTCAGTAATATCAACGCATATTTGATTTGTAAGTAACAAACCTTTAAGTGCTTTGTAATATATTAAACATGTCAAACTGCTATTAATATTTTAATTAATTTTAAAACGCGCTTTGAAACATGCAGTTTAAAATGACTCAAGTTATTTAAATTTTTAGCTTGAAATGACACATGAGCTTGATATAAATTAACATTTTTTGTAGCCACCAAATTTTCTTTTTCTTTTGAGCATTATGTAGAATCAGTGTTGCAATATAAAGTCTCGTAAAAAAGAACTTTTTTTCTCCCTAATTAGTTCACTCCTAATTTGACATATCAGAAACAGCAAAATATATTCAAAACGTGTTTAGCTTTTATATTTTTACTGAGAAAATGAAGTCCGATAATTCCTTACTTTTCTACCGGCAGATTTATCAGGATTTTTTAAAAAAATTATTTATAATTTGAAAACTTTATTATTAATATTCAGTTAGTGATATATTTAGCATTCAATATATTTTCAGAAAGCTGCCTGTAAATGGAAAACAGTTCCAGAAATAAAATGAGATAGTATTTAATTACCATTATCATAGAAAAGTATATGAATATGATGTAAAATATTATTCCTTTTTAGCTTTATAGACTCTCGAGTTAAACGTTTTGTATAGATTATGAATCGTATTTAAAATCGTCTTTATATATCTGTACTGATGATTGTAAGTATATATAAATTAAAGTACATATGCATGTAAATGTATTAAAAAAAGAAGCTTTTAGTAAAATAGTACGTGAAGATTAAAACTAACTTGATTATTTGATTCTAATTTATTGATACAAATTGGCCATTAGATTTTTTGGGGCGAATTCCTTCTTGTAAAATATGCTATTTAGCGTTATACTGAACTAATGTTACCTGATACAATCACCTATATTACAAATTTTAAAGATTTTGATGTACAGTCCTTTCTTTAACAAAATTGGAGAGTTGGATGTTCTTTAACTTATAAATCACATTCGTATACTTAAATATGTTTCGCGATGACAGTGGCCGTCAACATGTGACACGGGTTGTACAAATCTTCCTTATAAAGATTTTTATTCTTTTCTTCTCTGGTATAGAAATTTCTTAATTGCCAGTGATTGATCATATCTGAAAGTTTTAGATATAAATAGTTGAACTTTTATTTAAACAGTTAAACACAGGCGTCCGATAGAGGATACATAAGATATCATTGTTATGAACATTGTATCTGTAGTGTTTGATGTCATATTGATAGTTGCGAAAAACATTAATTTTTAACATCAGGTTGGAATATTTGTCTATAAGTTTGACTAATGTCATTAATTAAAATTTGGACAAGTATGAAATCAACCTGATTACTAGTTCACAATGTTGCAAATTTGCTACAATATTTTAGACGCAAAATAATTTATAAACATTAGATACAATAAATTGTATTACTGCATACCTCAGAGGTTTAACGATGAATAAACAGCTCAAAAGTTATTGTATTTCCAAAATTAAAAGGCATTTTCAGAAAATTTTAAAAGTTTAACAATAAAGTTATTTTAGTTTTGTTATTTATTTGATCATGATGTCTGATAAGTATATATCTTTTTACCATATAAAATAAGATTAATTTTTATCATAATTCAGCTACAACAGTGTCAAAATACACATAACGATGTAATTAATAAAAGATAAGATATTCATGCCAACACATGCTTACAAAGGGATTTCAAATGAGTAATGATGCATAAAAAAAAGAATAAGCTTGTGATAGTTGCAATTAAAACAGAGATAACCCCCAAATTGCTTGATAGGTAGATTTGAGAAAAATTTTATATGTACACTGATTATAGTGAATTTAAATTCTTATAAAAAATATGCTTGTTCCTAGAGCTTTTTCTCAACTTCAATACATACCTTACTTTTTGTTTTCGAAAGAAACTTGATTTGTTTATAAAATGATATTCCTCTAAATATGAAGTTGCACAGACAAATAACATTTTTCTTTAAATAAAATAATATACTCACGTAATTTTAGATATGAATATATTTCAATACGAGCAGTACGTTACACATATATTTAATATAAAATAAGGATTTTACTTTCAAAAAATTTATTTCAAATGAACAGTCTGTGAGTGTAAAAAAAGATTTATGATTCTTTCTGCAGTGATGATAAAAAATATACAAACTTTCATTAAATTTTAAATAAAATAAGCTGCAACATTAGGTAAAATGAGAATTATTCAAAAGATCATAATTTGAAGAAAAATAACATTTTGTCAACTGGTTTTTAAATTATTTAGAGTACAATAATTTCATCCCTCTTTCTCTTTTCTTCTATTGTAAAACCACCATTAATGAAACTATTTGGTGAGATTTTATTGAAGAAAGATTAATTCAAATGAATATTTGCTTACTTAATTTGAAAAGTGAAAGAATGAACATATTGTAATCAAAAACTCAAGATAGAAGTTTTTCTTTATTATCAACTGAATTTTAAATCCACTCATTGGAATATTAATAAAATGTAAGATACTGGTTGAAAAACTGAGTAATAAGAACTAAAATAGTCATACAATTTTAGTAAATCTTATGATAATTTAAAAGTTTACAAAAGTGATGTAAATGGGCCAGCTGTCATGTAGTAAAGAGGGTTTCCCTCGTCTCCACATGTTCAGTAGTGTGTTGAAGCTATATTAAAACATTTAAAATAAGTGGATAAAGGCCCATGGCCGGCGAGGAAAAGTATCCTGTATCTGGACCAATGCAGAGGAATCACAGAAAAATTAGGTCCTAAATCAAAGAAGAAGCAGCCTGTATTACTACTGATAGTCTTCCTGTCAATTTTTCGTTACTCAGTTTCTGAGGATAGGTTTTATTGACCATTGTGGGAACAGTATGATTGCGTTCTGGTAGTCTGTGTGAGAAGGAGGCATTTTTAGTAGCTTGGTTTTCTTTCGTCGCTTGCGCGGCTCCCTTATGGGATTTGACCCAAATGATTGTCATGTGTAAAAAAGAGAAGGACATTCTGGGTTGATCGCACTGTAGGGCTTTTACCAGTAGGATTCAGAATTGATTTTTAACACGCTTCCTGGGAGTCTAAACAGTAACGGGAAATTGATATTGCTTACCTCATTTCACGGCCTCTTTTAAATCTAGAATTTCTGCTTGATATACTGAATTTCCGCCTCTGAGCTTGATCTTCCATATTGATTCCTAACCATCCCCGTCAAAAAAGATTACTATTACTCCTACGTCATTTCCTGTTTCAGATCTATTGATAAAGATATTGTCATCTTCAAAGGTTGGAATATTAGTTTTTTCCTCAACTGAGTTCCGTGGTTCCAGATGTAAAATTCCTGAATGGATTGAATCTGCCTTCATTTTGACTTCAATGTCTGACGGTGAGGGCAGAGGTTGTAAGGCTTGATATGTTAAGTGGTGGGATCCCCCTTATTACTTGGAGTACTGACGTTGGAGTTGTACGAAATGATCCTGTGATCTTGAGGAGAAATTTTCGTTGTATAGAATTGAGCTGTATGGATAACTAGGCAGAGAGTGGAGTTCCCCAAATGACTTCTCCATATAAAAGCATTCTTTTTTGTCGCAATTTTATCTAATACTGTTCTGTATTTCTTTGAGTATCCCCACCGATTACCAGCAATTCTTTTAAGTTTTTCACATTCTTGAATTCCTTTATTTCTCTGTTTTATTATCAGCCTTGAAATTGAACTTTTTTTTTATCAAAGGTGATGCCTAGCCATTTAATGGTATTTGTCTTTTTTTACCTGATGATCAAGTAAGGGAATTTGTGTCCCACCTTGTAGTTTAGCTATTTGGAGATATTTTATTTTATCATACGAGATCTAGAGGTTTAAATCACCTATAAATGATTTTAAAAGGTTGAGAACATTACTCGGAACTTTTTCAAGCTTATTTTCATTTCATGCTGCCATTTATTTGTGATGCACTTTATTTTAAGATTAATAACTTTTATTTATAGATCAATGTTGTATACCTCACACATTTCGATAAAGCGTTATTAATTAAGGAAAACTGAAGTAATAATGATAAACTATATATAGCCACTAATTCAGCATTTAAATATTTTTCTGTGTTTAGATTTTCTGCATTTATAAATATATTTCTACAAGTTAAAACATGAATTTTAAAAACGTACATGAATTTTAAAAATAGGTATTTTCAGTATCCAATAAAATTTTCTGAACGGCATGTGTACTTCCCACTTTTAATAAATTATTTTTAAATTCTAATTTTATTCTGACTGAGTTTTCTAATCCATTACGTATCAAATCTGTATTTTGAATACAATAATGCTATTATTTGTAATTGTTTGTATGCACTCTCTAATGTAAATCATACACAAATAAGATAATCCGTAATATTTTTTGATTAAAAAAATCTTTTAGAAGAGATAAATTCTGAATAAAATTGGATATTAAATATTATTAGTTACAAAGAACAAGGAAAAAAATCACATATCTGAGAAAAAATATAATATTTTACTTCATACTGAGATCAGAAACTTGAGATTATTATTTCGCAATAAAAATGTTAAAGTATAATTTATCTGAAAATATTTTATGGAGAATAAATCAAAAAATTAAAAATAAATCAAATTGTGTTTGACAGATGACTTTGAGTTCATCTGTAGCTCACATATTTTTTTGTAATTTTGTGATATTTTGTTTTCCTATCAAAACTGACTTTATTATCAAAATATTAATGTGGAATAGTATAATGCTTCAGTTAGATTTAAATACATAATTTGAGTTTCAAGTGGGAAAAATAATAATGAGGTATTCAACTAAACTCTCTCTTAACTATACTTTTTATACTCTATCTAAAAAATATTTGTGCATTACTCATATCATCTAAATAAAGAAGCTTTGAAGGCTTACATCTACATAATCATTAGATGGCTCAGAAATGGAAGACAGTCTTTTTTCCTTATGAACCTATTTTTAGTCTCCTAAGTGTTATCAAGCATTCTTTAATTAAGAGAAATCGTGGAATTTGCTTTTGCTCAATTTTTTCAGAGCAGATTCTCTTGTTTGATATTCGTAAGAAGGCAGTAATATTTATAATAGTGTGGGTATCTCTTTGAGTCGACCCACAACTTCCATATTTTACCAAATGAAATAGTAACTGGTCACTTTTGTATAGAGGAATTCTATAATACTTTTGCTTAAATATATACCAGTGCAATATAGTGGTACTTTCAGCTAGAACAAATGATACTTTCAGCTAGAATAAATGATACTTTCAAATAGAACAAGTGATACTTTCAGCTAGAAATTAACAATGAGATATTTTAGATCTCTCATAATTGATGATTATATTCAGAGGAAAATAGTTTAATGTGTTTTACAACTTGTGTGTGTGTGTGTGTGATTATCACTGAGGAATTTCATCGAGAATATTTTGGATGATTTAATAAGATTTGTTTTTATTATTTGAATGTTGTTTCCAATCATTCCGTTAAAATCATGATAATTGTTTCTACAAGAGCAACGGCTGTTTTTCTCTTAAGAAATGTTTCCCCTTCTGTTCAAGTCACTAAAACTCTATCAAATGCTTATAGCTAGAGCAATAATTCTTGTCTTCTTATGAAATGATAAATAAAAAAAATCTCGGAAAACCATGTCATATGTGACATACTCCTTCTCGGGATCATTATACACTAAACGGAATGTGCTTTTATTAGATGCATAAACTTCGTTAATATTATTCATGTGCTGATTTTAAAAGCCACCATGATTGCTGGTGGTTATTTAAATGTGTTATTTTGTAACTGTGTATCTGAGTTACATATTATTATTTAAATTCAGTAAATTTTATGCGTAAAATATTTTGAATAATAATTTTTTATAATATGAAAATTTAATGTTTCTTACTTTTTATAAAGTAAAGCAGTAGGCAAAATGTACTATGTTAAACTACCACTTGAGTAGAAGTCAAATTTTTGAAAAGTTTGAAATATTTTAATAAAATATACTAACTTAACAACATTTGGAAATAAAAGATAATATCCTCAGATGAATGAGATTCAGATGATACACAAATTTATAAAATTTATTCAAGTCATAAAGTTATAAAATGCAATTTTTATGGTACGCAAGTAAATCTGTGTAAAATTTCAATTATCTTGAAACAAATTTCTCTGTGGTTATCATAATATTAATAGAAGCACACAAATAGATTTGATTGATGCAATTTACTTTTTACTTTTGGATTATTAAATTGGCAACTATTTTTTTGGATTATTTGTGAGGCTATGATGTTTAAATAAAATCCCAAACGTATTCAATGTAGGTGATAAATGATATGATACAATCATTAGTTAATATTTTGATCTGTATGCAGATTTTTGTCTCTTAGTATGTAGACAAGAACTATCAAGCAAGGCAAAATTAATTTTCAATGCTTAGTGTGATTAATAGTTCAACTGCTTCAAAGCTGCTTTATATATACATTTCTCAATATATTTTGAAAAAGAACGAAAGATCTTTTGCTATTCCCTGAAACCATCATTCTGTAGATATAGTCAAAACTTCATTATTCAATACTGTTTAATAAGAAAAGAATTTACCTGGATTCTATGTAATTTGAATATATTTGTTAATGCAGTCCAGTTTTGTTTGTTTTATATTTATATAGGTATACTACATGCCATAGTTAAACCCTCCTATGACTCTTAGTGGAATATCAAAGAAAAAATAAGCTGAAAAAAAAGTTTATCATCAAATTCGTTATTCATAAATTAATTTTTAGCTATTTACGTTAAAATATGGATTTTTATAAAAAATGATATACACTTCACAGATACTCTCACAAGGGAAACAAAAGCTAGAATGTTTTAGTTTATTTTTAAATATTAATATTTTAAAAAGCTCAAATAATTTTAATTTCATTAGTTATTGGATATATTAAATGGTTTTTAAAACATATCCTTAAGAACAAGGAAACTTTAAAATAATTAATGAAATGATTTTGTATATTTAATTAGAAACATATATCTCAATAAGTAAAATGCTATTATTATTTCCAAGTAACAACAAATTCATAATAAAAAGGTAAATTTTGTTTTGATACATGAATGTAAATATGTAAATGAAATACATATATTGCTTTTGTAGGAAAAATGTTTGGAAATCATACATTTAATTTAATTTGCTTTAATGTATTATCTGAAATATTATTATGCACGAGAACTAAACAGGAAAACAACATTTCTTACTTATTGAAAGTAGGAGATACTGTTAACATGCGTATCTTAAAATATTTGAGGATACATACCAACAACTTATCAAGCATATTTTTATATTTCGGACAAACTTCATTTCCGAATTTCTTAGAATGCTTTGTTTTGTATAAAACTTTTTTGGTACGTTAAAACCTGGGAAAATAATCTATCACAGAAATAATAAAAATATAAAATGCATTTGCTAGATTAAGTTTTAATTCGTTCATTATTAGATATGCAGTAAATAGCATCTTAGACGGAAGCTTAAAAATAACAAATTATTAATTTGGAAATGAAACACATAAAAGAAAATTAGCTTTGAATAGATACTCTGTTATCAATAGCCATTAATCACAAGAAAAATAATTATTACAAAAATTCCATTTTAATAATTGGTAATACATTATTTTAGGATAGGAGGAACGATTTTGATAATTACTAGCTTCAGCATTCATAATCACCTTAGTAAGAGATATGTTTTATCTCTTACTAGAATGGTTATAAAATGATTAAGAACGATTACTATAGAATTTTTTTTTTATATTTATAAATTCAGTAAGGATTTGTGTACATCTCAGGCCTTCCAGATCCAATCAAAAAGACCATTGCTTGAGTAATTAAATGTGGTAGAGAAGATCAACTGAGATTATTGGTTTGTTTTTAATTGAATATATAGAAGAGTTTTTGTGTTATAAGAATTTATATTGATCTAAATGTATTAGAATCAATAATATCCTTTTTTTTTTGACTCTTTAAGAAAATTTCCGAACCAAAATAGAAATATTTTAGCTGTTACTTTTTCATTCAAAAATAAATTCTACTAATTAAAACTACTGCGTTCATGGTTTGATTGCTACTCCCGTATTTTTCAAAAAACCTCCGAAATTCTCTTCAAACTCTCCGAAATTTTGGAAAACAGTTATTATTTACATACTTTTCAGTAAACTTTAAGGTAATGATTAATTCGTAACAAATAACGAAATAATTCCTTAAATTTTTATATGAGATAATTCTGCACAGATTACGCAATTATGTTAATAAGTGTAACAAAAGTAATTTAGAGTAAAGTGAATAAAAAATAAATTACATAACTAACACAAAATATTATAATTAATATTGAAGAGACACATTTTTCTAGG
This sequence comes from Latrodectus elegans, assembly GCA_030067965.1. Taxonomy (NCBI): domain Eukaryota; kingdom Metazoa; phylum Arthropoda; class Arachnida; order Araneae; family Theridiidae; genus Latrodectus; species Latrodectus elegans. The sequence continues at coordinate 62,608,099 of CM057809.1, forward strand.
GCTTTAAAGCTATATAATTGGCTTCTAATAACTACTTTATCAGAGGATGTACATTTCACAAAATATCAAAACAATTCATGTGAGATAGTATTTATACATTGACAACTCCACGTTAATTATAATTCATTTTATAAAAGCAACTGAAATTCACTTGAAAATAAAAATCCATTACATTGTTTTCTGTTACAAAATTATTTGAATAAAATATGTGTTTCATAATAGAAACTAAACTATATATATTTGCACTTTTATATTTATAAAATATTTTACATTTAGAATACACTTTAAAATACTATATTGTGTGTGCATTTTAAATTCCTTCAGTAATTAAGTTTTTACATTGCATCAATGTCAATTTAGTAACATAGTTAATTGTTCATATGAATAAATATGCATTAGTAACTGAAGTTCAATTTTTTGCATTGAAAAATAAATTTCTTCTAAATAAATCTGAAATATAACCCTACAAGGAAAATGCTCTTAAAATATATTTTAAAATATTCTGCAAAAATACGCTTTATTTATATAATTTGATAATAGTTAAATTTAGCACCAAAACTTTGATAAATAATGATAATTAGACAATTTAAAATACATTGTATATAATTTGGAATTAAATCATGAATCTGATGCATTGAAAAACTGGTTTTTAAACATAGTATTTTGCTTCTGTACAACTTAAATTTATCCCATGAAAAGTTTATTATTTTTGCGAAATGCTATAAAGTATTAATAAAATAAAAATTAGGAATTCTTGAAGTGTAAAAACAATTTAATTGCCATAATGTATACCAAGTTTCCTTTCTGTTTTAAATTAATTTTTTTACATTGGTTTTCGTAAATAGTACACATATATACATGTATTTAAGAGTATTAGATTTAAAAATATAAGCTGTATCGCTTACGAAAAAAATATATATAAGAGAATTATTTAAGAACTGACATAAACTGTTATACTTTATTTCAATAAAAAAGAATATTGTATATTTATATATTTCAAAAGTAACTTAATTCAAATGTATAACTGAATATAACCTTAAGAAAATTTGAATGTAAATAGATAGTTATTTTTATCTGCAATTTTTATTTAAATTTCAGATTATATCTCCACGAAGAAATTTTAATAATTTATTACTTAGATTTTCATTAAGAATTCTTAGCAAAAATATTGAGTAGAATTAAAATTTTTAGCTTAAATTTAAAATTTTCTCTTCTCTGGTAATGTATGAAGACAAAATCAGTATTTTGAAATTCTTACAAGTTCTCTTTTTTTCTTTACTATCGGGTCCAATAAAGATAATAATGAGCTTAAACAATTAACTCTTTTAGCTGATGTTTAAAGCCTTTTAGTTGATTGCTTTTTTATTTTGAAGTTGATCTTCTAATTGTTTTTCTTTCTTCTCCAGGCTGGTATATCATGAATTCTTTATCTGTGAAAAACGTGGCAATCTTCACCAGTTTCTTTCTTGCGTGTTTCAGCTGACCATTAATTATCGGGAACCATGAGTTTGATGCAACTTTTCTCAAAGTGACTCAAGTCTTTATGTTAACTGTTTGAAAGTGGCACTCCTCGTGTCTGTGTGTAAATAGTTTAGTGATTGCTCGAGAAGAACCAAGAAACTGTTTGCGAAGGACAAATCTTGTAAAGCGAAGACTGGATTGGAAAGGAAAAAAATACTATTGCGTTTCCCCTCTTATTAATAATAAATAAACCAAAATTTTTGTGGATACAAATTTCTTGAATCATTGTTGTTGTTTTATTTGTAATTTAATTAATTATGCTTGTATTCTGCACCCAATACATAAAACATATTTTGAACTTTGAATTGAGTAGAGCATATTTCTTAAGAAGGAAATAACAATATGGAAAGAACATTGTTGGTAATGTCTTCCTCACTTGAGCGAAAAATATTTATATTATTGTTTATAAATAAATAAAATGAGATAAAAATTGTACTTGCCCTCCTCAACTATAAAAGCAAAATTTTAAAATCGTAACAAATTGAAAATGAAAACATTTAGCTTTGTAATTTTGAATTAGAAAAGTAAAAGTAAGAGAAAAATACAAATTAATTATTTGATTTGTATAAATAAATAAATATTTAATTATTATTTACTTTAAAACAACCAGTCAGATACAAAAAGAATTTCTAAAAACTATTATGAATATTTTCGAATTACAAATTAATTCACATTCATTGCAAACAATTATTTTTAAACTCCCAGATTAATTATTCAATGTAAATCAATCACTACATATCAATAAATCATAATAAAAGCTTCTGATTGAAATACATCAACTATTTAAGAAAGGTTAAATACACTAACTCATTTATTATTTTTTTAATCTCTTACATTGAACAATACGTCTAGTGTTTATAAGTACTTTTTCTTCTTGCCTTCATTTAAAAAAATGGTATATTTATTCTTTCTTAAGTTTTTCCATTTTCATGAGCATATTCTTCTAGAAATCCTTTTAGTGGTTAATATTTAAATGCTTGGAGTATTTATTAACACTTTAAAAATTCTTAATAAATCTGAGAATAAACCAGATTCTGGGAAAATATTTACTTATGCGCATATACTGGCCTTATAAATAAAATATTTCGCTTCAAGAATTTAAAATGAACTATATAACAGCTGTTCTCTATAGTTATGTTTTTGTGAAGATATTTTTTATTTTAAGAGTAAGAAAGGAAAAGAAATGAAAATTCCTAATCTTTTCATTGATCCTCTATTTTTACTTTAGTTAATCTTTTCCTCGGTTTTGAAATTTGTTTTTTATTTTAGTATGTAGGGAAAAATTGATTTAATATGGTAAACACTTTCTCGTGCTCTTAAATGGATTTTAGATAACATAGCTGTTATTTTGTTACATAGTTTATTTAATTCTGAAAAATTAAAGATGAGAGAAAACTTTTGATTGTTTCTCCATTCTACTAACTTTTAATTAAATGCATAAATTATTGGTATATTGTTTGTAATCAAAATTTGATAAATGAAAATATGGAATAATTTTAACGAAAGAAATATTAATATTTTATTATTTTGGAATTTATTTTTTAGTAATAATTAAACTTAGGATTTTATTGAATTTTAGTTTTTTGTATACATAAATAAAAATAAATCATACGAAATAATTCTAGACAAATTTTCAAATAGTGATAAAGCATAAAAGGTAATTTTCATATAAGTGAATAAGAGTCCTCACTGATAAAAAAATATAAGAAAACTTGCCAAAATAAGACCAAAATTAAAGATGTGTTTGACAACATTCATATCATTATATAACTGAAATTTTACTGTAAAAGATATTTTTAATTATTGAATGGTGTAAAAATAAAAGTGGAATTTTAAAATTATATATATCTAAAGCTCTTATTTTAATACTAGAAGAAATATGTTTTGAAATGGAGGCATATATGGTTTTTACTAAGTTCCATAGGCTGAGTTTGAAAAAAAATGAATTTTTTAATTTATCCTTATAAATGATTTTTCATTCAATATTCAAGGTTCAATTAAGCATGCTATTCCATAGATTTTTAATAGTTGAAAAATTTTGAACATCATGCCTACTGTAAAATTGACAAAATGTGTCTCATTGGCTCATGGGATGGTGCATTTACAAGATTTTATAGACTGTGTCTTTTGTATATGCTCATGTGGCTATAGGTCATAACTACCGGAGATGAATTATTTTTGCGCTTTTATCATTTTTGGGTCACAATTGTGAGTTATCGAAGACGAGAAAGAAAATGAATCTAAACCTATTAGTGATATCGAGAAAAGGAAAAAGCAATCATCATGATTTCTCGATGTAAATAGAAGCATTGGTGCACAGATTGTCTGCAGATTTGAAGAATATAGTCCCAACTGATCCTCACATTTATAACTTTCTGGCTATTTTTAAGAAACAGGATTATAGTGAACAGTGAAAGTTTATTTATATGCTATGGTAACTATTTTTCAACAATAATTTACTAATCAATTTTTATACTGATTAATTTAACCTTTTAGTTATTAGAAAATTTAATTCAAATTGATAGATATACTTTTACCATGGTGGTAAAATAAAATACAAAATGCAGTTCTAACAAGATATAGTAAAAATTCCTACGAATCCTTTCAGCAATTATTAGGATCAGAAATTGTCAGTAAATATTGATGAGTTTGTAAGCGGAACAAGTAAATTTTAAACTTTATAAATGATGAATAATTCAGAGAAACCCCCAATTTTTCGAAATATTCTTGGCAAGACATGCATTGCCATGTAAAAATGAAAAAATAATAAATTTAGAATGAAAACATAAAAGCAGAATGAATACTTAAATAAATTTCAAATTTATAAATTTAATGTAAGGACTTGATTTTTTCATTATTGATTCCTAACTTGTGCCCAATTGGAAAGATAGCTGGCATTTCTAATGATAGTAAATTTTATTTTGTTGTTTACCTTAAGCACACAATATATTTTATGGATACTTGCAGCTGAATGTTTAAATTCTTTCTACGCAAAAATGTGTATGCCCAAAGTTCAAATATTTATCGATTTATATATATATATATATATATATATATATATAATTTAAATTTCTATGAAGTTTTTTAAGATTTGCTTCTGACAATCGTTGCTAATTTATAATTTATTATACTGTTTGCGAAAGCAAAAACTCGGTTTAGATGATTCTGAAAAATGAAAAATATCTGAAATTAATTTTATTATCTTGTAATCTTTCACTTCAAAAGAATTATTTTAAGAACGTAAATTAAAGTTATAAAAATGTGTTAGTCAAACTTTGAAAATTAAGGATTATGAACTAAAAACATGATTTGAGTGTAATTGATTAGTTCTGCTAAAATTAATAATAACATCCTTAATATTAATGTTTGTTATTGTGGGTTTTAATATTCATGTGTGAAATGCTCCACTTCATAAATCTTGTTATAATTCATTGCATTTCTTGTTAGGACTTCAATGAATTTGAATATGACTGTATTGTTAACCAAAGGAAATACCATTCAAAAATTTACTTCTTGCCTTTTATGAGAATTAATATAAGACTAAGAGATGATATGAAAGATGTAGAAGAGGAAATATATATTAAACCGTTACCCAAAATAAAAGCGTTGCTTAACCAGCTACAATATGTGCTACAAAAGCGCTGTAAATATTCCTCCTTATCAGATTACGTTTCTGGAGTAATAGGTTTAGATTAACAGCATTCGCGATTAATCAAGTGCCAGTTGAACTGATATCGCTATTTTTCATGATAACAAGTTGACTGACTGGCGCTTACTTTCCAGAGATGAATACTTTTTTTCCACTATAATATATGACAAACATGTCAGTGTAAACAAAGTGTCTACGACAATATTTTATGAATGGTGGCAAATATATTTTTAATTTGAGAAACAGAAAATAAATGATTCATATAAAAATAAAATTTTAAATGATTTAGGCGTGAATAGGGAATTAAAGAGAATATAGGATTATGCATACGAAATAAAGAAATGCTACACTGTAATTCAAAACTCGAGTTTTTTAAAATTGAAACGTATGTGACATAGGTTTAAGATTACAAAATTTTATTTTCATGCTAGTGCATCCATTGTCAGAAAAACATACTGCAAATCTGTTATTAAAGGGTACTGGAAAATATTTTCCTTATAAAATCAATGCATTACTGTATAAAATCTTGCATATTTATATTTGATTAATTCGATGAAAGAAAATGCAATGAAAAATCATAAATGAAGTAGAATACAATTTATTTGAATATTTATGTAGTTGAAGGAAGTGTAATAACTTAACATTCATACAACTACATAACTATGCTTTTGAAATATTGGAAAAGTTTGGTGGTAAAATATATTTGGACAATTCCAGGAGATAGTTTTAGATATATCCCAGGAGAAAGTATAAATTTATTAAAATCAATACCATAGACAACATGGTTCACCTCATTTAAAATAATATATTTGGGCGAAATATGCTTTCATCCACGAAAAGTAGAAGTGGAGTACAAATAAAATTACATGAACCTAGCTATCCCACTAAAATGTTAAAAGTTTTAAAAGAGATTGGAAACAAATAAATTGTTAATATTGCCTCAAATAGCTAGTATACATAGGAAATAAGCAGAATTAAAATACTTAAAGATGAATATAAATACGTTTTGTGACAGAGTATTCACTAGAGTAAAATAATGAAAACACTTTGACCTAACAAGGTAAAAAAATTAGTATTTTATTAATTAACTTGATTAAAATTATATTCGAATAGTTAAAACAAAATGAAAAGTCATTGTCAATGATTGTATTTTCATTAATTACAAAGCTTTTTACTGACAGTTTTCTTCAAAGTTTTTCAGTAAGTACACATTTTTAGACATTTAGTTTGTCTTTCAATCGTCATTATTCGCGCACAAAAAGGTTTATTATAGTAACTATAACCTTTTAGATAAAGCTGTAGAGATCACCAGCGCGCGCGCTGGTGATCTCTACAGCTTTATCGGTAAAAAGAAGCTCCTTAGGATCCTTTATGCTGAGGTTAAAAAGATTAGCCAGCATTACTGGACAGCCAAAGATGTGGATACAATTCGGCTACACATTTCATGAAAAAAACGTTGCCACAGCCCCAAAGAGCTTAATTATTAATATTAATTAAAAGTACATAAAAACATCATAATTAATTCGTAATATCATTCTTATAATAACTTACTAAAAATGGAGTGCAGTTTTAAAATTTACATTTCAATATAAAAAATAACTTGTTATATTAGATTTACGAAAAATAATATTTTTAGTAGTACTTTTTATGTATTATTGGAAATATGCAATATTATATGCAATATTAGAGAGGAGGTAACATAATTCCAGCTAAGTGCTCTGCACACTGTCCTTCACTTCAGTTCATGGGTTTAAAAACCTGTTTGGGCATAGATATTTGTAGCAGTTTGGAATCCATTTAATACTGTAGTCCTCTATATACACTACTGGCCGTTAAAATTGATAAACCAAGAAGAAGTGAAGAAAACAAAATGATATTTATTGGACAAATATATTATACTAGAAATATACCAAGTGATTAAATTTTCAAAAAATTTGGCTGGATAGATCCGGAGAAATCAGCACCCAGAACAACCACCTCTGGGAGTAATAACAGCAGTTATACGCCTGGGCATTGAGTCAAACAGAGATGGGATTGCATGTACAGGTACAGATGCTCATGCAGCTTCAACACGATGCCACAGTTCATCAACCGTAGTGACTTTCGTTTGGTGACGAGCCAGTCGCTCGGCAACCATTGACCAGACGTTTTCTATTGGTGAAAGATCTGAAGAACGTTTTGGCCAGGGCAACAGCCGAACATGTTCAGTATCAAGGAAGGTCCGTACAATACCGGCAACACGCGGTCGGGCATTATCCTGCTGAAACGTAGGGTTTCGCAGGGCTCGAATAAAGGGTAGATTCACGGGTCGTAACACACCAGAAATGTAATGTGCACTGTTCAAAGCACCGTCAATGCGAACAAGAGGTGACCGAGACGTGTATTCAATGGCACCCCATACCATCACGCCAGGTCATGGGCCAGTATGACGATGACGAATGCACGCTGCCAGTGTGCGTTCACCACGATGCCGCCAAACACGGATGCGACCGTCATGATGCTGTACACAGAACCTGTATTCATCTGAAAAGATGACGTCTCGCCATTCGTGCACCCAGGTTCGTCGTTGATCATACCATTGAAGGCGCTCTTGTCTATAACACAGCGTCAAGGGAAGCCGCAGCCATAGTCTCCGAGCTGAGAGTTCATGCTGTTGCAAACGTCGTCGAACTGTTCGTGCAGACACTTGTTGTCTTCCAAACGACCCAGTTTCTTGAATCATGGCTCGTGACGTGGTAGCACGATCCATTACGGCCATGCGGATAATATGCCTGTCTTCTCGGCTGCTAGTGATAGGTGGCCGTCGAGATCCCGCATGGCGTTCTGTATTACCATCCTGAAACCATCGATTCCATATTCTGCTAACAGTCATTGGATCTCGACCGACGCGAGCAGCAATACTGCGATAAGATAAACCGCAATCCCGGTACGCTACAATTCAACCTTTATCAAAGTCAGAAACGTGCTGGTGCGCATTTTTCTTTCTTACACGAGGCATCACAACATTTTTTCACCAGGCAACAACGTTCAAATGCAATTTGTATATGAGGAACCGGCTGAACAATTTCCTCATTTAAACACAATGTAGGTGTCGCTACTGGCGCCTGCTTTGTCTGAATGCGCTGAAAAGCTAATCATTTGCATATCACAGCACCTTCTTCCTTTCGTATAAATTTCACGTCTGTAGCATGTCGCCTTCTTGGTGTAGCAATTTTAATGGCCTGTAGTGTATTTAGCTCTCATATGTAAAAATTGACCGTTGAGCAATAAGTATACCATATAAAGTAATGTGTTAGGTTAAAGATATCTCTTAGAGTTTTAAAGATGCTTACCTGGAAAACTGGTTGCAGTATTTGAAGGAAAAAATTAGTGTACTTGTTCCAACTTTGATTTAGTTTCAGTATCTTAAAGTTAGATTTAAAAATACCCACATACATCGTTAAATTATACGTTACACATTTTAAAGAAAATAGACTTGTAACATTTTCAAATTTGGTAACAAAGGGGAAAATATTTGAAGCAAATTCTTAGAAGTATAATGGATGTTTTATAGTTTACAATTTAAGTCTTTTTTTCTCAGCACTAGCACACTTTTATGAAGGGACGTATTATCTTGATAAAATGGAATTTAACCTCATTTAAATCCTATTACATAAAATAGGTCTTATATAATTCTTGTCAAGTTTTAATTATCTGTCTTACTACAAACAACAGATAAATAAAATCTCTTGCATTGAAAAAAAACCCCCCTCAGTTAGTATTTTTTTTGTTAGCTTTGTTTATTTTGAGTTTAAAAACCTGTTTTTAATTGTACTCTTCAATTATCTTAATGTAAGATTTTAGTGACAGGATTGCATTTTATTACCAGATGTAAAACATTACAGTTAGCTTTTCAGCGAAACATTAATGCAATTAACATAATTTTGATAACTCACTTTTGGTTAAAGATCATTTTGAAATCCAGTTTATAAATGTATCCCCAAATTTTTGTTGCGAAAACTTGCCTTGATTTGAAAAATGTCAGTACATATGAAAATAAAAAATTTAAAGCCTATTTGATGAATTTGTCATATAGAGGAAGCAAATTACCTTCAATATTAAGTTGAAATAAATTTTTTACCAAATAGTAATATAAAGATCACTTGACTACGGCTCCCAGTTCAAAAGATACTTTCTTGACCAATAATTTAGAAAGTATAAGACAATACTGAGATTTTTTCCTCCCATCTACATGCCTGCACATTTTTAAAAGGATTTTTTTTCTAATAATAAACATCTTGAAAAGTAATCAATAGAACACAAATATTTGTAAAAAATGAATAATTTATTCAGTTTACAAATATTAAACATTAAAGCTATAAAATGAATAAAATATATTTGAATGAATTCATAATTTTAAATGCACTACGCTCACATATATTGTTAAATAGTTTCTATGAAACCAAGAATTAGAAATTTTAAATTTGAAACCTAATTAGTTATCTTCTCACAAAAGACTAGTTCGTAAACCTAAGAGTTTCCAGTAAAATACATTAAGATGATTTAATATTTTCTTTAGATTTTAATCAGAGAAATATGAATAGAAATATCCGAGGGTGCCGAAATCCTTCTTTATTCCCACGTGGATTTTGATAAAGAAACACACTCTCAGCCAATACTTATTCGTATTCATTATTATTTTAAGTAATCTTCTTGATACAATTGATAATCTTTTGAAGCCAAACAAGAATAGATTAAAACTCATTATCAGTTATTAAAACGATATTAAAAGATAAAAGGAAGTCTTTCAAAGAATTTTAAAAGAGTGTTAATGCATCCGATAAATTAACGTAGTTTCATTAAATAAGCATACATAATTAAGAAGTTCTTCAAGTTTTTAACTCTTTAATTTAATGATTAAATTAATTAAGTACCATAATATATTAAACTGTGTGAACTTTCTCGAGATGATTCAAATGAAAATGCATTTATGTAATCATCATTTCTCATTTTTTTAAATATCTCCGCATACATAAGATTAGTCGTATTAAAAGTTAATTATGTAATACCCATTTTTATTTGTTGAAATGATTATTTCTAATCAGCGATCCTGAATATTTCTATTAATTTTTGATCATTATTTTGACGGTTTCTGTAAACAAGTAGCATAAGAATATTAGGTTATAAGAAATAATTTAGAAAATAAAGCTTTTAATCATGAATTTTGGAAATCAAATAATCAGAATAAATCAGAATGATTATTGAAGAGCAAAGTATGAGTTTAAATTAGATATGTTTTGAACTAACCGTATTAAAAATGAATTTCTTTGAAACTTATTCAGTAATTGCTTATATTACATAGTTTATTCAAATATTTTGAGATCAATAAGTAGATGAAAGCTGTAAAACACATAAAAATGGAGTAACATTTGATAGTTGTAATTTGAATACCTAAAAATAAATTTTACTAATGTGTATAATATATTTATAACCCTTTTTTATTTCTGTAGATGAGTAAAATCTCAGAAATATCTAGAATGTGAATATCATGAAATATTGATAAATCTAAATTAAAGTTTGAACATCGAAAATTGAAATTTAAATGAGTTTAACAATAAGCACAACTCTTATGCTAATGAAGACATTGAAAATTTTTACACTTTAAAAAATGCAATAGCTTTCAGACGAGACAATTCAATGCTACAAATTAATCTACATTTTTGACTTTTAAAATGAATCTACATAAAAAAAATACAAAAATGAAATCATGAAAATCGCTTTCTCACACAAGAAAGTAAATTTTATTTTTCAAGACGTGTTCTTGATCAAAAACTCTTCTATAATCAACAAATTCTTCAGTGAGAAGATTTGTTTTGCATTTTTACACTAAAAACTATTAGAGTTGTTTTAAAGTAAGATTCTCTGATTAAAAAAAATATAAGTATTTAGAAAAATAAAATTGAATTGTTGATGCAACATTGTTAAAGACTTCCATCAAAATTCATTTTTCTAATGGATTCGCTGTAAAATATTTTAAAATAGATTTTTCAAATTTTTTCATGGAAATAATCATTGCATATGTTATCAGTTGTCTTCCGTAATTTTAGCAAATAAACGATTTGTATTTCGAAGTTTGGTTCATGAAATGCTATTTAAAGTTATTAATTTTGGTGAGAAAAACTATTTTAAATTTAAAAATTTATTTCACATTATTTATTTTTTCAATTTTATTTTTTTTATTTATACAAATTATCATATAATTAATTCTTTATAAGCAAATATAAAAACTGTTTCATAAAAACTGTTTCATAGAATTAAGTTCATGTCATGAAAACTAAGTTAAAATAATTTATACTATATCAGAATTGCATATAGGGTTTGAATATAAAGTTAATGGAAATAAACCTGATATTCTAAGAAACACTATAATACCATAATTTTAAAATTACTTCCTTGAACTATTTTGCTACATCTTCACTAAACTCTTAGCAAAGTTGCAAATTTGACTCACAAAAAATTCTAATTTTCAAAGAGATTCTAATTTTTTTAATCATTTCATGTTTCAAGGAATTGAGGAAAAACTCAATCTTTGCTATGTCTCAGATATGTTTACCAAAAATATTAAATCATGAAAGAATCTTTTTAATGAGCAGGGAGAAACTAATAAAATTGATTTTGAATCAATTTTTAAGTTTTGGTAATAATTTTGTACTGTTGATTTATGCATGAATATATATATATATATATATATATATATATATATATATATATATATATATATATATATATATATATATATATATATATATATATATATATATATATATATATATATATATATTTCAGCTTTGCGATGCGAATGGTAATGATATTGATTATTTGGGATATTAAAAACGAAACGAAACTTAAAATGTTTATTTTCAAGACATTTGGAATTGTGAGACAATGTTTTATATAACATAAAGTATTGACTTATTAAAACGTATCCAAAACAAAGGTAAATTATTGTAACTGTTAAATCATGGGTCCATGAAGAAAATATTACTTATTCATTCTTTTGTATAAATTACTTCATAAAACAAAATAATATTATTCCTAATTTTTATTGTGAGCCAAGAATAAGAAATATTTTAAGTCTTACATTAATCAGGAAATCTTTATAATTTATATTTCCTCAAATTGTTTTTAAAAATATAGTTATAAAATATAAATTTAGTGCGTTTGAATTTTTCTGCATTTAACTGTTGTTGTTCTCGTGAGCCAGCTAGGCTGGAAAAGTGGGGTGCGCTGCTCCACTTTTCCAACTGAACCATATTTAGCGTGGAGTTCGATTTCTTCAGTACACACACATGCCATAGGGACCCGTTTATAGGGTAGGCAATCATTCACACCTCATTCACACAAAGAAGGGACAAAAACAGGATAGAGAGAGAGAAAGTACATCCATGCCTGAACCGGGATTCAAACCCAGGACCACTCTTTCTGTAGTCAGGCACGCTGACTACTAGACAAGTTGGCCAGCCTGCATTTATCTGTAGATGATTATTATTGAAAGTATATTGATGTGCGTCTTTTTGATGTATTTCCAATTGTCGGTTTGTAAATGCTATTAATCACACAATAAAATCTCATTATTTTTAGTAACTGTCAAGTGACATGGACAACATCTGAACCGGTATCTTTATCACAGAATTATGGTAAACTAGAGAAGGATATAGGATCATAAAGTATTTTTAGTTTGAATAGATCTTTTTAATACGAAGGTCTCTCTCTCACTCTTCTACTTAATCTGGTACAAAATATACTCTCATTCCGTTATTTTGAGTTCCGCTTTTTTCTATTATGTTACCGTTGTTACCAGAGTTTGTTTGAAAGACATTTATTAACTATTCGTCATTAATCATTTGTATTCTTAGATTATTTTAAGGAAGAATTGTTATTTATTTAAATCCTTATCGTCATTTTTGTCGTTAAGCGTGGAAATTTTACTGTCCTCTAACATATTCAATTAATAATTAAAATAACTATTAAAACAAAATAACATGTGCACTTACTTTTTGAACTAATTTTAGTTAAAATAAGTTTAAATGTAATGCAAATACACTGCCCAACATTGAAAATGCAGCACCAAGAGCGATTGGTCAGAAAATTATGCTAATTTCATGGTAGATGCATCTTAACCAGTTATGCAAATCATACGAAAGGCTCTCTAGCTCATGTAGAATAAAATATAAGGTGAAGAACTGGCAGAGTGGAAATATTTGGGCCGTTATTGCTGCTTGGAAAATAATCATTTAAAGTTTGTTCTTGTTGCAAAGGACACCAGTAATTGCCGAGAATGTTAGTATCGGAATCCATGTCCATCGTCTACGGAGTTAGTTCCTGCAGGCAGATAATTTTACGAGGGGCATGGTGATAGGACTAAGAGGTTCAAGTTGGTTCGTACGGCAAATCACAACTAACAAACACCTGGACGCGTCCACAGAGCATTGGTTGTGGTTAAGAGGTCTGGAACATCGAACTATGGAGCGTTTGTGGGGTGTCGGTACAGCCAAAGGGACATCACTACACGTTTGATCGAAGTTTTCCGACGAGAGGTGGTGGTGACCCCGCAAACACGTCTACCGAAATTCTGCAGCATGTGCAACACACCCTGGATGATTCTATATCGAGCAGAACCATTTACCGTCGATTGATTACCAGTGGCCTATGCTCATGGCGTCTGTTAAGAACATTCATTGATCTCACAGGATAGATTACAACTTCTGGAATAGTGTCGGATTAGAGTTATGTGGACAACGGAGTGGCACACGATCGTCTTCTCAGATGAGCCACTTTTCTGTTTCTTTAGTGATAGTCACCGCGTACGAGTGTGGTATCAATGTCTAGACAGTTCCAATTGTGCAGGAAATGTGGAACGACTCACCACGTGAAAACAAGGCATCATGGTTTGAAGCTCCATTGCGTACGATTCTATGCAACCTCTAGTTCATATTCACGGTACTGTGACAGTCGAACATTACGTGGATGATGTGCTGTGGCCATTGACACTTTCTATCTTCAGGGGATTCCCAGTGCCCTTTATCAGCAGGATAACGCCCGACCACACTTTGTGCTCGCATCAACCAATATATCCTACAAGATGTACATCTGCTTCCCTGATCACCCTGCCTGCCAAATCTCTCACAAATTGAGCAGTTTTGGGATATTATTGGACACGATTTGCAGACCCTGCCGCAGTGGCAGCGAAGTTCTTTCAGAAAACGCAATTTGGAAAATGGTTGACAGGAAATGGAGTGTCATTCCTCAAGACTCCATTTGTACTCTCATTGAATCTGTGCCTAAACGTATTGATTCGTGTATCGCCGCCCATGGTGGTCCCACAATACATATAATTTATTGTTCATTGCTGTCTCTCTCTGTTTACCAGGTTTTATCAATTTCGGGCAATTCCTTCTTGGTGTTCTATTTTCAATTTCGGCTAGTCTAATATTCAGTTGTGTATGTTGTTATTGACTTTGCTAAACATTTAAATATGGATGTTGTGTTTCTCAACACAAACCTAAATTCGGATTGAATCCTCAGTGTTTTCCAAAATGCAAACTACATATTTTGAATATGTAATACGTAGAAAATAATAATGGAGTCAAAGTGACCTCAGAGTTAATAGTTAAAGTAAGGAGTAATACCTAATAATTAAAGTAAGGAGCCAGCATCATAAATAGAGTATTTACAGCAAAGTGAAAATTTCAAAACAATTTGTCTGAAATGCTAATTTTAAATTTTGTCGACTGTGAAAGTATAATCACAAGACCTGGCCGACTCATAAATGGACAAGAGTTACATAATAAAATGCGTAGATTTATCCTTTTTCATACTTTTCCCACAAATGGATAAGTGAAAATTTGGAAGACACTGTCACTAGAGTATGATTGTAAATATCTCCTTTCATTGTTAAACATCTAGATGAATTTGTTAAACATCTAGACATTGTTAAACATCTAGATGAATTGGTTACCGGTTACGTCGAAGTTTTATACTGTCCCAACAAAATTATGAAAGGAAAGATAACTGAACAAAAATCTAGTATATAATTTAATTGATCATGTAAATTCCATGATAAAAACCCCAAAAGAGGGAATTTCCTGCGACTGAGAAAATTTTCCACGATGATAATGCTCTTGTTCATGTAATAATCCACTCATTTTTGAATGAGCACACGAAGATGAAGAAAATCATTTACCATGACTAGCACATTCCCCTGACTTCAATATAATAGAATCGTTATAGTCTACTTTACAACATTTATTCGGGAGCCGATACACTCAACTTATATATCTAACAGAATTTTCCTAAAATTTCCGTTATGAATGAGCAGTATTCCTTTAGACACATTTCACCATGTTCAGTATCCAATTTCCAGGTGAAATCAAGTTGCAGTACATGCTCCTCAAAAGTGTTTCTGTGATGTATTGTTCCTAAATCTTCTATGTTTCCATTATTTTGATAACTGCTTTTACTGTGTAATATATACATAAAACCATATTTCAATAACCCTGAAGACCTAAACGACAATCAAAATTAGTTTTATTCTTTGGTTTAAAATATACTTTAATAAAAAATTAAAAAAAATAAGCTGTGTAATTTAACTATCACTGGAATTAATATTTATACTTATATTGTTTGCAACATTTTATGTGGATATTAGAATTTACTTTTACATTTTTGTAAGCCATTAAATACAGATATCACCTCACTAAACAGTAACTAAATATAAAATTACAATTGATTATAAGTAATCGATTTAATGAATTCATTTGGAGCAATTCAGATTTAAATAATTTACGCCGAAATATTTCAACATAAATAAATTTTCTTAACATCTTTGGGAAAAACATATGAGTTGTATGTAAAAACATAATAATAAACTGGTTTCCTGATTAGGAATAGGCATGTTTATTCTTAATGTAATTTTATTTATTTAAAAACTTGCCAAAAACCACAAATTTCACTTACGGTACTTTAAACCCAATAGAAATTAATATATCTTAATCAACTGAACATACTTCGTAAACCAGATTTAAAATATAATTTTATGCACATATAAATTTTGAACTTTCCAAATATGTTTTGATTTTTTTTGTGTGGAGAAAAACAGTGATAGAATAAACGATTATGGTTGCTTTGAATCTGAAAGGACTTAAAGAGTTGACATTGCTAAATATATCCAAATAATTAATAAAAATTCTGAGGATATATATACATTTTCCATCATAAACTTAATTAAATTTAAGTAAAATATGTATTTTAACTCCTGTTTTATATTGCAACGTTCTACTGTAAATAATAATTTTTGTTTGTTAATGTATGTATTTTTTCCCTTATTTATAATTATTTTATAAATCTAAACAGTTTTACAACGTAATTTAATTTATTTAATTATAATTATTACCTAAATTAAAAAAATTGCATTATTCATGAGCTAATTATAATATTGTTTTACAATTTTATATTCAAAAAACCTACATTAGCTTATGATTATTTTTACCCACATTTTAGTTTTTAAATGTAATTTCCTCAAACCACTTACAAAGAAATTTAACTGGACGAATAAATATGTCTTAAGAGTGTATTTAATATATTTTTATGAGAAGAAAGTGTTTAATTTTCCTAAAAAGGGCGATTCTAAGATCGGAACTTGAGACACTTTAGAGACAAATTGAGCGGTCTTTTCAACCGTGAAAACCATTGGTAATATATTTATTGTGTATGCTGAAGAGTAAGTAGGCCGTGTAATTTTCTCTTCAGCCCACACCATAGCCTCTATTGATTTGTTTAGCCTTTTCAAAGGAGTATCTAAACAGAAGCAGCTTCTCTTCTTTTCTGTGCACTTTGCGTCCAGCGTCAAGAATAGGTCAAAAAATTGATAGCACTTCATGTGACGGGAAGAATGGGTATTTTATGATTAATGGGTCACACTTTCACAGAGAGCTTTTTTCAAAACTTTTGCTTTTTTTTAACTTTTGTCCTTTGATGTACTTTGTTTGAGTAGATCGATACCTGATTTCATATAACAACTAAATAGAAACAGATAGGAAATTGCAGCAAGGTAATGATTACCATTGTAAATTTTATGTTTGAAAGTTAAATGCTAACGTTTATTGAGAAAAACCTTTCACAAAAAGTCTCATTTAGATATTAGAATAATTGAATTACTTATGCTTGGTTTTCATTATGCTAAGGGATGAAAAAAACAATTTAGGTTCTTTTTTTCTGCATTCTGTTATGGAAAACAAAGAACAGAAAAATAAAGTAATTATATATGAGAAATTTTCTGTTTGAGAAGCTAAACATAATTTATTTCTTTACTACCATCAAACATTAAAATATCACAAGAAGATTTATATTTATAATAAGTATTAATTATTTATAATTAAGTATAATTATTAATATATAATTTAAAAATTAAGTAAAATCTCAAAGCGCAGAAAACATAGAGCAAATAACTTAATCCTAATGAAATATATCTTTAATGAGAGAGAGAGAGAGAGAGAGAGAGAGAAAACTGGAGTACAAAAATAACATTGATAGCAAGTTCATTAATCTTGTTATTAGAATAATTGAATTGCGAAAGCCTAAACTGCTTTTTTGTAATATGCTCAGTATTTGTAAACTGAAGATTATAAAAACTTGCATGGCTTAAAAATATGTTATAAATCATAAAATAATTATTCTTATTGAAATGTAAACAGTGGATCAAGGATTACATTTATTCAGTATTGGGTACTTATGGATAATTTTTCACAATTTATTTTTAATTAACAAATAATGTACTAAAAAGCAAAATTTATGATATTATTTTCGAAGTAGCTGTTCTATATGTAATCTGTAAATACAATACATTACTTATTTATAATATTCTATGCATAATATATGATGCAAAACTAAAATTGCAAAATAATTTAATCATAATGTTGATAATTATTTTAGCTCCTTCTATTCTATATTAGAGATAAATACAAGAAATATATTTAATCTGCAAATGGAGAGAAACCAGTTAAAGAAATTCCTAAAACAAATGAATGAGTATTAATACGTATGAGAAAGCATTTTTATCATCCATTGCAGTTTTCGTTTTGTGTGAGTATCTTTGCGTTGCATGATGATATTACTATATTTCCCCTGAAGCTGAATAGATCCAACCAGCTTAATTATGTTTGCTACTTTGGGCCATAATATTTGAGTATTTTTTAATGAAATCACTTTCCAAATAAATGTTTAATCGCTTGTAAAATTTGAAAACGTGAAGACCTTTAGATGGAATATAATTAGTATTAATTAGGATTTCAGTGATTTGTATTTACACAGTTAAAAGAGCTGTTTTCTGATCAATACGTTGAAGTTTTGAAAATCAAATTTACAAATTAAAATAACTATTTATTTTTTTAGATTCTTAAGTCCTCTTAATTTTAAACACTTTTACAGATTTCAAAAGGTATTATAAAATAATTAAATAATTAAATGTTCTTACCCCTTTCTTATTTCAGAAAAATAAAGTAAACTAGCGTAGAATATTTGTAATCACAAATTCCAATGTGAAAATTATTGTAGAAGTTACTAGAAATACTAAGGAAGTTTAAATTTAGTTAAACTGATAGTAATATATTTTCAATAATATTTGTTATTTCATTTTTTAAAATTTTTTTTGTTCCTATAATAGAGAGGTTTGGCATTTAATAATCAATTTGATTTTGATATGAGATAAACTCTTCCAAAAGTTTGAACTAAATTTTATAAAGAGATTTGAAAAGAGTGTTATTTTTTACTTTATAAATTAATTATAACTTTGAAAATTAATTATTTTTGTGGTTAATAAATGCATAGGATCTTTTACTTTATAAACTAATAGAAAGATTGAATGGATTTATTAATCACAAAAATAATTAATTTTCTAAGAACAAAAGATTAGTTTTGTGCTATTACAAATATTTAAATAATATTTTAAGCAATGTTAAAAGAGATCTACAGAAAAAATCTTACTTTTCCCTTATAATTGAAGATAAATTTTTTATGCTTTTATGTATCATAAAATAGTTAATTTTCTTAATGTGAATAATTAGTTTTATGATAACACATAATTTTTCTTTTGAAAATTTCAAATTGCAAAAATTCAATAAATTAAGTTTCTTAAAATTATAATAGAAGAAGAAAATTCCTTATATGTAACAAACCACTTCTTTTTATTACATACTGTCATAAGAGAATACGTTATTTATGCAAATTAAGTACTAATATCATTTGT
The DNA here is from genome assembly GCA_030067965.1 of Latrodectus elegans. Taxonomy (NCBI): domain Eukaryota; kingdom Metazoa; phylum Arthropoda; class Arachnida; order Araneae; family Theridiidae; genus Latrodectus; species Latrodectus elegans. Next base: position 62,627,550 of record CM057809.1, read on the forward strand.
TAAATTTTCTGTTGTAAAATTATTTAAGATAAAATCATGACATTCCTTGGAAAAGAGAATCGATTTTAAAAAATTTAATTTTTTTATGTGGGAATTGTACTCATACATTTGAGAGAACTCTTTTAATTACAGTAATGGCATCCTTTCTCTTTTGTAACTTGAGTAACTGGCGAAACTACTTTAAATCTCGAAATACTGAAATTTTCACAAAGCCCAAACTTTTCATTGGATATTAAAGACCAGTTTCTTATTTCTTTCGGAAAATATACATCGACAGCATCTCGGATTTTTGAAATCAAAATGAAAGAAAGATTTTATCTTTTCTTCCTTACAAAAGTTATTCTGCTAACGAAAGATTACAAAGGGATTTTAAATTTTACAATCTTGATCAGCAGCAAAGTCGAGTGTATTGTTCTGAATCCACCGATAAAAGGAACTCCTTTGTGATTTGACTGAAAGGAAAGTGAATACTTTTGTAGTTATTAACTTGAGGATTGGAATAGATGTTGAACTAATCAATGAGCATTTTACTAAAATCTGTTGAATAATTGGGAGTACAATGAATTTAACATACGTTTGTCATTTGCGTTTTCATTGAAGGACTTCTACAACGATAAAAGAAAATGATATTGAAAACTGAGTCAAGAACTCAAAATGATAATATAGAAGAAATGCATTCTTTTCAATATTCGTTTTCAATTATTTAACTAAAATAGCTAATACTGACACACCAGACCTTTTAATGAACCAATTCAATTCTGTGAAATTGGAACCAAAATAAATTTAATAATAGATTAAGTATAAAGCTTATTTGGAAAGTAAAAGCTTATTCTAATTTTATTAATTTAAATATTTTCATTAAATTTAAATAAACATACTAAAATAAATGCACTTTATTATTAGTTGTTGTTCTCGTGTGACAGCTAGGTTGGCAAATCGGGGTGCGCTGCTCCACTTTTCCAACTGAACCGTATTTGGCGTGGAGTCGGACAACTTCAGTACACACACATGCCATAGGGTCCCGTTTATAGGGTAGGCAACCATTCAAACCTCATTCACACATGGAAAGGACAAAGACAGGATAGAGAAAGAGAGAAAGTACATCAATGCCTGAACCGGGATTCGAACCCAGGACCTCCCAATTCGTAGTCAGGCACGCTGAACATTAGACAAGTTGGCCGGCTATTATTAGTAAGTATCCTAAATTATTGTTGCGAAAGTTCTTTAACAATGTAATAATTAAAAGTCATCATATATGTCTATGTCAAAAATTTGAAGTTAAAATGTTTTACATTAGTTCGGATTGTTATGTTTTAAGACAAAACAAATTTATTTCTTTTAACTGAAAAATTAGGTTAACTTGACCAAGTGTAAATACTATATTCTTAAATATAAAGTTAGTTTACATTTAAAATTCATTTTTATTGCATAAAAAGGTTTAGTCAGAAGTAGAAATACAAAATGAAAATATAAAAACATCTCTTATTTTAAAAAATAGATTTTTTTCTATAAGTTCATAACTTCCAGAAAAACATAACTAAATAAAATATGAGTTTCACAAGATTAAAAAATTTAACTTAAAGTATATTATCTCCAGACGAAAAGAATTTTGATCAGAGAAAATTATTTTGTTTATGGAAAAAACTGCAAATATGCTGGGGAATAAATAAATTATTGTCTTTTAAAATAACATTCAAATGTTTTAGATTCTGACATAAAAAATGAACTCTATATAGAAACAATTTCCCTGACATTGAAATTTATTGTGAAGTTTCATGCCAAATGGAAACGATATGATAATAGTTTGTTTCAATCTGAAAAGATAAAAAGTAAACAATTTAAATATTACCAGCTTTTGGTTAAATACTATGAGTAAGCATTGCTTTCTCTCTAAAAATTATTGCACTTTTTCCTCCATATAGTTGTTTTACAAATTTCTTACTATTTACATATTTAATTTTTAAGCAAATGTTAAATATTGACATTAAATAAGCTTCAATAGAATACCAGAAATCGACGTTTAAATTATTAAACTAGATCCTAATTAAGGCCCATTATGATGTATAAAAAATATTGCCTGTTTTGTGGCTTTTTAAAAGTAAAACAAAATAATTCAAAGTAAATTCTATTGTATGAATAACATTAAAAGTTATAACAGCTATTTTATCAATAAGTACTTCAACTTAAACATGTTACTTTTAAATTAATTAACATTTAATAAATGAAAATGGAGTAAAAAAGAAAAAAGGATTTTCATTCAAATAATAAATTTTATAAAAATATTAGCAAACTTTTGACTTGGAAGTAAACGAATCATTTGGTAACTTATTGATTATTTATATATTATATTTTATCCACTAAAACTACAGCTGTATTATCAAGTATTAGCTATATATATATATATATATATATATATATATATATATATATATATATATATATAATAAAGGAAAATTATATATTATACTGGAAGGGTTACTAACAAATTACTGTATGCATCTGCTTTTTGTTTCAAAAAGAAAGACTTAAAGGATATCAGATACCTCATTGCAAAGTTGATAGTAAAGCAATTTGAAAAAGAAATTGAACCGTAACCAAAATATGTTGAAAATATTATCATTTTTCTTAGAAATTAATGCACACTTTTTCACTTTTGAATGTTTATTATATATTAGCAAATAATAGTGCAAAAACAATTTAGTTGCGTGTAATAACTGAAACAAATGAGAATAAAATTGCTGAAAACTCTTTGAATATGATTATATTTGTATATTTATATATTACTAAAAAACAGTTTACAGCTCAAATCTGTAAAGCTTTATAAATTTGAACGTAAACAAAAGTTTTCCTTTAGTATTTCCCTATCGCTAAACTATTTTTATTCATTGAAAAGCAAACAAATATCTATAAATCTTTTTGTCGGAAAATACTGTTTTATAAGCAGAGATTGAAAATAATTAATTTATTAACTTTAATCAGTATCCGAGAGACATCATGAAACTCCTTATAAAACTGTTAACAATAATTCTCTTAATAATAATTCATTAAAGTATGGAGAACATATTCAGCGTAATTTCAGACTAATAAGAAGTACGTAAACTTATAATAAATGTTTTTAAATAAATGTTAAGTTTATTATATTTATATAGTTTAAATAACATTCATGTTTAAAATAAATGAAAAAAATAATTAAATGATTGCATAGATATGCTACTCTTCACATATTATAAATCTTAAACAAGCTTTTTAAAACATGACATATATGCTGAACTTTTAGTGTAAGAAAAAGAAACGGAAACGAATGCTGTAAATGCGTTGAATTACTTATAATATATATGAAATGTATTTTATAGACATCCGGTGATGATGTGAACTTAACAGACATATGTTATAAATTGATACAATCTAAAATTAGAGTTATGATTTGTATGCATTTCTGAATAGTTTAAATTATAGTATTCAAAATAACACATAAAAATATTGCCAGTTTTGTGATTAGAAATAAAATTTCATGCAAAGGAACAATTGGGAAATAGAATATCAATTTGTAACAACAACACGCAAATAAACGCTACAAAAATCGAAATATAAGAAAGATATGGACTTTTTTAGAAGGATACTTTCAGATGTCCATATCATATTTAAATACAATTACTAATACGCAATTTAACTTTCAAGCTTATAATATTCTTCAAGAAATAAGAATCAATATAAAAGCTATGTAAGATTCAATATCGTAACAATACAATATTATTGATCTGATCCATAAGAAATAAAGTAGATAATATTGTGAAGATGACATATAGCTAACCTAAATTTTCTTCAATTAATTAAAGAGGCACTGATTCTTCAAAATCTTTAAGAAATTCCTCTTCGATTGTTGCAATTCTATTATATAAATCTTTCAAAATATTTCTAAAGGTTCAAAAAATATCTAGATTAATATTTTGAAATCATAATGTGTTTTAAGTGCATGTGTTGAATATCACAGATTAATTTCTAGCGTAAGTATATTGGTTTTTCATGTATTTTCATCACTTAATTTAAAAATGATTTTCTCTCTCCCAGAAAAAATATAAAAAAACTGTGTGAGAAAGTTGTAAAATTAGTGTCTATCACCAGTTACTTTTGAAAGCCTATAATATAAACATACAAAAATGTAATAATGACGATGAAGTTCTTCTAAAGATTAACAAATTTCTCCTAGATTGCGTGTTTGAAACGATTATTAAAAAGAGTTATTTACAAGAAAAATATTTTTTCAATATTTATTTGAAAAATGTTTCAAACTTAGAGGCTGATTTTGAAATAGATTATAGGTTGTGATTTTGATTAGGTATTCATATATTAAAATTATTAATTGTATGTATTTAGAACTTTTCAACTCATAAATAATATATTTACAATAAACAAAATATTCATGGTTTGCTACTTATTATTAAGTAAATATATTAGAAAATATAAAACATATATTTTCAAACGCTGTTATTATTGGAAAATAAGACATTTTTTTAATTGTATGCATTAAGTATTTTTCAAAATTACAAGGTTTATATTAATATAAATAGGTTACCTTCTTGATATATATTTAAATTATATTCTGAAACACGATAATATCAATGCTCTTAAAAAACAGAAAGATAATTGTTTTTACTTCAAAATTAATTATAACGATTTGATATTTTCAAAATATTAATTATTTTAACATTAGATATTTCAGATTAACACGATTTATATTGGAACAAATTATTAATGTATGAAAAATTTATTGTAATCTCAAAGATTTTACAGATTTATAGTATTTTATAATCTCTTTTCAAAATTATTGTCACATCCTTTAAAATCTTAACAGAAAATGACTGAAATAAAATTTTGTTGAATTCATTCCTTTCAATGTTTAGCAATTAACCGAAATATTAATTACATATTAATTAATAAATACTGTAAACTCTATTAGTTACAGGGTTAGGTAAAATATGTTTCTATTTGTATCAAAAAATAGTTCAATAGCAAATATCTGTTTACTATCTTAATTTATGCATTGAAATTTTCTTATTTTTATTAGAAAATATTATGTTTGATTCAAATGGTTTTTAATTATGCTTTTTATTTAATATCTGTTAAAATATGTCGATATTTACCTTATATCGATGAAATATATAAGAAATGTTTGTGTAAGTGTGTGAATCTCCCTTATACGCTATTTAATACATGCAAAAAATGCGCACAAAAAGCATGCAGTTTTTACTCAACTTTTCAAGCATGAAAAAATGTGCTCGAAGGCAAAAGCAAAAGTGTCGGAATCTATCCGCTTTGTATCTACGATTCAAACAAGGAGTGATCCTAACATCGCATAAATTTGTAAGAATCATATTTTCGCAATGCTTTTCACTATTGGTGTGGTTTCCTTTTTCAATACCGAGCATCTTTTTCTCCTGAAACTGAAATGGTCCAAAGTATTAAAAAAAATGTAAGAACAAATATGAAAATGGAAAAAAGGGAAAGGAACAACGCTTCTTACAGGCCATCCCGTGAATGGAACGAGAAAGAATGATTGGGTAAAATGGAATCCGTAAATATTTCCTACTTGCAACAATGGTTTTGAATGAAAAATATATATCGGTGTCCCCTTTGTTTTATCTTTAAGAATATGTATTTGTTTTTGGGTTCCTTCCTTCTGATTTCTTTTCTCTGTTTTTTTTCTTCCTAACAAAGAATCATTATATTAAACTTAGAAAAGAGGGATACTCCAATACATGCTGACACCAACTCGGCAGTAGTTCTTTCAGACTCGGCAAGTGTGCAACAAAAGCAAACTGAACCACACAGTCACATGAAAAGACCTTCTGCGAATAAATGTCTTATTGACGTATAGTGGGAGTGCTTCTTACGTTACGCCAGCTGTGTACTTTTCTCACGCCTTTCTAGTAATTTTTTGTCTTTTTTTTTATCTCATGATTGTATGCATGTGCTAGTTAGTATTTTATTTACATTGCTTTCAAAAGACCTGACACTCTAGTGTCTTTCAGTGAAAAGAAATCGATCTAAATTTTTCTTCATTCTCCCAGAAAATTTTCGCATCAAATCCTTAAGCTTGTATTTTGCAGCTTAATGGCAGAAAGGTTCGCCGAACGAAATAAAAGAACTTAAAAACAATACCTATTTAGAACAAAGAACTTTAACCGTCAGAAATAGAAAAGAGACCGACTGAAACCGAATATAGGGAGGAGTATCTTCTATTTGTACTCATTTCTTTTCTGGAAGCCAATATTCACACAGTTAAAGAGCACGTAATATAATATCTGTTTAATATATATATTCAAAGTTTACAAACTCAATAGAAAAGTCGTTTGAATTGCTAAATGCATGCTTTTCTTCGTAGTTTAAAAAATAGTTTTACTTTTTGAATGAGAAACTTTTTAAGCAACACGAATTAATGATACAGTTGATAATTTTCGCAAGAAGTTTTTATTCTTTTTACTAGTTAGCTTTTAAAAGAAGAAAGATTGTATATAAATATCTCTGAGAATTTTTAATATTTTTAATGTATTTTATGAATGATTGAATAGATGAAATAAGCATGCAATTTCTTAAGTCCGAGGTATTCATATATATATTATTTAAGTGATGATATAAAATTATTTTCTCAAATTGGAGAGAAGTATCAAATATTTCTAAATAAATATTCTATTCAAAATAAAAGAACAAAAACTTTAAATTCAATGTTTTAAGATAAATTAAATATCTTATGACAAAATATTTAAAATTTAAAACCTTAATATCTGAAATTCCGAGAAATTTTACTATTTTTTAAAAAATAAGACTATTAATAAAATGTTCATCCAAGCTATAATTCATAATATAATCTTGAGATTTTTAAAAAATATCAGAAGTTAACAGATTTCATTTGATGAAATGCAAAAAGCATTCATAAAAATCATCTTTTGATGTTTAGTTGTTTCATTTTAATTTATTGACTGAATAAAATTCAACAACTTTTCTGAAAATACAATTTTAATTATTCAATATTTCCTCAATAACTCAGTGTGATTTATTGATAATGCATAACCTTAAGTTTATAGAGTGTTAAGGCATGGACGTGGATAATAAATCTATGAAAATGAGATTCATTTATAAATTTGAGTTATTAGTGTTTTACATATAAAAATTAGCTAGAGATTAAGATAATTAAACGTAATTAACAAAATTGTGAATTTTTAAAATTAAAAAAAGAGATAAATTCTTATTTTTACACATTCTATAATTAAGTAATTCTCTATACTTATTTTTTTACAGATGTATTAAGCTGCAATATCTCTTTTTAAAATATTATCTGACATCAGGTTCCATTTAAATTATATTAGACAGTTAACACGTTACAAATAATTAATTGAAATTTACTTATTATACACTAAATTATTTGATAAAAAAGTGGTGCAGTTTCACCAAGTTGTAAAATCAATTAAAATAGAGTTAAGGATACACTCTCATTTTAAGTTAATTTCTATTTGACATTCTTCCAAAATTGTTATAGGAAATATTTAAATACGGGAATTTAATATCAATAAAGTTACATACATTATTAATAGAAAGATAATATATTGTGTCTTTTTTAATTCAAAGAGAGCGTAAGTATTTTCCGGAAGCAATCCAGTCTAATATGCTTGGAGAAAGATTGTATTAGAACTTACTTCTAGAAGGGCGTATTATAAATGATAATGGTAGTGAACACACACACACACAGCCTAATATTAACACACACTTTTGCCACTTAAATTGTATGCATAAAGTATTATCAGTAACCTATACGTATAAAAATACCTAATAGTATTATACAAAAAAACTCCTGCTTTTTGAGAAGTTATTGCATACCATAATGTACTAGAGATGATGGTTGTGTTTCTCTCTTATATAAATAAAGGACAATTAAAGTAACTGGTTCTCTGAATACCGCGCACTAACCTAAGATCCTGTATTCCATGGCTAAAGTCAGATTTATTACTAAATATTATGCAATAAGGATTATTAGTTTTGATAATAGAAGGATTATAACTATTTATTAATTTGTATGCAAAAACTTCATTATAACTTAATATGACGAAAATCTAAATGATTTTCTTTATAATTTTATTATTTTTACATATGAATTAACTGCTTTCCTGATCTTTTGCTTCGGTTATATTATTCATATGATATTTAAAATAATGAGCTGTTTTCAAATACCATGTTATAAAATAGAATGCACCTTCATGTATTAATGATAATTTAATAAAGGCTCAAAATTAATTATAAAAGCTTAAAATAATATTCCTATTAAAAATATCAAATATTCTTGTGTAAAGCTATTATTTCTATATTTCAATATTTCTAAGATATCCAAAATCTTGACAGCTTCTATTCTAAATACATAGATAAAATTTGTAATGTAAGTACGTTTACTTTGCAAAAGTCAGCTTGACGATGTATCAAACACTTTTTAAGAAATATTAAATAATTTCATGAGTCAGAGAAAATAAAACATTGCTGTTTTCCTTACGTAAATAATTCATATTAAAAAAGATAATATCAGGGGAGAAAAGGAGGAGAGAAAAGTAGCGTTTTCTTCCGGATAAGGAAGATTCTGTTACTCCATACATTTCACTCGAACTTTTGGGACTGCAAATAATTTGTTTAAGTATTTTAGAAATTCCTAATAACTCAGTCCTTGAGCCCTGGTTTCCTTTTAAAGTTTTCCTGATTCAATCTTGTTTTAGTTATCTCATACAATATGCACCCCGCATCACGAAGAAATCGATACAAAAGAGGAAATGCTTGGGTGGGAAACCGAAGATTATGATTATGGGGGAGGAGAGAAGGCAAAAATTCCGTCTGTTTCATATTGAAAACGAGTGTTTGGTACTGTAGTTTTTCCTATATTAATCGAGGGTTTGGATCTATCTTCATCAATATTGAATATCGCAGGAAAATTCTCGCACCGCACCACATTAAAAAAAGAAATCTAAAATCACATTAGATATATTAGGGTGATCATTTTAGTTTCCCTTCACTTTTCAAGGTGGCTCCATTTGATCATTGAATTTAAATAAAAATGACGTGGCTAATTTGATTTAAATTTAATTAGTAATACACACACATACACAAATATATATACAGTGGAGCCATGAGTTCTTTCTTATTTTCAGAGGTATTTATTAAATACCAAATTTTCACTAATAAAAAGATTAATAGGAACAACTGAAAATATATAACTTACCCGAAAAAAATAATTTACAAATATATTTATTCAAATATTTTGTAAACAATATTTACGAAAAATTTACCTATGTAAAATATATATATATAGAAAAATAAAAAAAAAACATGTTTACACTCAAGAACTCTGATATCTTAATTCATTTTCTAAATGCAGAAATAACAAAAGATTTTAGAGATAAATTGCTATCATTTCTCCTTAACTTTCGCAAATTTCAATCTGTTAACTTTGTTGAACTGTATATTAATACATGAATATTGAAATATTGTTTTAATTCAAAATCATATTATGATTTAAATTTATTTAAGGAATACATTTTAGTAGAATTCATTTACAAAATTCTATTTTTAATGGGGTTAAGTATGATATTTTCAGTATATTACTTGTTACATTTTTTACTACATTGAAAAATGAATGCCTTTTTAAGAAACTTAATTGATATAATATTGAATTATATTATTTTCTGAGGTGAAAATGCTTTAATTAAAATATAAATCTCTTTTTTAAATGTTTCGCATTGCTTTATTTAAATTTATTGTTATTTACTTTTAAACTATATAAGTATTAATTTAATATAAAATTAATATTACTCTCACTTTTTTCAATTGATTTTTATTTTTAAAATTCATACTTGTTACTACGCAAGTGATAAAAATGTATAAGTTTTTCAAATGGAGAATTTTTATAAAATTCGAGCTACAAAGACTCGAATTCAAAGAAACAACCATTCAATTACAAATATATTTTTCAAACAATTGAAAAACCTATCCTTTTACACTTTGACAATATATTAAAATGAATTTTAAAGGAAATATTGAATAAAGATAAATGAATAAAAATAATTATCTAGTAAATTACACGGCTATTGTTTACGATCTAAGTTTTGAAAAACATATTAGATTTTTAATGTAATAGAAGCAAATATTTTATCACAGGGAGCTAGAAATTTGAAACAGGTGCGTGATACCTAACTAATGTAATTTACTTAATTTATAGAATTGACTTGACATTAAAGGTTGTGAATTTATTCTTAAGGGTTAACACGCTGTTCAAAAAGGTCATAAAATCATTCAACTGTCTAAAGGCCCCAAAAGACGATATTCTTGTGTTTCACTGCAACCGAGAATTTACCTCCTCTACTTTTCCTTTCTAAGCTATCTCCATACACTCTAGCCAAGTTTATTTGGTCCACCCCGGAATCAGTTGAAGTTCTCACTACTAGAGATAATCTCCGGAGGCCATGATTTCCATGCACGATAACTGCCTTCTAGTTGGTGGAATATCGCTTTCCTGAATGGATGTGTTGCAGAAGACAGATAGGTAATTAGTCCTGCTCGCAGAACACACACCAAACATGCTAATGACTTCAGGAGAGGGAAACTATTTTAACCCGAAGGCTTTCAGAAAGCAGACTGCAGAATACGATGACCACATTCGGCTCAGAACCTAAGTGCTATTATGAACTCAGATTCGCGGCGATATTGCTTCGCATTTTGCAGATATCGTTCTGAATATGAGAAAAGGATGCTTCAAATTTCGGAACATCGATTAAATAAGCTTATATTTGTATCTATGTTGTCCTCTTAGTATTAACTGAGAAATAATTATAAAGGATCGTATGAATACCGTTAAAAATTTTAGTGCATATTTCTTTCATAATTTTTTGTAAGAATTTTTCATTTATAATATTTAAATTATTCATTGCGTTTATTACATCTTTATTTAGGAAGTATGTTTCATGCTATACATGTGAACATATTTCTACATGCAGCTGAAAATAATAAAATCATAAAAGTATTATCTAGAATAATTATTTTATGCCTAAAAATTTTACATTTATTAGGATGTAAATAATCTTATTTAAATAAAATAAATTATGATTCAGAATGAGTTTTATATGAAAGAATAAGATAATATGTAAAAAATGAAATAAATTATGCATTAAATAATTATAAATATAATTATTTATTTTGAGAATTATTGATACTATTTCAATGCAACTAATTGATTGAAGGGCTCAATATTTTCTTTTCATGACTTTCATTAAAGAGAACATTTCCTCGAGCATGTTGTTAAAATGTTATTTTATTTTTAAAACACATTTAAATGCATTTCTAGTTAAAGCGTAATAACCGTTTAACTAAAAATATTCATCATTAAGGAATTGTATTATCATCCATTCATATTTCTTATGAAAACAAAAACCGTGAATTAATTTGTTATTCTGCTTGAAAGCGTTAAGCCCTCTCATTTGCGTTAAAACTGTATCGTTTTACATTCTTTCCGTTTGCATGTCTGTAAGACGAAAAAAAAAAAAAAAAAAAAAAAAAAAAGAAATTCCACTTAAACGTGGTTTTGCACTTTTGAACAGAACAATCACAATGTACCTCAAAGGGCACATTTCGTGCAATGTAATTCCACTCACAGACAGAAACAGTTTAGGCACTAATCCCACGAGATTACTTACACAAGCCACACCTTCGGAAAGAGTCGCCTATTTAATCAATATATTCTTTGTGAATTTTTTTTCCTCTATACACCTATTATCTCGAAACTCTCATACTTAAATGAACACATCTTAGGATTAATTGATTGCTAATGTTTTTAAGCGAGTAATTATGGGGAGGGAAAACAAGAAAAAATTGATTTCTAGCATAAGTAATTAAGTAAAAAAAAAAACGCTTTAAATTCACCGCATAGAAAATCAAGCTATACGTAGCAGAATGTCCTCGAATGTATTCTAGCTATCATTACATTTACAATATTCTTCATTATGTGAAAAAAAAAACTTTCCTTTTTTAGGTCTTTTCTTTTTCATTTAAGACAAAAATTAAATTTTGAGTTCCTTGTTGAGATTTTTTAACCTTGAAATAAAGTGTAATAATTGCTTTGTTTTACATTGTCTTTAAAATATAATCAGTAGAATTCTAAAACAGGTATGAAGTAATTGATAATAGTTTGTTTGAGAATTATTTGGCGATTAATTATTTTCTTTAAATGAAGTGTTCATTTTATTGATTGTCATTTTCTAGATTAAACCTTTATTTAATAGTTCATCAAATAAATTTATATTTCTACTAGTTTACATTTTACAGAAGAAATTATCATTCCGTAAAAGGTAAACTTAAATTTTCATTTAATAATAAATAATTTTTCACATAGTAAAACTAACACAATATTTCTCAGAGGTTTATTTCTAATTTATTTCAAACAATCTTTTTGAAGTTAAATTCTAGCATTATAATCTGAGAGTAAATAAATTTTTGCTTAATTGAAATCTTTTTTTATATTTTAAGACTTAGATTACATTGAAAAATTATAAAAAAAATAATTTGAAGTAGATTATTTTGAAATTTTGTCAATAATTATAGTAAAAGGATTTATTTTTTATTGTTTTACTCTTATTAATACAGATATTTCGGAAAATACGTCTAAAATATTTTTAAAGCTTCTAGATTTGTGCTTCTGTGTAAATATTCTATGACTATATAATGGACAACATATATATATATATATATATATAGAGAGAGAGAGAGAGAGAGAGAGTAAGAGTGTGTGTATGTATGTATGTATTGTAATATATTATAACAGTGCTTAACTAATGACTAATAAACTTATAATTTAATAATTCTAGAAAAATTTAAATAAAATATTATAAAATTTTATAGATGAACTTGTTTTATTTAGTAAAAAATATGTATTTTTATAAAGCATTAAATATTGCATAAATTAGCATGATACAAAGAAAAACTAACGTGCTTAATTTAATACTAAATTTCAAAATTTTATTTTAAATTTGAACCCACAAGTGTTACTTCTGTTTTGAATATGCTTATACTTTTTCTTTCATCTTAAAAACTTAAGTTACAAAATGTCAATAAATTAAAATTAATTCAATTAAGTCAATAGATTAAAATATATTTATAATATGTGTAGTAAAGAAATTAAATTCTTATTTTGCAGATTCAAAAGCATATATACAGACATACATATGATACAATGCTTTTATATCATGCTGGTAATATCTGTGTTAATATAATAATGTTCAGAGTAAAACAGTTACTGTTTCATAATATTACCTTAAGTCATTTATATTTTTATTCATATTTTAATTCATTTTTTTCCTAATATTTAAAATTACACAGCGCAGCATGTTTCACGTATAATGGAATGAATTATTCATTTCAAGAAGACTTTTTTTTACTTTAGTAAATCATCTTCATTCAAAAATCAATAGTGAATCAATATGATTTCATTGATGAACGTTTTAAAAATTTTTATTGCCATTAATTTTGCCCCGTGCAGGAGCATTTAACAACAGATCGCTTAATTCCTTTCTGTAAGAATACATCTAAACCAGAATTATTCGTTTCATTGTCTTGATATGTTTGCTTTAATAGTTAGTTCCTATTTTATTAAGAATTTACTTGGCATTTTGATATATATTTATATTCATCTGTTTTTCAGCAATATTACAATTATTTATCGAACGATTTATCGATTTACTATTTATTATTTTTTCCACTTACGAAATTTTTTCTTATTATGAATTACCATTTACGAATTACCACTTATTATGAATTACCCCTTACGAAATATTTTCTTATGTTAACTAATGAATCGTAAATTTTTCTCAAATTTTATATTAAATAATAGATTATTCGAAGCATTAAAGAGAAATATATTGATACTTAATAGCTGATTATAATATTTTAGATTAATTTAAAAAAATAATTAAATAACAGTCCCCGTATTCTAATTATATGAATCCAAAATGTTAAACACAAAATATATAGGAAACATTTTTAAGACTGCTTAAAAAATAAAAAGAAGGCGATAGAGAAATGTAGTTATTTACTAAAATATATTCATATTATTATTTTAGTGATAATTCAAATATATAAAACTATTACAAATTTTCCAATATGAAGCAGCCAATTTTGTATAACGTTGAAAAATAATTTTTGATGAACAAATTCTCAGAAATAATCACTGCAAAACAGTAGTTGATTAAAACTTAGCCTAAATGTACTATATATTCTTTTAAGCATAAGATGAGATTAAAAATTCTAGGAATTTTGACAGTTATTTGTTTTATTCGGGAACTAAAATTTATCAAATTCTACGTATTGAGAAAACTGTTAATGGACAAATTGGGAAAGTGACGTGATTTAATTAATTCTTAGAAGCACTCAGATTTAAGAATTGACGGTCGTGAAATTAAGCACTAAAGAAAAAGTATATTTAGAATTTCTAATTACAGAAAAGTTTTCATATTGAATGGTAAACTAATAACCAGACTAAAGTTTTTTTTTACAGCAGAGGTTTCAAAAAATTAATTTACCAACACAATAAATCAATAGAAAATAAATTCTTTCTTTAATATGTCCCCGTTTGACGTTCATCATGAGAAATTTTAATTAGTGGAACCGTATAAGAATGTTGTTTGTTATGATTTCTAAAACTATGTGACTTTTGCAGGATTAATATAATCGCTGGATTTATATTTTCATGATCACAAGTATTATAGAATTTCCGAGTATGTAAAATTAATTTTCAAGATCAAATCAAACTATAAATATCCATCGTTAACACCCTTTTTTGAAATGATAAAGTGTTAATTTTATTTTAAAAAGACACTTCTTCCAGAAAAAAATAAATTTTTTTTTTAGAAAATTCACTATTTTGAGTGATATAAAATTTAAATCATAATTGCAAATAAATTTTATTTTGTTAGAAATACTAAAGAAAAAATAGCAGCATTAAAATTTAACACTGAAATCTTTAAGTTTATCAGAACTTTTATATTTAAATCATTAGGAAACATATTAAAAATAAACATCAAATTGCTGATTTTTCACATGATGCAGAAAATTCATTATCCAAATTATTATTATTTTTTTTTTTTGGCTTCAAAATTGATTGAATGAAGTGTCACAACATAGTGTGCATTAAAATAGGTATTGGTCTTTAAGATTCATTTTAGGGAAATTGATCATGAAAGGGAGTTTTATCACGTGTATATTTAAAAAATATTTCTTTATGACTTTGAAATATGAATTTCTACAAACAGTTAAACAACTTTATATTTGAAGCAGAATTTTATTTTTTAAAATCTCCTTTGATTTTCCGGTTTGAGTATTATAATAATTAAAAAATAAAGTAATAAAGTGTAGATAGATGAGCTTAAGATCTTGTAATAAAAACTTTGAACAATAAAAATGAATAATAAGCAAGATCGGGAAGTAAAATTATTTCAAAGTCATTGAAAATAAAGATTCAATTTATTATAATATATATATATATATATATATATATATATGAGATTAGTGTGTGATAAATTGCATATAAACTAATATACGATCAAATCTATAACTAAAAATAAGAGAAAAATTTTCCTGCAAAAAGTGTTATAAGAAAAAATAGATAAATAGTATATTATTAATTTAAAAAATGTTTTATTTTGGTAATCTGGCATTTAATTTTTTAATGCATGTAATGTTCTAAAATATTCAATTGGGGATTCAAAAGCTGGTAGATGGTCATATATATCATTCAATGTATTCCCAATAAATTAACTCGGTAGTGAAAAAGAATTTCCATTCTGCTGGAGACTTCTGAATCCAGGACAAAACAATTTTGCTGTCCGAAAAATACCAATGAATAAATTAGTGAAAAAGAAACAGTTTTATTCAGTTCAGAAAAGAAAATTCTTACAAAATATATCTCGTTCATTAAAGCTTTGATGAGAAATATTTTGCAAAATATCATTGTAATATCATTTTGACACAGATTTAAACAAGAGTTATTAAAACAAACTTGCTTAACAAAATGAAACATTCAAATTCCCTTTCACGAAAAAAAAAAAATATCTATGATATTGAGAAAACATTTTATGAAACCAGTCTATTGGACATGAATTCTTTTAACAAAATTGCATGTACAAAATTTCCAATCATCGAAGAATACTATATTAAAATTTAAAAGGGGATTCATTGAAATTATTTGAAAGATTTTTCTTCCTTTGATCATTGTGCAATTAATATTTTTTATATGCTCAGGAATCACGAAATTTTTCTCAAGACTGAACATCGGATCGAGTATAATCAGTGCAATCCCAAACCACCTAAATGTTTTGAATACAGAAGATTCAGTAACGGTTTCACTTCTTTTAATATTTTGATTTTGATTGTTTCTCCTTGTTTTCGATGGCAACAATATCAATGCCAATGTAATGGATATGAAAGTCACAAGAAGTTGACTCATTCCAGTTACCAATTAGTCTCCAAAATCAGTTACCAATAATTTTTAATTTTGATTGCTTTAAAATAGCCCCGCTAACCAAAATCAGAAGATTCTTCAGTTGTCTTAAAATTGCTATATTTTTAAGAATATTTCAATCTGAATAATATCAATCATGTTATTATCAGCATATAGACCTTACAAAAAATAAATCTTTCTTATTTATTTTTTGTAAGGTTTTTCCTTCTTCTCACTCCTATGGAGGTACAGAATTATTGCATCATCCATGTGAACTTAAAGAGTCCATTATTGATGATAGGATAATCCTTCTATGCATTTCTGTATCTTCTATAACTGTGGATTCAACTTTAAAAACCACCCTTTCTGATTTTTATCCACTTCTTTCTTCCCATTGGAGCTGACGTAATTTATTCAGATGAAATATTTTTTTAAATGTTGATCAACGAAAATACCAAGATTGATATTTTACTAAGTGTTCTAAAATAATACTATTTATAACTAAAACAAATTTCCAAAATATAATTTTTACCTCTAACCCCTTTTTCATGTTCATTTATAGAAAATAATCTATGATTTATTCCGTTTCTCTCAAAATGGACATATCTCAAATTTATTTATTTAGTCATTTTTAAACACCTGAAGTTCCTAAACGTGGCTTCGTCATATCTTCCTAAAGGTCATTGAATAAAGAACTAAATGAACCATTAACATTTAGCTTAAAGGAAAAATGTTAAGCTTAATACATAATATTTCTAGCTGAAACAATTTATGTTCAACACATCATAATTTCTTCCATCAATTAGAGAGAGTCGTTTTTTACTAGTGTAGCTTTGTCTTTTCCAACGCTAAGACTGATTTCTGAAATGTTTCACTTCATTTAATCAAAGAATTACATAACCCCTTTTTGAAAAATAAGTTAACTAATATTAAGGAACTTACATACGTGAAAGTTTATCCAAAAATTAAATTGCTTTTCAAGACATTTCTGAATAGCGTATAATGTTTTTTCCTCTTCTTCATAACATCAAACAAATTTTTAATTGAATAGATAATATTTCAAAATGCTAAGGGATTTTTCCACTACGGTTTTTTTTTGTTTTGAATTAGCTTCATTGAGTTATCACTTTTTAGTTTCTTGCTTATTTCATTGTGTTGGTGTCAATCTTAAGAGCAAAGATAATTATTATAGAAACTTAAATGATGAATTTTAATGTTAGATATGAATTTTTTAACATAAATATTTCTGGATTAGAAACGTTCCCAATCGCTTTTTCTAAGGAAGAGCTAATGTTGATAGCATATTTAATCATTTCATTTACTAAGGAATATGAAAGGGATTTATCGTTTAAATTGCATTCCAAGTAAATAACTTCAGGACTTCAAGTAAACAAGCTATTCAATTTTAAACGTCAAGGAAAATATTTAACAAAAAATAATTAGAATGATATCAATGAGAGAATAACATTAAAAGCTCCTTTAAAGGAAGTTGCTATTTAATATAAGAAAAAAAAATGTGATTTGAAAGTTTTAGATTTTTCAACTCTTTTCCTATGTTATACAGATTTTTTATATACAAACAAATTTATTTAATTTTAAGAATTCCTTAATTTTTCAACTGGTTTTCTTTGTTTCATATCTTTTAATAAAAAAATAGTTTCAATGAGAATTACTCAAGAAGGGATTTTACAAAAGTACTTCACCGTGTAGCATCACAATGACTTATTTTATTACCCTCTCTTTATCTACTCAATCAAAATAACAAATACTGTAATAATTTTCAAGTAATTTCTTCTATTAAGCCTATTCTTCGATTAAGTCTTTTCTTTGACAAACTATATACAGATCACAATCTAAATTACATGTCATCTCTAGTAATAACCTCTTTATTCTTAATCATAGATTATTTAATTTCTAATTATTACCATTTTCGTAAATTTAGAAGATATTTTAACTTTTTAAATACACACATAGTAAAACATTTATTTGAATATACAAAAATAATTTTTTTTAATGTAAAACAAGTGTTGGTAAATGATCAATCGCATAAGTGAAGTTTAATTGATTTAAATTGAACTAAAATTTTGGAACACATTTAAACAAATTAATTTAAATGTAAATGAAAATTTATTTCTAAACAAAGAATATAGAAAAGGATAAATTATAATTTAAAATTTTTTCTCTTCCTTAATTATTTATTTTCTAAACTACAGTTTTATATTAATAAGATAATTTAGATAGAAAGAAATGAATCACGTCAGATGGATAATAAACAAAATATTAACAGCTGAGACACTTGATAGAATAAAGTAAAAATAATGGGTGTGAAATAGTTTTTAAATAATTATTTTTTGTATTTTATCTTGAGATTACGATTTTAATATTTTTTTTAGCCTATAAAGACACTAAATAGATTTTCCTTTGAATTTATTGAACAATCAAATATACTACCAAAATGTTTTAAATTGACTTTTAATGTTACAAAAAATTTTAATGACTTTTGTAATATCTTTTTTATATTCTTAGTAGAAAAACAAATTTTTAACAAATGACATTCTTGAAACAATTTTCGACATTCATGATTTCTAGTCATTAAGCTAAACGTGATGATACTTTGTAATTCACTGTTATTCATCACTTTAATGTCTGGCTCTGAAACAAAAACAAAGCCCGGCGATTATTTAGAAAAGGAATGAGTGATTATTACGCTTTTGACTTGTCATTAAAATTATTCTTGCAGGGAAAAATTCGTTCATTCTTAAGTCTTGTGTGTGGTAAAAAATTACTGCTTTAGTAATTTATTTGAAGCTGGTAAAATATTTCCTGAAACTTTAAAAATATCCACCGTCAACAAAAATGTGTTTTTAAAGTAAAGGGTGAAACTTTTTTGACAAAAAATTGTGTTATCATTTTATGCTAATTATAAGAAAGAACTAAATTAAAATAAAACTGACGTACTTAAATTGTACTCGCAAATAAATATTATAAATATGTAGACTTAATTTAAAAAGAACGGAGGATATTATGCGTTAAAATTTTAAAGTGTACTATTATAAATTTTTAATATGGATCTATTTTCACTGAAAATAAGAATACTTTTATCTCTGTGATGTAAAAAGATATTTAAAATACTATCATAAATTAGCTAATTACCTTCTTTGTAAATCAGTGAAGATTATTAGATATTTGTGTGGGATAATGGTCCAGAACAAAGAACCTAAGCTAAAAATCGCATTAGTCGAATGCCATAACGACATTTTTTAGAAGTCAATTTTTTGTTAAGGAAAGGAGGTAATATGATTTATTTCGGTGACGCATAAAATAAAAACATTTCTCCCTAAAGGAGAAATTCCACTTATTTTTACAATAAAAAAAGTGAAACATACCTTGTTAAAATAATATATTTACCGCTTCGTAGCTATTAATATCAATTTAATGAAAAGCGTTAAATATTCATTATTCGCAGTGAGCAGAGTATAATAATATCTTATTTTTGAAGCTGTGAAATGATATAAGAAAGTAAATTAATTTAATACTTTCTGGACACTGTGTTAGGCAAGATAAGCTGACTAATAAATTTTGCCAGTGACAACTTGCAGTATAAATTCTTTATTATTATCCATAAATCTAATTCGTGGTGGAACAGAAGAAAAAGTAATATTGGCCACAATATGCTAGAACGAGATATTTGCAGTGACTCAACAATAGTATTCCATTAGAATACTCACAGTTAGTTGAAACGAAAAACAAGGAAATGCGAGTTTTCGATTTTGTTTCGTACGTGATGTGTTCGTTTGCATAAAATGTTGGGTTGCAAAACAGCCAAGTGGAAAATGAAATGCGTCTATTTGAGATTGATGAGATTCAGAATAGTAGTGTAGCGTAACTTATGCGGGTCTGCGCTATTTCCTTCGTTATGTACGGGAGCTTGCGTGTACAAAATAAGGCGGTTTGATGCGAATACGAATAGAAAAATAATGCAAGCATAAAATTAAATCCCTTTTGCGTTCTTGGAACTATGAATGTAAATAAAAAAAGACTAAATGCCTAATAATAATCTTTGATTTTGAGCAGGAATCCAAAGTAATTGTGAAAATGTGGCGTAGTTGTTGAATGTTTTTTTTATTCTTTGTGTTACGCTGTAAGAGCATTATCTATTTTTAAATACTAGCTAACTTAGCCACAAATGTATATAAATGAAGTTTTATAACTTTTAGTAAAATATATTTTATTCTCAAAATAGACATTTTATTTCTTGCCTAGGTAACAAACTTTAAAATTTAATAATGTATTAAGTAACGTTAAATAAATAATAGGATTTTAGGAAAAATACATTAAAATTCAATTATATTTAGAGAGAGTGTAATAATATCTTAAAATATTATAATAAATATTAATAAGCTAATATTATATATCTTTGCTCTATTTAATTACAAATTTGATACATTTTATATAGTATTTGTAATTTTATTCTCCATACATAATTTATTTAAAACTGTGAAATTTTTAAAATGCTTGCTAATTTGCTCCATAAGCAAGGTACAAATAGATTATTTAAATTTTAATAAAATAATTACATTTGTAGCTTTAAAAATATCTTTAATTAAAAAATTGGTATTCCTGAGTCGAGATAAATTATAAATTCTAATAGAGATTTTTATTCTTTATGCTTTTTTAAAAAAATCTAACTTTACTTGCTTTGATAATTAGATTATAGTCTAATTTAACTATTAGCTAATTATTTTTAAATAAAAATAGCGTAAAGACATATAATTTAGGTGTATTTTTTAGAGATTAAATTCTTCTTATTTATTTTAAATGTAAATATATTTTAGTTAAGAGTTATTCAAAGTTAAGCTAATTAATAAAGATAAAATTTTTAAGAAAAAATAATATTTTTTGTGTCAAATTATAAAATGATAAATAGTTAATTTTATGATTATAAAAAAGCATTAAATCTAGATTTATATATTAATAGCTATGTTTATTTAATTAATATGTCTTAGAAAATACCCATTTATCTTTAGTAAAAATATTTAATTGTATTTATTTTTCCTCTTCTGTCAACAATTTTTATAGAATTATATATATAGATGAATATGATATTATTTTCTCCCCTTTTATAAATATAAGTTTA
This sequence comes from Latrodectus elegans, assembly GCA_030067965.1. NCBI lineage: Eukaryota > Metazoa > Arthropoda > Arachnida > Araneae > Theridiidae > Latrodectus > Latrodectus elegans. The sequence continues at coordinate 62,649,200 of CM057809.1, forward strand.
TTTCATTCAGCACAGAAGGGGAGTGAACACACTTAGCGGAGTTTTAAAAAGTACGTATATTTGGGTAAACAATTTGCAATTTCCATAAATCGACTGGAAATATGTAATGTAATTTAATGCGATGACAATTAAATTTTACATTTAATTTAAAATAAAGTTTAAGCATTTTCTAATTAATAGCATTTTTTATTCATTATGGTCTAGTTTCAATTAAAATTAGCATTTGAGTTTTACATTAACTCTTTTGTGTATAAGAAAATTATTTTATATTCTTCTGAGAATCGTTTTCTTCTTAAAACAACTAAATAAATCATGAAGATAATTATCCATGAGACTTATTATTTAATCGGGATTTACTCACTTTTTGGAAACGAATATTCAACTCCAAGAAAAGAATCTAATCCACAACTTCTTGAATATAAGATAAAAGTGGTAACCATATTGAAACCAATGCAACCAATACTTTTGGGAGTTATTTTTTCAATTATATAATTTGTTTATTCCTTCATATTTCTATTTAACTTTTTTACTTCCTTACATTTCTTTATTCTTATAATTGCTTAAGATTTTTGTTGTTTAAATGTTTTCTTTTTGCATTTATTCTGTGTATAACTCTCATCAAACAGACACATATGTAACTATATGTAAACTATTAAATCAAGATTTTAACATTTTTTAAAAATTAATTTTAACAAATTTATAATAAATGTTGATTCTGAAATGTTTCTTGTTTTAATAAGAGAAATTTTGCATGGTTTTGTCAAATTTATGCATAACGACTTTTTTTATTTATCACCAGTTAAATGTTTAATTGATTCTTAGAAATGAAGCAAAATATATAAAGTGTTTTGATAATTTAAGAATATATTTAAATTCTAATTTATATTTATGTATTCTAAGGAAGTCAAATTTTCTTTTGTACTTTATAGTGCTTTTAATTGCACGAGATAGTAACTTAAATCTTTTTGCTAATATCATAAGTAAGGATAAACAAATGCAAAATTAGAATTTATATTTGCACTTTTTAACCTCAAATATCCAAAAACAATTCAAATAAATATTCTATTATTAATGTTCATTCTTAAAAATTAATATTTAAAACCATATAAAATTATTTTAGTTACATTAATCACTTTGTGGAAAATATTTAGTAAGCGCTTTTTTTAAATGTTTAGAAATAAAAAATAAATTTTTAATAAAATATTTAAATAAAAAATAAAAATTATCTTATAAAATATTTTTCATCCCAATAACCATTTTTAAAATAATTTCTAACATTTTTACTTTCAATTTTTTTTATCCTACACCAGTCTTCGGTATGTTTGCCATTAATGGACGAGCAATCGAATAAAAAGATGAACAAGTACAAAAACAAGAAGCTTTCAAGAAGTTCTTTAGTAGCTTCAAAAGAGTTGTCAGTCATATACTTTAATACTTCAGGACAATTCTTGAGGTGAGAGGCATCCATATCATCACGGTTTCTAATTATTAAATACAATTAAAAAGTACGAAACATTTTTACTAAAATAAAACTATAGTGGTCAGATTATTTTTATCAAATTTGTGAGAAATAATTGTGCAGAAAATCTTACAACAACTTGTAAACTATTTAATTTCTTTTGTACGTTTAAGGTCTATTAAGTTTACAAGTATGCCAATTATAACAGATATGCTGGTTTTTAGAATTGCATTAAATATACACAATATATATTTTCAGGAAGATACTATATTAAAATTTATATCAACGGTTTTTAGTTACAAAATAACTCTTTATAGCATTTTAGTCAATTATTTTATTTTTGCAAAGAAAATCATATTTCTCACTATACAGTTATCTTTGAGTTCAATTAAAATTGCTGACATCGTAAAGTAATTTACATTATACTAATTCTTATACAAATTAATGTTTATTTCGAGAAAAGCAACATTCAAACTAAACTACATAATTGAAATTAAGAGGATTTAAATACTATATTTTAAATATGATTACATTCTTATACACACATATGTATACATTGTGATTAAAATAAAATTTTGAGGATTATATTCCTCCGTTAAACAGCTATTTATTTTATTATTTTTCTGGAAAATTTCTATATTTTATGTTAACAGGAAGCAAAATATAACGTGAAAAATATTAGATTAGATTATAGATATTCTGAAATTTTCTTAGAAATTTATACAGACGTGTTTCTTTTAAATATATTTTAGAAACGTTTATTTAAATAGCTATGATGTTTAAGAATAGTCATTAATTTTTGTTTTACATAACCAGATTTAAAGACATTCTAAAATGTAGGATTATGATAAAAACATATTGTGCAAAAATAATTACTGTACACTATTCCATACGTAAAAATTAATAACGGTTTTAGTAGTCGGGAAGAAAATATGATATATTGAAATTTAAAATATTTTAAAAAGCATTTATGTTATCAAGTGATTTTAAGCTTGTTTTCACCCAATACTTGCGAAACAAAAGATTTAAGTCTTCACAAATTTAAAAGCATTTCCATTTTATTATACGTCACATACACAAGAATACATTATTATGTCTTTCAAATTTGGAGAATTTAATTATGATGGAATCTCAATTATGTACTGTTCCTAGTCACGTGCATGTTTCTGATGGATGACAGACTTGATGGATAATGGAAATTACTTAGCTTATTGCTAGATATTTTGATTAATAAACTATATCCATTTTAAGAGCAATACTTTGCATTTTCATATACAGAGATATAATTGGAAATTATTTAAATTTTATAAGAAAAGTCTTATATTCTAACTGCTTAATTTACTAATGGAAAGAAAAATTTACAATATATTTAAAATTTTCCCATGAATTTGTAATGACATATTTTATTTATTCAATTTTCTTAAGCATGAATATTTTAAAAGTAATATGTGTATAACTAGATAATAATATAGTATTTCAGAAAATAGGTGTATTTATAGGGATAAATATTTTCTGAAACACAGTGGGAGATATAAAATACATTAATATGTTCAAAAATACTAGAGAAATATCGTTTCTTTATATTCAAATTATTCGCTACAATTTTCAATTGCAGGCAATACATCATTGTAAATAAATTTTTGTCTCCAATTAATATTTAACCTGACATGATGTCAATACATCTTTCATCAATATTAAATGTGACTGTCTTTATAATCTGAGTATTAGTTATATTTTAAAATTTTGTCTGTTTACATTATACGAACTTAAAGATTTATATAATTCAATTTATAGAGAGAGAGAGAGAGAGAGAGAGAGAGAGGGTTTTAAAAAACAAATTATAATAGTTTAAAATATTTTCCTTAAAAATTTGAAATTATGAGATATGAAATTAAAATGCAAGAATTATTCAATATTTCAACCATTTAATATGTCACGAATTTCAAATATTTTCCTTTACGTTGAAATATATCTGAGTTCTCTTGTTAAATTCATTAAATTGAAATCACGGCAAGACGTGTCCGATGATTACAATTTCAATTTTAAGCTCAAATTGCTTGTGTTCAAAACATTGAACAAATTTTTAAGAATATTATTGTTTTTCTTTTTTACGAAATATTTTCTTAAATATTTGTGGGTTACCATATTTAAATATTTTTAAATGTTAATATTAATACTGTTAAATCAATTAAGCTATACTTTGTGTGTGATTTTTTTCTTATTCTTATAATGACCACACAATTTTTATTTTCTCAAACGAATTATTTTTTTAGGAGCATCTGTAAACTCACATTTGTTAATTCAATTTCAGAAAAATATAGTTTATATTATTTCATTATACCTATTTCATTTCTTTTTCTTTTTTAAAAAGAAGTATAGTTAGCTTTGAATCCCTTTTTATTAATGAATTTCGTACCTTGAATTACTTATTGCTAAAGTAAGTATATTATGATATACTGATCTGTTTTAATTATTGTATTAATATAATTTATAATAGCTTGTAGTTTTTCATTACCTGATATCATGAAACTAATAAAAAATTATTAAAAAGAAATTTTGTCAGTTGTTTTTATACAGTTATAAATATGTTGATTTTACCTATTGTGTGATCACTAGATGGTATTTTTACCAGTTATCATTTACAAAATCATGTGACATAAAAATCATTTTATTTAATTTACGATTTAATTGAAATAGAATTTATAATTATAAAAGACATTTTAAACTTAACTTCCCATTAATTTAAATTTTATGCATATTTTCCTACGCAGTTGTTTATATGATATATTTCACAAAATGGATATAAGTTCTCAAGTATGAATCATAAAAAAGTTGTCAAGAATTTTCCAGTTGTTATGGCAGTACCATTCAATATTTTTAAGTCATGTCATCGAAAATAGATGTGTGATTAATTTATTCTGTTGACAGATTTCCAAGTTCACCATAACGAAAATTTAGCTTATACTCTTAAAAGCACTAGGACAAGCTGTTAGCATTTATGATTCTCAATTTAAGTTCTATTGATGTTCTCTAATCACATTTTCAAATATTCTTCATGAAAGTTTTGACTGTTTAAGTACCGAATGTATGAAATGATTTACAAGCAAAATCTGTGATAAAACACTGAAAATATCAAGCAAATTGCTTAATAGCTATCCAGGAATGTCAACAGTTTTGTGTAAATTGCTTCAATAAATTAATTCATCTAAAGTTACATATCTCTAACAAATGGTAATGTTTACCGAAAAGTTGCAATAATATATTGGCAATAAATAACGAGCAGCTAGTGATAAGTATTTGTATATTTACTCTTTTTTTTTCATTGTCTTATAGCTTTGTTTGGTAGAATCGCTTTCACATTCCACCCAATAAAAAGTAATAAAAATCTAATATGCAACAGCATAATTTACAGTTTAGGGATTTTAGAGATTTTGTTATTTTTCGTTGACTAAGAACAATAAGTTACATTTATACAATTTTTTAACTGTATTATTGAAAGATAACAGAGAAATTGAAAAATATAAAAAATTCAGGGTTTTGTTATAAATGCGGCAATAATTCTCCGAAAAAATAGGTATGCGCTTTCAACGGAATAACATGGCTGCAGAATGGTCAACGCTATGGCTTGCAGTTCAATAGTTCGTAAGTTCAATTCTCCCCTTGAGCTGGAATGGTCATATTAGTTGGTGTCCAATCAGAATTCTAGTTCCAATCCAGGTAGCTATCTAGTTCAAAAAGTGACCATAAAGTCTTCCTAGTGACTAAGGAAACAGGAAAAAAATTTTTCAAACCATAAAAAATTCGAATAATGTTTATATCAATATACACTATGCTAGTGGTTGTGATTTCAAATTAATCGCGCATAATCTGAAAATACAGTAACACAAATAAATTAAGAAGGAGAAGACAATTTTACAATTTAGAAAAATTAAAATGCTTCTTCATGCGATTTATTTGCACTAATGGATTCAGTCTGCCTTCACAGTAGCAGAGTGCACTTCACTTGAGAACATTTCTGAGTTTGACAGAAAAAGAATTTTCGCCAACAAAGTCTGCAGACAATCTCTAGAAGAATTGGTTATGGTAGAGGGAATAATCAGGCAATAGAATTTTTTTTAATGGAAAAGTAAGGCTGGGCAAGTGACAGATGGGGTCTTCACACTACTACACTTGAACAAAACCATATTGTCCGTATGACGCTGCTGGAACCCTCACTTCATCCGCATCCAAATCAAATTCAGTCTATTAGTAAAAAAATCAGTATCTGTCCGGAGTACATGACGTTGCCGGAAAATGGGGTGTTCTTAGTAAAATGGGTTGCTTCCCTTTGAGTTCTATTTCAAACACCTTCATTTTATTTTGTTTGAAATGCAAAAAGCTTTTCTTTTATTCTTTTTGTTTGAAAAGCTCCATGTGTTTCAAGTAAAATAATGAACTGTGGAGAAATTAATCTTTTGTTCTTCAGTGAATTATGCTTTTGACTGCAAAATCACGATTGTCAAATTCGAGATCAAAGACACCATGAAGAAAGGTTAGTAAATTGTCATGTGTCTCGCCATATTGAATATGCACTCTGTAAGATTGTTTTGTATAGAATTGGACTTTTCCTATTTTTCTAATGTGTATTACATGTACATTGTGTCGATTCAACTAGCATTTATGAAATTTTGTAACTTTTCTATTTACTTAATTTCAAGTTTTGCTTGAGGCCACATTTTAACAGGACAATGCAAACAGTTATTTATTTCACTATGCAGCACCACAATCGTCTAAATTTGATTGGCTTTTGCATGTTGTCTAAAAGCATATTCTCCATAGTTATTGCTTAGAGAACACACCTATTTACTGATTAGAAGCTGTCTAATTTGAAATATACCCCCTAGTACATCAGAATATTATATATAGGTTACACTGATTGGTCTCTCTTCAACAACTTATCCAAATGTTCTGTAGCTGTATGTTAAAAGGTACAGAAGTTGAAATGACAAGCTGTGAAATGACACTATAAACTGATTTTATCTTTTGCTTCATCTCACATAAACACTGGTTTAGGTGTTTAAGTGAAATAAACTTGGCTCAAATATCTGTTGCAATTCTTGGTATCGCATTTTTTATGACCCAAACTGCATATTTTCTTATATTGATATTGATATATATTTTAATAAATATAAAATATATTATTAAAATAAATATCAACAAAATACATTAAAAATATTGTGATTTATTTAAAGTTAAGTAAAACATAAGATCAACTTTTCTGAAGAGCACTGATTTATTTCATTTTTGTATATGTTGATAGATTTATAGTAGATGCTTGTAACAGTTAGAAATTTTAATAAATTAAACTCTCAATATTTTAGGAATTTTTTTATACAAGTAAATAGTCCTTTATCAAAGAAATAAGAATACTTATAGAACAAAAAAAAAACAAATAATTACAAATGTTTCAACAAATATATATATATATATATATGTATAGATGTATATATATATATATATATATATATATATATATATATATATATATATATATATATATATATATATATATATATATATATATATATATATATATATATATATATATCTATATATATATATATATATATATATATCTCTTTGTCTATATATATATATATATATATATATATATATATATATATATATATATATATATATATATATATATATATATATGTATATATGTATATATATATATATATATATATATATATATATATATATATATATATATATATATATATGTATATATATATATATATATATATATATATATATATATATATATATATATATATATATATATATATATATATATATATATATATATATATATATATATATATATATATATATATATATATATATATATATATATATATATATATATATATATATATATATATATATATATATATATATATATATATATATATATATATATATATATATATATATATATATATATATATATATATATATATATATTAGATGCTTTTTAAATCCACTTTTCTGAAATTGAAAATGATTTATCAATATTTACCTTTAAACAAGAAGAAATTTCGTCGGATATTGGTATTTGTTAATTAAAAAAGAAGGATAAACAATAATAACTATTTATTTAACCTCTTTGCTAAGCAAATATTTTTTGTTATTCAGATTGCAATGTAAGGTAATAAAAGTTAATAAATAAGACAAATATTAATGCATCCAATAGTAATGAAGTGCTGCGAGACGACAAATTTTCTTTAAGGTTACAGTTTTTGATATTCGGATCTTCAAGTATTATATTTTTGAAATAAATTCTTACAGATAATATTTGAAAAAAATGGAATATTGAAATTTCATCAGAGTGATGTCAGACTTTCTTAAAATAAAGTACACTGGTTATCACAAAAAAAAAAAAAAACTGGAAAAAATCGAGTAATTTCTAATCTTTTTCAAGTTTGTAATATAATTAATGGTGAGTTGTTTTTTGAAAGGAATTTTTATTTACTCTAATATTTTTTATAAATCTAATAATTGTTTTACATTGAGATAGAAAAGGGATAACTATAATCTAAATAGATTAACAGCAGTTTTAAAAGTCCACAAGTGTTTTCTATCAAATTTAGATAAGGATTGATTTATATTCATTAAAATGCATATATATCATTGACAGATAACAGTCCTAACGAATTTACCTTTCTTCTCTATGAATTATTCTATACACAAATATTTCTACACATAAGAAAAATATTAACTTATATAGAAACTTTAATATATTTAAGCAATTTTTAATTTAGTTAAATTTTCCATTGACACTGAAAATAGACCACAAATTGTATTACCATAAATTAAACCACACACTACTGTAATTGGAATCATTGATTAACTTGTCCATATAAAATCGGATTACTAGCAAACGAAATCAGAAAAATAATACAGTTTCGTTGCATTTTTTAATCTTCAATGGAATATTTAATCTAGTTCTGATGCAAGTAAAATTCTCATTATGACTGTATATTTAAGATATTAATATATTTTTAAATATACTATCATAATACTTATATATATATATATATATATATATATATATATATATATATATATATATATATATATATATAAAGATTTTAAAAACACTAACATATATAAAATAAAACTTTGCGGTATTTTTCGAAAGGAAATCTTAGCTCACTGTGATGTTGAAAATAATTAGAGAGTTAAAAGCGGTACACATTTAGAAATGCACTTTTAATTTAAATAGAGATAAAAATTAAATGGATGAGAAAAGCGTTAAATGTCAGAAATATTCATATTTGTATTATTTTATGATGATAACTATATATTACTAAATCTGGAAGCAGACAAGAGATAATAAGTCTGTCTCATAGGAAAAAAAATATTCCTCTTAAATTACATAATATAATTGCTTGAGAATCTTATTTAAATGTATTGTTTGACACTCAAAAGCCATAAGTAATTTATATGCGTGATTGATATCGACGTAAAGTATTTTGATTTTTTTAAATTCATAATGTGACTTATTTTCTTATTTTCATTCATTTTTTCATCTCTTTTTAACTTATATGTATATAATAGATATAGAGACAGATAGATATCTTACCATAAATATGTCCATACATACACGGATACAAGGCTTTGTACTCATGAATAGAATGTTGGCGGTTTGGTATCTGGGTAGGCCAAAAATCATTGTAAATACTAGTTGCGATTGGAGCACATAAAATAAGGCGTGGTCATATCCTCCAAGTACAATTGTGTCTGGAGTGGCAGGACAAGTCTTAGAGGAAGTTTAACTCTCCTTCCTTTGAGGTTTCTTCTACTTCTTTATTCTGAGCCAGAAAATTATCTAACACCTCTAAAAAGTTCATGTATATTTCTACAATTATTGAGATTTAGGAGATGTAATAATATTTCTACAAATCTTTCAAATGGAAAAGTAAGTTAAAGACTAGCATTTTTGGATCTACTGTGCTAATTTTAAATATTTAGACCAGAAATCATTTTCTTGAAAAATATATTATTTACAAGTAGAGTAAAAGTTACCTTACTTTCAACGATGAAATAATACAATTTTATAAATATTTTGCTGAATTAATTGGAAACCGATAAATGTGAATTCTTTATCCCAAAAAGAAGTAAATACTACAAAATACAAAATGACAGCACCAATTTCTTTAATTAAATTACACATACTGCTTATAGAAGGACGAATATATGAAACATCGTATAAAATTATCATATATAGAATTGTGTAAGATAAGTAAGAATTGCAAATGTATTATTATTATTTCTTAACAATGATTGCAGTCCCTCAGTAATACAAATGAAATTGTGACACACACACACACACACACACACACACACACACACACACACACACACACACACACACACACACACACACACACACACACACACACACACACACACACACAACACACACACACACACACACACACACACACACACACACACACACACACAACACACACACACACACAACACACACACACACAACACACACACACACACACTTGAGTACTTTATAGTGAATTCACTTAATCGCACCTTATGATGGTATGTTTAACATTAAGTGAAGAGTGACCAGAAACACTGTACAGCTGAACAAAAGTTTATGCAGAAATATTTTGTGAAATGTATTCAGAAATAGTATGGCATCTGTAAAATGTCATGTTGCAAGACTAAGGTATAGGATAAAGCAAAAGATTTAGTGACTGTAAGACATATTTGAACTTCACCAAGTTTGCCCAGCATTATTTGTAGTTCATTATGCCAGACGTTCTTGTATAATCTATGTTACCAGCGATTTTTCACAGATATTGGTTAAAGCAAAATTACGCTTACAGGGAGATTTATATATTTAAATCTGCAACATTATTCTGTATGCTGTCACAATTAATGAGATTATAATTGTCACAGTTAATTGATGCAATTACCAGAAGTCTGGTAAAAATAATAATCGATAACACTGCATTCTGTTAAGTTATGTATACTGTTAACTAATTTATGATACACATAATATTGTTAAATGATTCTTCTTCTTTCAAACTTGATGTAAATCGACATTCCTTTCGTGTAAAGAGTAAAGACAAAATAACCTCTTGACTTCATTTTACAGAGATATTTCACTATGTGTGATGGTGTGTGATACTAAACATTTGCAAAAGCAAATTAACACTACACATACTTGCTTTCATATGCTTGAGCAAAACAATATGTTCCTGAAATCCATTGCACTGGAAACAATTCATACTGACTACCTAGAAGAATATTGGCTACACGTTTATACAGATAACTCGTATTCTAAATCACATATGGCATCAATCTCTGGACTCTTTTCTAATTTGTTTTCAATCTATGCATCTGCTGAATAATACAGAACTGTCTTTTATGACGAAATTCAGGCTCTATTCATTGCATTGAAACAACTATTGACTATTCACTATAATCTTGAAAAAGTTGTTTTATTCTCTAGTTCCTTGGCTGCAATCCGAGAAATTAGATTGCAAGGAAACACCATATCGGACTGTGTGCTTCAGGGCCTGGGGCTCATCAGACTTCTAATTCAAAAGAGAAAACTGTTACCATCCAGAGGATACCCAGCCATTGTGACATTTTCGGCAACAATCTCTTAAGGGCACTCTGAGGATTCAGCCAAATTTCTCTGGGCTGTCCTACCACTCCGTGAAACTATAAAACAAATAATGAAAATTAATAACTCTTCTTGGCTAAGAGAAAGAACTGGAGTGAGTCAGATATAGAGGCAATAGTAGACAAACCTCGCGGAGATTCTGTAGCCCTCTTTCGTTTCCTTACAGATCACGACTGCCTGGGGGAGCACTTATATTGCCTATGGATCTATGATTATCCTGATTGTTGATTATGTGGCTCTAAAGAAGCCATAAATCGTAACCATCTCCATTGTTGTAGTTCAATCCATGGATTTGACTCCAAGACTGCTAAATATTGGCGAGGTGGAGAGCTTCTGGGGAAATGACTTCCGTCTTTCTTTTACTTTTTTGTGTCTCTTAAATGTTTGTCTTTTTGTTCTTCTTAGTTGTATCTGTTTATTTTCTTCGGTATTGGAAATAAAAAACAATTAACGATGTGTTGATGCTACCAAGAAGCTGATGTCATTATCATTTATGGTATTCTTCCTCTTATTGCTTACCTACACACTAAATCACTCATCACTAAATACAGCTCACATTACTCAGTGAATTGTTGTGTCTATGTCGTGTTATTATATTTCTTTAGCCTGTGACCTTTTTATAGTCTTATTTTGAATTCAGATAAGAAAGTATGTTGCAGTTCTCAAGAAATAAATTAGGAGTGCTGGATAAAATGACTAAGAATCATTATAATTTCAACTACATTTGTACACAAATTTGAATCTGCTTTACAATATTTAGTTTTAATGATTTGATTATACAGATTTTTTTAAACATTGATGAACATAATAGTTGTTTAATTCTAATTATTTTATCCTGGTAAGGAATTATTAAAGTCATCCTTTTAATTAAAATAGTAAATTTTCTCATATTATATCGTTTTTTGTGCAAATAGTTTGAACACTAGTCCACTAATGAGTTCCTTGAATTCTAGATAATAATTTACATATTGTTCGTAAAATTTATTTACTACTAGTTACTTTCAAAATAAAAATCAAACACAGAAAATGTTTAATTGATAAAAAAGTACTAACCACTTAGTTTTCAGTTTTAATTCAGCTCAAATCCTAAGAAAAATCAGGAATATTATTCATACTGTTCTCTTAATACTATATAGAAAATATCTACACATGTATGATTTTAGTAATATATATCAGATCATAGCATGCTTTATATCTTTAGCGCACATGTACATAGATGAATAATTTTCAAAACGATAAAATTCTAAAAATAATAAATATTTTTTCAAAACGATAAAAATCCTGAAAAAAAATATTTTTTCAAAACATGTTTTTCACGAATTACTTTTATGTAAAACATTTTATATAAAAGGTTTATTATTAGTTTAAATAAAAAAATTAGGTAATTGTTTTGATTTTCCAAATATTTTTAAGTCCTTATAAAATGTATTTTTATTCGATACTTTAAAATCAATGTGATAAATGTGCATTAGATAATTCTTTGCATTTTTCAAAATATAAATTGCCTAACTTTAACTTTTTACATGAAAATTGTTTTTCTTAATTGGAATACCTTCTATCTTACTACCTTCGAATTTGATAAAGTTAATAATAATTCATGCCTAATAAATTTTAAATGCTCAAAGGTAAATACTATCGAAAGTGGTGAAGTTTTAAAGAAAGCACTGAAGATAAAACATACTGATTGTCCACAAGGTTCTAATAGTGGCCTCATTTTATGGAATTTCCTTAAAAAGAACTAAAGAACTAAAGTAATAAAGAAAAACAACATAATCCAGAAACTAATACATCTACAAGCATTTGCTAGTAATTTAACTCTAGTGATAATGGCATGGACTGAGAAAAAAGTAGGCATAGTTGCGACACAGTTGCTGGTTTAATTTTAAAAAAATGACCAGATGATGACTTTTCAAATCTCCTTAGAAAAAAACCAACTGTATTTTTATTGAAAAGAGCTTAAGTGCCATTCTTACAATTAACTAGTATCTGATTGTCTATTTCTGTAATGTTGTAAAATGTATGTGTCTTATGTTTAAATACTGTAAATAACCTTATAATGTACATTTTTTAAAGTAAATGTCCTAGCTTCTCCCATTAAACTTATAAAGCTCCTTGGAATAAGGTACAGTGAAGTTCGCTGGTGTCAACAGTCAACAAAGATAAAAGGTAAATTATTAATTATTGACATGAGGTGTAAAATATTAATTATATCTATTTCATTTTAACCATTGTTCCAAATACGAAAGTAAAATGTTTAGAAAATATACGTAATGCTTCATATGATCTCATATGTTTAAAACTTTCTGTTTTAAAATGTATGTTGTATAGTCTAGGTAGATGATAATGGTGATATAGCAAATTAGTAAGGATTAAAAAATCAAATTAACTGTAGTAAATAAGGCTATCATGGAACACAGTTAATTGGTGATAGCAATATCAGTGGTCTTATAATTATCAAAACAATTTTTGTCATTTGACAATGAAACAAGACAAAGCAAATTAATTATATGAGATTAAAAATAATAAATTAAGAATATTATAAATTACTTATTGTAAAGACAATTATAAAAGTTTTATTAAGTAATGTAACTGAATTTTATTTTTATAAAATAAAATATGAATTTAATAAGAAATTTGTACTAAAAACAAAAAGTGTTAAGAGGAAAAAAAAATCTAACAATTAAATAAAAATTAATTCATTTAATTATGCAAAATATTTTCATTTTTTACTAAACAAATCCCTTTTTTAATATATTTTTTTAAATTTTCCCCGTAATAATAAAAATGTACTTAATAAATTGCTGTTGATCTGATAATAAGGTTCTTATTTGATTTAGCTATACAAAGTATAATGTTTACGGAAAATATAAAAGAAAGAACACAACAAGTAGTCGATTAATCAAAGAAATGAGCTTAAGGAAAAACATTTCTCAAATTTCGTTCAAAAGATCATATACTACAAAAAGAATCATAAAAGTTTTGCCGTCAGCAACTGAATAAAAAAAAATAAGGTCGAAGTATCGTTTTTCTCCATTTTTTATTGACTATCTTTCGATATATTTATCGGAATCCACAAAAATATTCAATATATTAAAGCTGAAAAATGATTTCTCAAATCGATGCATTTTAGGAAATGCAAAAATATACTTGTCTTATGATTGATGGAGGAAAGTTTTTACAAGTTTAGATATTAGTATCTGCGCGCGCGTATCTTTAGAGTAAAGATTATTAAATTAATGGATTCAAGGAAAATAAATTCTTTTTATATTAAAATACCTGTAATTACGTAGAAAAAAAAGAGAAAATGTAATCTTCCAGAAATATTTATTGAAAAAACTACGTCATTGATTTTGTAAAGAAATACACAAGTAAGTAAAGGGCAATATACACTGTATTTTTGAAATAGAACTATCAAATATTTACTTAAAATTTTTACGAAAATTTGACTTTATGTTAGTACTTTTGAGAAAAAGCCATTTATTGATTGATTTCTTGCGCACTCCATCAAGTGATGAGAGCGAAAGGAAAAAGTCGATGCATCAAAACATTTAAATTTTGGCATGCCTTTGTTTCCTTTTGTAAAATTTGAAACAAAAATATTGTTGTTGGAAATTTTTGAGAAAGTTTTAGATAATTGAGAGAAAAAACGTCAAGACCGAAATAGAGAAATATCAATTTTGACTGGCATAAGAGCCTACATATATGGTATAAGCTACTGATATATGAGCCAACGTAGATTGATGCTTGAATATTTCTCCACTTTTGTGAAAGTTTATAAAAAAGTAAAAAAAAAAAAAATCTAAGATGCTGACGTCAGGACATGACCATTATTCAGTATTATAAAAAATTGTCAAATATGAAACTTATCAGCTGTATTTAAATGGTGCTTAGTAAGCAATTCCCAGTATCAATATTAAAAAAGTCTATGTGTTTGCTTTGTATTTGTGGTGAATGTGTAAACTTTGCGTATTTTCTTTTTGCAACATATTCCATCTCTACTGGTATTCTACCAACCTACGCATTTTACAGATTTTAAAATCACATTTGTAGATCAGTAATTATTCAAAATTTATTCAGATTACAAGAGCTTAATACATTTGTATAATTTTACAAGAATTATATAAATTTAGTAAATTTTTCTTCGCTAATTTATTTAACTCTAAATGAAATTTTTTGAAGATTATAATCTAATAAATTCGTTGTTAATGTTACATTATCGTTCTGTAATAGTCACTTCTAGAAAGGAATATAAATTAATGTAGCACTGAAAATATTGAGGACTATTTGATAAAAAATGTTTGCTCTAATGCTTAAAATTCAATTTGAAAACTTCTTCAAAATTTTCAAAAAGTAAAACTTTTATTTATTATATTATGCTTCACACAAATTTTGCATATGAGAAACCAGTTAATGCAAATTTGTCTCACATATTTAATACTATTATTTTTAAGTCTTATTCTATCGTTTCTTTTTGAATTTTAAAGAATTGGATAAGAAATTTGTCCAATTTGTTATTAAACATTTTTTTTTATAATAGGAATAATTTAATCAATATATTTGCTTTGATGCTGATAACGAATTATTAATAAATAGCTATGCTCAAGAGGTTTTTTGAGTGTGCATACAGCAGTGTGTGACTAAGAAATATTAGACTCAAACTATATATCATAGTTTTCTTTAAATTGTGTTCAAAATTTGGTTTAGAATTAACTTAAGGCATTTCCAATTTATAATAACTAAAATTGTTTGAAATCGGTGTGAATGTATCTTAGCATTCTGTATCAAAGTACTCAATTTAAACTTACAATAACTTCAAAGTTAAATTACGAATATGTAAATATGGTTAATGCACTAACAGAAAATGTGGTAAAAACCCATTTTCAAAGACTTTCAGTTATAAATTAATTCTGTTTCTACAAAATATATTTCCTTAAATAAATGAGTACCACTAAATATGTATAAAAATTAATTTTGGAAAATATGACTGCTGTACAAAATGAAAATATCAAAATAAATGAAAGTTAAAATATTTTGATGATTTTTTTCGTGATATTACAAATAAACTCAAATTATCCATAAGGATTATTAGCCGTATTGAATTGACTGTATGACCGTTTAGCTACAAATTAATTTTTTTCATAAAAGTATTTATTTCACTTAACTCCCAAGTCGTAATAAAATCCTTTAGAAAAAGCTTTAAATACAAAATTTGTAATGCTTATTAATTGCAAAATTATGTTTCACAAAATTAATAGCAAACTTCTAAAAATTTTAATATAGAAATGTGGGCAATATAATTTACTTTTTTATATAAATAAATTATTTAGGAAAAAGAAATAATTTTCTTACTGATGGTTAAGTAATTAAAGATCTGTAAAATGTTAATATTACCAAGGCGTATTCTTAATATTACTATAATTTATATTAACAGCGTTTCCTAAAATTAAAACTAAAATCTTAACAGAAATAAATGCATCAAAACTGGAATATTCAAACTCTGTGTGTGTGTGTGTTTGTGTGTTATTATCTAAAATAACCCAATTATCCTAAAATATCCTAAAAAAAGATAAATTTAATACTTACATTTTTATTAAGTTTTTGCTTAATTTATATTGAAAATATTTCTCAAAATTTTATCGCTTTATATAAATAATTACATGACAATATCGATCAAAGGAATGAATTATCATGAATAGATTATTTAGAATAAAATAATAAATATAGTAGCCTTATAGTAGAATCTTTGATAGTTCAAATAAAACTCGACTGTGTTGTTCACTTTGTTTTAATAAAACTTGAGTATAGATTTCACAACATGAATTACATGAACCTATTACTCGAAACAATATTGATTCTAGGTCTGAATGAATCATCAGTCATATAGGTAATTTGAAATACAATGTAAAGTTATATTTATTGTTAAAATAAAATAAATTAAGAGACTATTTATATTATAATTTTTAATGAAAGAATTTAAAGTGTGTATTAATTTTCTCAATATTACCTGCATGATTATTACATATATTTTTTCACGTTTATGAATAAGATAATTAACGTTTGTGTTATTATAATTAAATATACATTCTTAAACTTTTAATGAAACCAACTTATAAAAAAATCAAATTATGTGTTTTTAATATTTGTCTGAAATTGTAGCATCACAGACAATGTAAATATGAAAGGATTGTAAGAAAATCTATTTCAGTCAATTTATAAGCATATTTTTTCTTGAAAATAACTATATACCTGCTTTTATAAATCTGTTCTTTCTTCTCACAAAAACAGAATTTTTATTTTTCTGTATATATTTTACTACCTGATTATGCCATGACGCAAGATAATTTTGTCCTGTGGCACAGCAAATGGCGGTATTGAGGGCTATTTATGTATGAAGCGCTCACTGAGTGAATCATCGCTTTCTCGAAGGTGGTTAAGTCTTCTTAATTTAGAAGAGGAAATCAAGTGGAAGAGCACCAGACTTGGCCTGCCACCCTAAGAGGTATCTATTCACAGGGATGACATCGACTCATTTTACATAAACCAGTTGCCATTAGTGAATATGATGAGTCTTAGATTAGATCGGGAATATAGACCACTACTTTACAGAAATGAGTCCACCGTGGCCCTCTCTATGTATTAATAGCAGGTAGAGTTTTAAATAATATAATATTTAAAAAAAATTCATTAAGATATTGAATTGTAGCATTGATTTTTAATTATATGAATATTTATGAAAATATTAGTATCATATATTTCATATACATATTCAACTCATGTTAAATTATTCTACCTTGTTTATGTGTAAAAAAATAGACAAAAAAGATGTTGATATACAATAATTGTGATTTTAAACCTTAATAACAACTGAAATTTAAATAATCAGTTTTTATGTTAGAAGATCAAATAATATTTTTTGGAAGTGAAAAGACTTTATTTGGTAAATCTTTTCAAGAGCCGTATCAGTTATGGATCTAAAACTTATTATTTGATGAATAAATAAAACATTTTTCATTTTTGTTATATCATAGAAACATTTTACTATTTATGAAAACTCAAACAATATTCATTTTGATTGAAAGCTCTAGCTTTCGACTGTTCGTTCCTCGAGAAAGGAGATTTATATTATAGATCAAATAATTTAAGCTAAGAATTGTACGTGCAAAAGCAGATCTCTAAAATGATATAAAAGCAGTTCTGCTTATGATGAAGAGACCCGCTTCTCAAAGCATATCCAAGTAAACTGATGTCATTCCTTTTCGATCTTTTCTGCCTACTTCACTTAAATACGTCTTCAAATCTCTTACTAGACAAAATATAACCGCACTCGTCTAAGAGCATCAAACGTAATTCCGCCACTTCTCAAAAAGTGTGAGAGCAAGCCATCTGCTGTCTCTACGGAGAGAAGGGATCGGAAACAAAAGACACAAAACTAAAATTAAAAACAACAGATATCGGGCCGACGTCGTTGCTGCAGAATCAATTTCTCTTAAAACGTTTCCAGTCTAGGCCTGTCAGATGGGAAAATCATTCCTGGAAAAATAATGGAAACGTTATCATGCCGGCTGAAGGAGAGAACGCCTACAATGATGTATTATGTATTGAGCGAGACGTTTGTTTTCACTTGAAACGATAGCGAAACAATATAATAATATGTTTTTTGATGACGTGTTCAATCTTTCTTTGAGGCAATGCTATTATTTGCGAAAATTTGGGGATCATAGAGAGGCGGTAAAGAAATGTAAATGCCTTTAATATTTGAAAAAGAAAGGGATACTTAATAACGTCTTGTTGACGGAAAGTAAATAGAAGATTCGTGACTTCGCTAACACATGATAGAACAATAATTTTAGTTTCAACCAACATAAATAGAAAAAAATTACTCATGGAAAGAAATCAGAAATAGTTGTGATAAATGGTGAATTTTCATCATAAAGTTAATAGTTTTTTGTACAAAAATTGAGTATAATTGATTAATGTTTAAAGGTAAACTTAGTATTTAAGAGACTTATACCCGTTAATGTTTAAAGTCTCTTTTTGTGAGTCAAATATGTCAGCTTGATTTATACATATCAAGAATTCATAAATTCATGAATGATCAAGATCAAGAACCATTCATGATAAACTATTAATTTTATTATTAGACTTGTTCATATTTACCGTGGTTTGATTTGGAATTATGAGCTCATATTTATCAATAGTATACAAAAGTTTTGAAATTGATGAAAGGTTTTTAGTAATAGATGAATTTAATGATTTTCACATGCTACAGAAAGAAATAAAATAACTCGCAAGTAACTACAATCCATTTTAAATATGATTTCATATTATAAAAGTATTTAACACAATTGATTTTAAATTTGATGCAAAGGCTAAGAGAAACAAAATTAAATTTAAATATGTTAGTAAAATACCTCAATTTATAAATATTCTTCATTACTTTTATTAATAACTTAATAAAATAAAATCATAATTTCTTACACTCTTTCCGTCTTGTTAAATTTTTTTCAGATCATGTCCTTTTCCTTTTTCATCTTATGATATTATTTTACCAATCAATAAGCTACGTTTTAATAAATCAGAAAATTAGTAAAATTCCTTTTGCATTTATTTTAGAACTCAAAATACTGATAATCTTAGAGAATTATCAAATTTGGTCAATCCTTTCAAGAGTTACGTGATACATTTAATAAAATTTGGTTAGAACATAGATTGATAAATTAAATAGGAACATAAGCGAGCGCCGATACAACTAGGCAGAATCTAAGCTCGTATTCTCTTAGTATGTGCTTCCTGAACAAATGTATTTTGCCTTTTACACTAAATTGATAAGAGCTAAATTGATAAGAGCTAAATTGAGTCTTCTGACAAATGTTTTACGTGGTACACTTTTCATTTAACTGCTGCTCATAATCCTCGATTTGGAGAATGATAAAAGATTTTGTCATATAATGCATTAGGAATTTAAAGAAGGCAATAGTGTTAAGGTGACAGTTAAAAAATTATGCAATGTATGCTGTGAAAGTATAATTACAGATTACTAAGTTTGAATTTGGTTTGCCGAATTCTGTTGGGTAAATACAATTTTAAGAACAAATGGAGGATGAGATACCTTTTCATACTCTCTGTTTGCTCTGTTTGTTTATATACGAGAGCAAAATCTGCGTTAATCAACAAGAATATTGAGAATTGATCAAGAATATTAAAAACACCATTATTAACTATTAGTTGCTACTTGAAGAAATTTGAAAAAGTCATTAAGCTAGGAACATGAATATTTCACATAACAATAAACGATAAAGCGGTAACTTGTCCATAGACACAAATCTGCTATCATGCATTAAAGTAGAAACATTTTTTATAGTGTTACAACAAGCGATGAAAAATATGTATCAATGACTGTTTTTCTTTTATTGGCAAAACAGCTTGAATGAAGAACCTTTTTCCTAAATAGCAAATCATTCAAACTGCCAAAAATCTCTTCCAGTTCAAGTTAACTTCATATTAAGAAAGGATTTGATAGTTGCATGATAAATGACAAAAATATTTTTATTATATGATAAGATGATAGAAAATCACACTTAGTAGTGTTTGATACGTAATAAATTAACTTAATTGCGTCGTAAATTATATAAAAAAACAGATATTAATAACTTGATTGATGACACAAAAATATATAACAACTAAAAATTTTAATACATATGCATTATTTAGAGTAACAGTTACCGCAGTTGAAATGTATAAAAAACTGAATGCAGAATCGAACATAAAAATATGTAGATAAGAAGTATTTAATCACTTACTGATATACGGGCTTCACTGTTGTTTTATAATAGAAATATGGTAGTTTAACAAATTCTGTAGTTATTTAACATAATTATCAGATTGTATATGATTCTAGGAGAGAAACTGCGATTTGTAATAATCTTTTTCAAGGCATTCTAGACTTGTTCTCAAAAATTTTGTCTGGACAATGCAACCAAATGATTGAAGAGCATAAATTATGTATTCGTCCATTTTTTGAAAAAATTGTCAATCAGACGACTTTTACATCATCACGCGTAGTCGGTCTATAAAATGAAATCAAGCAATGAATCAGTAACCTGAAAAAGCAAAAAGAATATTCCAAAATATCATCTTACACTCAGTTTAAACTATACATCTTTCAAAGAAATGGAGGGATGTATTCCCTTCCAAAATGATTCCACCCCGGATCTTCGAACTCCATTGTTATAATGGCAAATATTGTTCATTGCATGGAAAAAATGAGGTTTCTGATTATCTCTAAGTTAAAGTGTGTCAAAATTAAGTGGTGAAACTGAACTGTGGGACTCAACAATGAAGAGGAAGGTTGCCCACCAATCCCCACATTATACTAGACGCAGTATTTTGTTTGCTGAAGCCAAGGAAATTTCGAGAACTCTATTTTTCTCTTAGGTTAATTCTTTTGGTTAAAGTAGCTGCTTCTCTGTTTACACGTAGAAGCTTCAAATGGTTACACTGAAGTCATAGAGGACTCATAAGCCTCATCATGTCGAATATGCATTGATGTACTAAGCAAATGGAAATCCTTAGTTATCATGACTCTTTGATAACTTTCCAAGTGTTTCTCTATGTAGATCCTGTATCTTAAAACTGTTTTTATTAATTTGAAAATATTGCTGGTTAATACAGTGAAATCTTGGAAAGTGAATATTTAACCTCCAAGAGATTCAGTACTTCATTCCAGCATATGAATTTGGTGGTAATTTTTATTTATCTATTTAAATTTAACAGTTATTTGCAAAATATAAAAAGAAATTTGTAAAGCGTGTTTGCAAATAAAATACAGATTTTACCACGTGATATTTTAAAAACTATTCTTTTACCTACATACGCAGTTACGTATCCTATGCAAAAGATTTGCGTCTTTGCTTCGAGGTAGTAATTTTACATTTCATTGTTCTTTCATGAAATTTTTTGAAATGTTCCTAATTATATAATTTCAACATCAGTATATTTAAAATAGTTGTTTAAAAATAATCTGGTCAGCTGCGTTACAGAGAAAAATTAGAACTCTTAAAGTAGCATTTATGGAGTTTTTACTGGTCAATAGATAAATCTAAAGAAAATTTGGTCATTGGGTAAAAGTTTCTACTTTTGCAAATAAACTGAGATTCTTAAATTCATGGTAATGTTTATTTATAAAAATATTCTTTCATATTTTTTTAATTATTTTCAATAAATAATTTTTATCATTAATTATACTCATGTATTTTTTAACAAATGGAGATTATATAAAAAATAATTAAAAATTATGATATTTATTTAATTTTCACCAGTACAAAAATATCGGATGAAAAGCTTTTTAGGATTCAACGTTGGATTCCATGAAATTCATAGCTTCTATTGTCTTAGGATGTATAAATTAATTTTTAAATGTACAAATAAATTATTTTTGAATTTAGGATCGAATTGAGGATAGCTCAGTCTCCTTAAAGATAATTTAGTCCTGATATTTAATTCTCGTTAAGTTTTAGTTCATAAGGTTGAAAATAGTGAAAAGAAAGCTCTTTGGGAAGTTAGCTTGATTAATAAAATAACAGGGAGGTTAAATAACTTGAAAGTTTATTATAATTTTATCATTCAACTTAATTATGTTTCTTTTACTTACGAAGTTAATGCAAATTGTCGTCTTCAATTTAGCTACAAATATAGTTTTTTTCATTCTTTTATGGCTATTATTTTTTAATTCTTTAGTTTTTAAAACAACTTCAGATAGACAAAATAAGATAAAATTAAATTCAGATTTTTCTATAGAAATCTAATCTTATCGAAGAAACTTGAGAAACTTATATGCAAGAGCTATTTGGAACATCTAACAAAATCTGACTAGGAGGCTGTCAATAAGCTTAAATGCTAAACAAATTCCTTAATTGTGCATGAAAGACTGAAATGTGTTCAAAATTTTCGTTTAAAGCACTTAACTCTTTATTCACGCTCTGATGAAATAAGTGATACCGACAGTGAATTTGCCTGCTAAGCATTTTTCTTTGGCTAATGGCCAAATTCTTGGTCTGAAAATTAACACGTGAAACATCCAATTTACTTTATCTTGCGCGTGTTAAGTGTTTAGAGAAACTTCACACAAAACGGAAGTGAACATTGGCAACTTCTCGAACAGTTTTTCTCAAATGAAAATTTTAAATCGGTTCTACGAAATTTCTAGTTCAAATTCCTTTTTCAGTGATCTGTTCGTGACGTTTACTAAATATGAAAGATGTTGGAATTGAGAAAAAGTTTTGTGTGTTGTGGTATTATGTTTTTTTTTTTTTTTTTTTTTTTTTTTAATTTAAAATAAGCTATCAAAATGTTTTGGGCAAAGAAAGAACCTTAGAAAAATTTCACTTTTAGAAATGAAAATTAAATTAAATAAAAACAGTTAAAAAAAATTTTGAAATCAAATCAAAAGTTTATAAAAATAATATTAAATTATTGAACATAAGTTTCGGTCTTTAATATCTTAAAGACCAATTCCGATATAATTTAAATCATTCGTATATTGTGACTATATGTTAAAAATAGTTTGAATATGAAGTATGAAGATATAAATATGTGAATTAAAATTAATATAAAAATTTTAATCCTAAATACTTGAAAGATTTTTTTAAATAAATAGTAGTCAATAACATTAAATTAACTAAGAAATTTTAAAACTTCAATGTTATGATAAATAATGTATTGATTTATTAAAATAGCATCTGAGATAATTTAGTTTTTCAATCATAAGTGTACATTTTCTCATATTCTATCTCAAAGATGAGCTTCAATTCATTGAGAAAATGATTTCATTACAAAACCTATGCTTAAATCAGAGGTCGAATGGAATTTAAGATTGAAAAATAACTTAATCTTGTTCATTTAACAATCAGACTGACACACAAAAGTGAAGCTAAAAGGCCAGAAATATATAAAATCAAAACTTTTAATTTGAAAGTTTCATAATCATTAAATCATTAAATATTGTTTATTTTTTAAGAACTTTTGATTAATATTTTACTTCTATCTTTTAAAAATACTTATTTCTTTGTTTTTCAGTTACATATTTCTGTTCATGATTTACTTTCTTCAACGGTGATTGATTCAGTAAAGGTAGTTGTATCTTTTATTCCTCCAAAATATTGAAGTGAACACATTAATTTTACGTTTGGATTTTTCAGAAAGGAAACATGATTATAAGCTACGTATATTAACTTAGTTAATTTGCGATTAGAATTACTTTTACACGTTACCATATCAGGATGTTTTAATAAAATACTGCAATTCAAAAACAAATAACAAATATATTTAAAATCGCTCTTAACTATTCAAAGACTGATTCTGATGGTCGACGTACATCTACTGAACTATTTATTGTTCGTGCTCTAGTGGCGATTTTACATTTCTTACATGATAAAAAATTTTTCATAATTTATGAGTCTCTAAATTATTAATAGTAAATTTCTGTAAATTAGATAACCATTTTACTTAAAAAAATGAAGCAATTTTTAAATCAAAAGAGATTATGGGGGGGGGTATGTATTTACATAATTAATTAGAGTTTTTATGTTTCCACAGAACACATTCAGTTATAAAAGAATTATGTTAAATCAATGTGACTAATATAAGACACAAAAAAATGTAAAAATAATGTAAAAATGATGTAAAAATCTTTAAAATGACATAATGAATAAAACACTTGAAAAGAACAACGTGATAAACTTAAGCCATTTAATTATGAACACAAGCATTTTTAATTATAAATAAGCATAGGCAAATTTAATTAAACGAGGAAAGCATGTGTCAATAGAAATGATATCCTTTTCATTTACAAAAATCAAAGTTGAGTTTGCGCTTGCAAATTTCATTCATATATATTTCTTAAATAATGTTCAAACGAAGCATGTAACTGTTTCTTTTTTAGCATATATCTATTCCTTTTAAATCTAGATGTATCATAACTCAATCGAAGTAATTTTATTTTTAGTATCTGTACTGTCTGGAAGGTTGAATCCCTTAAGAATACTGATTTTATAAAGTAAATTCTAATCTCTTATGAACATATTGAAAGCATGGAGAGATATGAATCTCCAGAGCCGTATAATTTTATTTCGTCTTGTTTACATTTAATTTCATTTTGGATATAGAAATATCACTTTATTTTGAGTGTCGTCACTCTGGAAGAAATGTTCTTTTATATTATGTTTTCTTATATGCTATATTGATATTATATTTTATAACAAAATAGGGAAATGTTAAAATGTTATAGATTTTTTGATGATAATGAAAGAAAATCAGAAAAAATGTGTAATAAGAAAATACGTATTGTGATATTTATATGTATCAATCTATACATACATACATACATACATACATACATATATACATACATACATACATACATACATACATACATACATACATATATATATACATATATATATACATATATATATATATAATATATATATATATATATATATATATATATATATATATATATATATATATATATATATATATATATATATATATATATATATATATATATATATATATATATATATATATATATATATATATATAAATAGATAGATAGATATATAAAAAATTAAATATTTCGATTGCGAAAAAATTAAAAAGAAATGTACTTTAAATATACTTTTATTACATGTATTGTATATTTCTATTAATTCTGCACACTGTTCATATAATAATCAAAACTTTCATAACAGAATCACACGTATGTACGATACATATATAGAATAGTGCTTCTTTTTCGAATTAAATCAGTTGTATTTAATTGGTACGAGTACGATGCTGATTAAATTTTACAAATTCAAAATAAACTATTTAAAAATGCAGTCAATTCTATCCAGATAAAAAATATAAAATGCAAGTGAAACTTCGGGTAAATAATTTAAATTCACTGATAGAAAATTTTGTTCACTTTCTTATTGACTTAATGATAAAATGTATTGCTTTAAAAACTGTTTACTTTTTAAGATTTGTAAAGGATATACAATTTAAGATCTTTCATCACAGAACTAATAAAATAATATAAAAAATAAAAATTGCAAATCTTTAAAATGTATTTTATGAAAACTTTTAAGAGTTTTTAATAGATAAGATTAAAAAATATAAAGTGTTTGAAATTATTGAATTGAATTTCATTGAAAGAAAACTGCTTTTAATAAGAATAAAATAAATAATCTTGAGAGGTGTTTCACAGTATTTTTGAACAAACTTTAAACATTTTGACAATTGTAAAACATATTTATTTGCTATATATTTTAAAACATGCATGATCAATTTATGTAGGAAATTTAGCCGAGGGCAAATTTTGTTTTCTATTTGTTATTTAATGGGAGGAGCAAAACTACAACGGAAAAAATATAAGAGAAGTTCAAACAATTGATTCTTATACATCTGTGAAGTAAATTGAAGTGAGTAACTGAGGTAAAATAATTTAATTATAATACAGTTATATCATCATTTTTTTTGTTCATTACACTTAATATGAAATAATTTAGGAAAATGAAACAGTTTTTTTTGTCAAATCAAGATTTCAGTTACCTTGTCTCAAAAATACCGTGCGAGTAATTATAAAAAGTGTCCAGATAGTTCAAGTGGAATACAGCTAACAGAAATTTGGTATAAGATATTTCAAATTATACTATTTAGAGTCATGAAGAGCAATGATTAAGTTCTAGCACTTATGACTGGAGTTTAACTGATAAAATAATAAAAGCAACATTTTTATGGCTATAAAAGGCAACACCAAATTTTTTATTGGAATATTAAATCCATAGCTTCAAATATTCATGAGTATCATTGAAATAGTATCTGTTGCATGAAAATCCTCATCATTGGATTGAGAAAAAAGAAAAGTGAAAGTGACCATTTAAAGCAGAGAAGACGCATAAAGCAAAGCAGCTTGTTCTGTGTGTTGTGTGTAATTTAACATTTTTTATTAGTTCTTTTAGTTTCAACAATAATTTGCATGTGGTAGATTGAAAGACAGCACTAAAATACGTGTCACACCAAGAAATACTATAATAGTTTAAGAGGACACATATCGCGTCTGATGCCATCTTTCAAATGAGCTACAGTTTGAGGGCTTAAATGTGTAGAGTTTGAACTTCAGATAATATCCCACGGAAAGAAATTTATTACAGGGACATAGAGAGATTCAGTGACCAAAACTTTGGTTAAAATATTTAACAAAAGATTTAAATGGGGGGGGGGACGCCATCATCACCTACATAGTGTCAGATGGAACATTTCGTTTTTGAAATTCGAAAATAACATAAATGAACAATATTTCTCTATAGAAAACATCTTGTAGATATTTACTATTGAGAAATGGGATACAGCAAACATTTCTCCATAGTAAAAGTCTGTAATAGACCTGATTTTATAACTTTTTTAACAGTGTAAGAGCTGAGGATGAAGATGCCTGTTATAGCACATTAAAATAGACGCTGTTTTATTTGCAAAGAAATTTCAGCAACATTTGGGAAGTTTTAATCTGTCCAGTGTGAACAGTAGTCAAATTCATATTACTTGTCAACAAAAAATGATCCACGTTAACAATAGAAATGTCAAGAAAGAAGCAACAGTCATCATTAACATTCGGATAATCTATTCATAGCTGGTTGTTACTAGATTGCAGATTCTGGAATCTATGCTGTTGCACCAGCACTCATACCTATACCCAACCTTGAGTTGGGCTTTACCAGATACAAAGAAACAATTTGAAGAAATTGTTCAAAATTGTTCAGTGTTACAAAGAAACAATTTGAAGAAATTGTTTCTGTGTAAGCAACATTTTTTTCTCAAAGTGAGAAAGCGATACTTCATGCCCTTCTCAGCATCTTTTCTTTCAGCTAGTATGGAGACTTCAATTATGACGGCTTCTCATAACGTAATTTAAGCCTACCTTGGTCTTTTTTTCTCGTTTTGATACAGAATCAGTTGGGTATTGTCAGAGCCTAGGACTCTATAAAATCAGCAAGTTATATTAAAAAGCAAATTATGTTCTGAGTATAATTTGCTTTTTAATATAACTTAATATAACGAATGTGATGTGCTTAATATATAACTTAATATAACAAACAAATGCACATCACATTTGTTTTATTTTTCATTCTTATTCTGTCTACCGGCGGTGATTTTCGTGCTACGTGTACATTAGAAAGCTATTTACGGCTTTTACAGTTGAGTACATTTTCGAAGAAATTTTTTTTTGTTATCATTCGAAATTTTGTGTAGCCGTAACTGTCAGAAATTGGTTTTTTCATTGGATTCTAGAACATATACTTTAAAATATACCAAAATTTTATTCAGTTTCTCTAAGCGATATAACAGCAATGCTCTTGAATGAGTACAGTATTTTTCTAATCATTTATTACATGCCATAATTATAAATTATAAGAGGGGTTTTTCAGTGTGAAAATTTTTGATTATTTTAATATTTTTTTAAATAATTAAGTACATTTTTCAAAAAGAAAAGTTAATTTAAATTTCATGAGAGTGAACCTATTTTTTTAGAAAAAGAATTGTAGTCTTTTAGTTTTTATTCAATATGATGTGGTATAAGACAATAGATATAATATTTTTAAGCACCAGAGACAAAGTTTATCTGTTATATCTATTTTGCTTACTTTTATCCCCAAATCATCAAGTATTATTTTAATAGGTAGAGTACACAAAAAGAAATTTGCGTAAGTAAACGAATTACTTCAAAAATATTCTTTAAATAAATCTATGTACTTAAAATGTATTATTTTATTATGTGTAAAAAATTAAAACAAAAATAAATATTGCCTTTAAATGGAGGATTTAATTTCTTAGGAGCAAAGTTTTCAGAGATTTTAAGAAAGATATTTTTTAATATGCTTAGAATATTAAATAAGTAAAAAATATGCATATTGGCACGTAAATGCGAAGTCCTACGGTACGTAAATATTTTAATGCATAAAGGATAATTTAAATTGCATTAGTTAAATTTAAACTTCTCTATCAATTTTTTATGATTAAATTTCTTACTCGATGAAAATATATAAACTATAGTTTCTTCCAAAAGCAAGCAATATTTCATTAAAACACCAATTTATATAAATTAATATTGAAATTATAGTTTAAAAGGTTATTACTTTAACCATTTTCAGAGCTTTATTTTAGTATATTGTTAATCTCTCAGTAAGGATGTTATTGGTAATTTAATTCACATATATTCATCAAATAAATTTGACACATTTCTCGAAAATTATTGTGTAAACTAATTTATGTTCTTTTGTCTCATTATTTGCTTCAGGGCTTCAATGAATAACTTGACATTTTTACAAATTCGCAAAGTTTCTTTCATTTTAAGATCGTGCTGACAAATTATATTTGGTATATGTCCAGAAAGCAGAGAAAAGAAATGACACGTAAAATAAATATAACAACCAAATATGTTGGAAGCCATGAATATATTCCACATGTCAAGGGCAGAGAGGTTTGGGAGAAAAATAAATGTCCTTAGTTTCTTGGCGAAGCAATTTATTAAGTTGGCGATCTATGGCTGTGTTTTTTCTCCTGGTGGAAATTGAGGTACAGATGTAAGAAAGAGAAATTTCTACTCCTGGTGTAAAAAGAAGTTATTTTTAAATAAATTTCTGTGTAAGAAATTTTATTAATTCTTACGCATTCAAGGCAAAATTTATTTATCAAGTAGAGTCATCTTTATTACTTCTGATAATCCATAACATAAGCAATTAAAAACAAACATCTTTGTGATTAAAAATTTCAAGTATAAAATAATTAAAAAAATAATTTATATTTTTTTAATTATTTTACACTTGAATATATATATATATATATATATATATATATATATATATATATATATATATATATATATATATATATATATATATATATATATATAAATCATTAAGAATATTTTTAGCAATCGAATATTATCATATAGTATTTATAATAAGTCAACATGATCATTCATATGCATTTCTTATGTATTTATATGAAATGCGGTTATTAAATTCAGAAAAATATTAATTAGTATTCAATTTTCCTATGTATTTAGTTTATTGTCACTTTAATTTTAAAATGTGTCTAGTTAATAATAAAACATTTTACTAAAATGGAATTCAGAGAAAATAAAAAGAGATCAGAGATGGCGTTTGAAATAAATTGAATAATTATGAAAATACCTAGACATAAAACTCTATCATGTGTTTTAAATATCCTGAACAAGTTATTATAAATAACAAAATGCACTACTGGCCATTAAAATTGCTACACCAAGAGGGCGACATGCTACAGACGTGAAATTTATACGAAAGGAAGAAGGTGCTGTGATATGCAAATGATTAGCTTTTCAGCGCATTCAGACAAAGCAGGCGCCAGTAGCGACACCTACATTGTGTTTAAATGAGGAAATTGTTCAGCCTGTTAATCATACACAAATTGCATTTGAACGTTGCTGCCTGGTGAAAAGTTGTTGTGATGCCTCGTGTAAGAAGGAGAAATGCTCACCATCACGTTTCTGACTGTGATAAAGGTTGAATTGTAGCGTACCGGGATTGCGGTTTATCTTATCGCAATATTCTGCTCGCGTCGGTCGAGATCCAATAACTGTTAGCAGAATATGGAATCCATGGTTTCAGGACGGTAATACGGAACGCCATGCGGGATCTCAACGGCCACCTATCACTAGCAGCCGAGAAGACAGGCATATTATCTCCATGGCTGTAATGGATCGTGCAACCTAGTCACGAGCCGTGAGTCAAGAAACGAGGTCGTTCGGAAGACAACAAGTGTCTTCATGAACAGTTCGACGACGTTTGCAACAGCATGAACTCTCAGCTCGGAGACCATGGCTGCGGCTTCCCTTGACGCTGCGTCATAGACAAGAGTGCCTTCAATGGTTTGATCAATGACGAACCTGGGCGTACGAATGGTGAGACGTCATCTTTTCAGATGAATCCAGGTTCTGTGTACAACATCATGATGGTCGCATCCGTGTTTGGCGGTATCGTGGTGAACGCACACTGGCAGCGTGCATTCGTCATCGTCATATTGGCCCATCACCTGGCGTGATGGTATGGGGTGCCATTGGATACACGTCTCGGTCACCTCTTGTTCGCATTGACGGTGCTTTGAACAGTGCACGTTACATTTCTGGTGTTTTACGACCCGTGGCTCTACCATTTATTCGAGTCCTGTGAAACCCTACGTTTCAGCAGGATAATGCCCGACCGCGTGTTGCCGGTATTGTACGGACCTTCCTTGATACTGAACATGTTCGGCTGTTGCCCTGGCCAGAGCGTTCTTCAGATCTTTCACCAATAGAAAACGTCTGGTCAATGGTTGCCGAGCGACTGGCTCGTCACCAAACGCCAGTCACTACGGTTGATGAACTGTGGCATCGTGTTGAAGCTGCATGGGCATCTGTACCTGTACATACAATCCCATCTCTGTTTGACTCAATGCGCAGGCGTATAACTGCTGTTATTACTGCCAGAGGTGGTTGTTCTGGGTACTGATTTCTCAGGATCTATCCAGCCAAATTTTTTGAAAATTTAATCACTTGCTATTTCTAGTAGAATATATTTGTCCAATCTAAATCATTTTGTTATCTGCATTTCTTCCTGGTGTAGCAATTTTAATGGCCAGTAGTGTATATTTCTTTTAATTAAAAGACACAGCAGTTTGTCCGCTTCGACCTTGTTAGTTAACCTGTTTTATTATCGGAAGGTAGTAAGTTCGCATACTGAGCCAAACATAGATCCCTCGTGTTCATTAAAGGTGGATGGGGCATGTAAAATACGTCGTGGTCCCAATGTCCTCCATAAGATGTGATATCTCTGGGGATGGCAAGTCAAGTCTGTGGCTCTTCTGCCAGAACCTTGCTTCTAAAATACGAAGACACACCCACTTTTGGATTTATGGTGACACGCCAACAGGTTGTTCCATTGTGTATAAAAAGCAGCATTAACTCCAATGAAAGATGAAAACCCTACTAGATTTCATGCTTTAAACTATATGACAGAAGAAAAAATTTTAAGTAAACATTTTTTATGATGTTTATAGAGAAATAACCGTGCAATTTTTCAGAGACGCATTTGTAAGAATGTATCTATCAAAAGAATAAATATGAAAAATCAGCATATTATATTTACTGAAAATAAAATTTAGACAACAAAATAATTTGTTGACATAGCAGTTACAAAGTTTATCTGTTGATAAAATTGATCTCTGTAAATATTTTGTAACTTTTCCTAAAGAGCTACAGCTATTATAAATTATTCTAGAAAACTTAGGAAAGGGAACATTTATAATGTTATCAAACACAATAAAGAATTCAAAGTATTTTAAAATAAATTGAATTTCTTGCTCTTGAAGATAATAATTATATATGTGAAGGAAATACTGATTTATTCGTACATTTCCTCCCCCAATAACCACTTTATTGTCAGTTATTAACGAATACCTGAGAGCTGAGAAAAAACATAAGACAATACCTAAGTCTACCTTTAGATATGATCCGAAAAATGCAGTACTAATTAATGTCTCTATTTTCCCAAGGATTTATAACTCCGTCCATAGCTGAAACAAAACTATATAATTGCCATTATGATTTCTTTAGTGGCATATTTTGCTTTTTGGAAATATTTAGGTTATTTTATTTTGAATATTTTGGGAATAAAAAATTAAAGGATTTATTTCCTTTTTTTAACTGCAAGAGCTGAAATATCAATAATATAATTTATTGAAAAATTATAAAAGTCATCTTTTGCCAATAGTTAAATAGTTCATAATAATATTGGGTAAATAAACCAAATATAAGGTTTGAAAATCAAAAGTCCTCAACTTTGCTAAGCAAAAACTGAAAACAGGAAGCGATAAGAAAATTAGTTATAGAGAAAAATGCAGAAATTGTTACTTATAGCAGCATCAATTCGCTTGTATCCTTAATAAAAAAATCACACATTCAACATAATTACATTCTAGAAACTTAGGCTCATATTACATTAACTATGAAAATCTTGTGATATGTAAGAAATACTATAACATACATTTTAGATAGTGCCCAATAAATGATGAAAAATATTTCGCAATTCATTAAGAAATCTATTAAAATAAAGCTAATGAGTAGATCTTCATTTACTAGGAAGTCATTGGGCACAAATTAATGCAATTCACGATGATTTGAAGGCCTTTTGAAATAAAAAAATAAAAAAATTTCTACTTCTTAGCGAACGTGCTGCATGCATTTAAAGGAGGAGAAAAAAACCTTCTAAGATAAATTGAGGCTACAAGAACCCTTTGTATACGTAAAAAACTCGGGACAAAGCGGAAAGAGAACTATTTGCTTTACCCATTTGTTATAGGAGTGCCTCTTTTCAAGTTGAACATCGTTAAGAAGAGCTTTTTGAATTTTATTTAAAAGAATATTTCAGACATGATTTACTAGAAAACTTGGGAGTTACTATTTAATAACACTGTACGTTTAAAATAGAAGCTATTCTTTACTCGTGTTCGAAATATATGAGTGTTCTTTGAGCATTTTTCTGAGTTATTGTATGACATAAAAGACTTGTGCACTCAAGTGTGGTGACAT
Organism: Latrodectus elegans; assembly: GCA_030067965.1. NCBI lineage: Eukaryota > Metazoa > Arthropoda > Arachnida > Araneae > Theridiidae > Latrodectus > Latrodectus elegans. The sequence continues at coordinate 62,683,007 of CM057809.1, forward strand.
CATCAACTCTTAGTCTTCATACATCCAACAAATTTTCAAAAGTGATCTGTAAACATAAAAAAATTTAAATGTTAACGAGGGAGAATATTTAAAATAAAATTCTATTTCTTATATTTTATTATACTATATTTTGGACAAATGAATTTATCGAAAGAGATAATTCAAAAATTAGTTTTAGAATCTCACAATTGATAATTATTTGTAATAAATTTTAATTGTCATAAGTTTAACCATAATTCAGTTATTTTGCACATTTACTTTATTCTGAATATATGGGAATAAATAGAAAAATAGCCTCTTTTTTCTCTAGCAATAGTTATAGTTTCATTTAGTTATAAACAAAGTGTAAAATTAAATTGAAAGCAGAAAATTTTCTTTGCATCAAAAGTAAGACTAGATTTTGTGTTAATTTAATTACCACTTCATGTTTTTATAAAACAATCAAATCGATGCTATAAACTTAAGGAAGATGTAACTTTTTCATTTATGTATATTAAATTTTAATAATTTTGGATATTAACGCGACTCACTTTATAATACAATTAAAAAAAATCAATTGCAACTTTTTAAGGAGAATTTTACTAATATTAAAAAAATTAATTAATAGCTGTGATTTGTCAAATGGTTAAAATACTTAAAACGAGATAATTCTCTTATTTCTCAATCGCACATATTTAACTAAATTAACTGCCAAACTTAATTAAAGTTCTTTAAGAAATATTTTGTTGAATAATTTTCTCAACATACAATAAATTATAGAAATCACTATTTAGCTTTTCATACATGTCATTAAATATAGATGAAATAGAAACGTTTTCAAACTGAATTGAATCTGAGGTAACTGATGTTGATTGAATTCTTTTAACAAGGATTACATATTCTCAAGATAGATCAAATTTTAATTAATTAATCATATTTACATTATTTATTCATATATAAATAATTTAATATGCCTACCTACATATAAATATATATATAATATATATACACACACATATCATATATATATATATATATGTATGTATGTATGTATAAAGCAACCCCTTAAAGATTTTCAAAATAAATTTGCAGTAAAAATGGAATTTAATAAATCGTAAATATATATTTTATATAAATGGCATCATATAATATTAATCTTATAATTAATACTGCAAAATTTGTCAAACTGGCAAAAATATTGCTTAAAAGCAATAAAAATATTGCTTAAAAGCAATATTTTTGCCAGTTTTGCCATATAAAAAATATTTTTATTGTGATATTAAATGAATAAGCATATTCTAGTGAACTCCCAATCAGTCTTATATTGCTCATTTTTAGCAGAGAGAGAGAGAGATTTCAGTAATTTATTATCGATTATAGTTTAGAAATTCCCAGAAATAATCCCTATAGAAATGTTCCCTTGAAAATTTGAGTGCTTGATAATAAATATCTTTATAGTGTGACTAGTCTTAATGTAAAGTTTATTGTTATTCCACAATTTCTCTCTTGAAATATAACAATGCAGCATACGAAGCAAACAAGCGTAATCGATATTTTCTTCCCATCGGCTTGTAACTCCGTGTAATCAGTAACTTGTCAGTCGTTACCTATAGAGTCATTTATCTTTTTCAGCGACATAGCCAAGTATTTTGTCAATAAGCTTAAAGCAGATTATGATGAAAACTTGTTGCAAAAAAATAAAAAAAGACACATCGTTGAAATACCAAAACTCTGAAGATTTAATTAAAATCCATTTTTCTAAAGCGTAAGACACAGACAACCACAAGCAGTTTACACGGCATAGTGCCGTGCCCAGCAGGCTGCGCAAACAAGATAAGCAGATGGCAGGAAGGATGCGGGCTGAGTAAAAAAAAATCAGCCGAAACTGCATCGAAATATTGCCAATGCTCTTAGAAAGAGACAAGATCAATCAAAGTTCGCTAAGTACTTTTGAATAAGCAGTTTTATAATGACTGAAAAATTGAGCAAGAAAGCGACTTACTCGAGCCCTGAGGTTACCATTGCATGGAAGTGAGCCTTTGAAAAGAATTTAATTTACTTGTTGACGTATGCTTCTATTAGATTCGAGAGTTTTTCTGAATCTTTATTTGCTTTCACAAGAGGTTTCCTTTAATGAGATCTCTTCAGAAAAAGAAAATCACAAGCGTAGAGAGATTTATTTCCATATGTTGCTTATGAAAGACGATTTAAAGCTAGAATCGTATGCATAATTGTCGGTGACAAATGGATTGCTTTTGTTATTGCGATATTTAAATTAGAAAGAAGATTCTAACCCATACTGTCACGATATTTAAAAATTATATATATATATATAGATCTAGATATCTATATCTATATCTATATATATATATATATATATATATATATACATATATATATATATATATATATATATATATATATATATATATATATATATATATATATATATATATATATATATATATATATATATATATATATATATATATATATATATATATATATATATATATATATATATATATATATATATATATATATATATATATATATATATATATATATATATATATATATATATATATATATATATATGTAATACAAAAACACATAAAACAAAAATCCATTTTTCTAACGAATACACAGTTGTAATGTCTTGCTGAATGATTGAAATAGAAATCACTTCACTTATTTGACTGTATATCTCACAATTTATTTAAATTTTCTCTTTAATTTGATTTTTTTAATATTTTTATTTCACACAAGTTATATATGAAAATATTAAAAACCTTTCGTGTTTATCATATGCTGGAAAATAAAGTAAATGTTTGATTATTTTTGTTTAACATCTTATATTTCTTACCTCATTACTCTCAATAAAAAATCTTAATTGTAAATTTTACCTCAGTTTGTGAAATGATTTTGCAAATTTAAATATATTTTTTGAAGGATTCCTAGTAATTTTGGAAAATATTCTTATTGAAGTTATGTTTAAACTCATAAATACCACACACACTCCACATTTTGTCTTTCTTTGAATTTTTTGACCTTTAAACTGACCTAATTGCTGCGTCATAGTTTCATTTTAGGCAATAAAAAGCATAAATTTTAGGCAATAAAATTTATGCTTTTTTTTTATTCATTTTAGGCAATAAAAAGCATAAGTATGACATTTTAGGATTTTTTTATTTAAAGAAATTTTTCTTGAATTATCATCGCAAGAGTTTTAATGAAAATGCTTTGTTTAAATCAAGCAATACAAATCGTCCTGAGACGATGAATAAACTGGCGTTTCCAGAACAGAATGTTGAATTTCCTAATTATTCTCTAGTTTTTTAACGTAATAAATAATAAGGCTGTCAAAAAAATGAAAAATTTCGCCAAAAAATTCTTCATATGCACTAAAAGGGTTATACGACATTTCTGTCATTTTTACAATTTCTTGTAAAAACTAATCAAGTAAAACTATTTTAACCCATATATTGTATTAGAAATATTAGGTTTAATGTACGAACAAATTAAATAAGGATTCCAAAAAAATATAAAGAGCTTGTTGAGTTTTACTTAAAAAAAAAAAAAAAAAACAGTTAAAGGTATACAATTGCTTTTAAAAATAGTTATAAAATTTACCTACATGTGGTATTGCTTCACAAATAGTTTGAAAAGTAAATTTCTTGCAATAAATTAAAAAGTAAAGCCCTGAAAGTTACCACCATTAGTAAATACAATTTTGTGAGTAATGTTATTCCAGTCTTATACAAATCGAAAAGCATTGTTTCGTGTACAGCTGGAATAATATTCTAATTACGTTATAGTAGTGAGAATTTTAAGAACACAACTTGTCTTTTAAGTATTCCAATAGATAAAACATTCATTCGCAAGCTCTCGAAGTTCCTGAATGGAGAGGTCAATCTATATAATTTTCTGTATGCATTATGGTAAATCAAAAATTTTATACATAATCAATGAGATTTTAATTAATTAATAGATGTTTCTTTCGTCTTAAAAATCACTTGAAAATCTGGCAATATAAAATCTATAGAATAACCAAAACATGAACTGCGGTAAAAATCTGATGTCAGAAAAATGACTGCATGAAGATTTCTTATAAAATAATGGATATTTGTGGTTATTAAAATGAGTACACATTCAGTAATTAAATTGGAGAGAACTTTAAAGTATTTAAAAATAAATGAGTTCCTGAAAAGGGACTGTAACATGAAACACAATTTTAATTTATGCAATATTGTTTAGTTTAGTGCTTCAGTTTTCATGACTGTGGGACCATGACGGAAATAACGTAAGTTTTTGTTTATTATAAAGCGTATAACAATTTGAAAACAATTTTCAATGAAAAAACACTTTAAAACAGTAAAACAATTGAAATAGTACATTGAATAGCGAGATTCATTGAATAGTAAAATAGAGAGTGAATGCCTTAATTAGTAAAATTGAGAATCAAAGTTTTGTACAAATGTTTTCTCCCCTTACTTAGATTCAATGAGAATCAAAGTAAGCGGAGAAAAATTAAAAATACTTTTTTTTAAGCAAAAATTATTCAACTACCTTTCGAAATAAAAATATGCTGTGATTTTTTTTTTATACAACAATGAGAAATACCTCTTAAGTGTTTACCAGGTAAATTATCATTCTAAATATGTATATTCTTAGATCTATCTGCCTATTAATCTATATGTATGTAGGTAACACTTTTTTCTTTATGTAAACATCTTTTAAAAATATCTCCTATATAATATTAATTTTATTCAAAAATGTATATTTTCATCTTTAAGTTCAAAATAAATTTGAGTATAAGAATAATAGAATGGGGAAATTCAAGTGTTATTCTCACAGCTTTTCATGCAAAGATATTTTTATCAATTGTTGTTACAGATTAAAAGTCCGAAGCAACGCTTAAAGTTTTCATTTAGTAATGAAATCAAATGACTTTTGCTTCTTTCTCTTCCAGTCGTAGACATGGATTTCTTTGTGGGAAGGAAAACATATCACGACATATAATCGTCGATATATTCTTTTCAGCTCCATTTCGTAAAACATCGTGCTTTACCTCGCCTGGTGCAAAGTCCCTTCTCTCTTCGGAATACCATTTTATCTCTCAAATTGCCTGTTAGTCAGCAGATTATTTGCCGGAAGGTGTGTAACGAGCCGCACAGTAATCGATCATCACGCAGCATTGACGAATTGTGGTTTACGGAACATTGCGCCGTTTATTGATGGGCGAATTTTTGTCAGTAAGTTGCTGTTACAAGGATGGGAGGGACAGTTGGGGTGACTAAAGACACTTTTCCCTCTCACGGTCAGCTAGTTGTTTGTCACCATTTTTCCATCCTGTTGACGCCCTTCCGAAGCGATAGAAAAGTTATTAATATTGCAAGATGCGAAAGAGGCGTTTCGAGATCGAACAGAAAGTTAAATTAACTAAACAATTTTGAAGATTGAAATGGTTTGTATTTATTTCACAAACATGGGGATTTGAACTTCTGGTAACTTGGAGTATTCTCTTTTTGTACTGAAAACATTTGAATGTCAATATTTCTCAATTGTTTGTCAACTTTTAATTTGAACTTTCGGGTACTGTAATGATATGTACTAATGACTTCTTTAGTATATATACTGTTTGCTCTTATTTTAAAAGTGGAAAGATCTGCGTTTCGAATTATAATTTATAATGAATATTTATTTAAAAAAACAAAACAAATGCACTCCCTAAATGTTCCGGATTTTTAAAATTTTATGATTTTTTGATTCTATATTTTTAAGTTATTTTCTCATTTTTAAAAATAGTTTTAGCTGTAATATTTTTTAACTGTGGTGCCGTGGCAAATAAATATTTGTTTTTGATCTGAAATAGATTTATTGATATTGTCAATGAATTGAATAATCTCAATATTAAAGAGCAAAATGTTTGGAATCACGACACATAATGTATTTCTAACAGTAGTAAATTTAACAACATTTTTTTTGCTGTCAGAAATTTATTAACGGAAACTTAATATTACGAAACAATGTCATGGAGCACTTTTCAGACTAAGCCAACTAGTGTACAATGCACAGTTTTATGCGATCAAAAGATGATAAAATTTACTAATTTTATAAACTTTCTTGTTAAAATGTCATTGTGCATTGTATTTTAGTTGGTCTAATCCTAATCCTTAGTTGTCCTACCCTACAAGACTTGGTTTATACAGTACTATGTGTATTTTTAAGTGAAATATTTTAATTATATGTAATAACACTCTTAAAATACAATATTTTGTCAATGCGTGGATTATTTAATCTATAATAATGGAAAAACTTCCTATTCACAAAATTATTTTTTTATTTATAATTATAAATTCGTCAGTTTTTTGTTATTAAATACAATATTACTTAAAAATTGCAGAATATCTTGTCATATTGATCATAGTAAAATGGCTGGTTGAATATCAGAAATGAATTTAGTAGTTATTTATATATAATTAAGTTATTAGTTGTAAATTATTATCTGCAATACAATCTCAAGCTTTATGAGCTTGTATAAGTAAAGAATGTTTGTACTATTTAATAAAATTATAATTTATGACAAAAAAATTTGAGGGAAAAAATTGCCTATTTAATAACTAATTATTCTACAAATAAGAAATTGATATAATCGCTTGTTTGTGAAACATTCTGTGAGAGACAGTTTCACAAACAAGCGATTTTATTTATAAATCACATGTTATAGGATATTGGAAAACTCTTAAGCATTCACTATATGTACATGCAGGGAAAGGAAACATTTTATATATCTCCTGTTGTTCCGCAGTTTTAGCAGTTTCAGATCAAACCAATAGGAGAGAAAATGGAGTCTGAAATTTTCCTCTTTATATAGTTGGAGCCTAGAAATAGTTTCCATGATAAACCATACAATACAGTATTTAATTATATTTCAGATTTCTTAAAAAACTAATGTATTACTTCTTCAACTTTCTAATTTCATGTGCAGAAAAACAGCAATAGCAGTTGTAAATTTAACAATAGATTTTTAGTAAACAAACAACAGAATTTTAATAAAGTAAAACGAATAAAATAAACAGCAGATATATTCGAAGAAAGATGAGAGGCAATAGTTGGAATTATGTAGAAATTCACGATCTGTCTGTAAGTGGAAAATTTTATTAAAAATATACTTGCTGATTAAAAATGTAAAAGTATTCAGTTCTAGGAATTTTGAACTGTGTTTGTGTGTTTCATTTTCTTTAGTAACGTATATAATAAAACACTGTTAAGCAATTTGTATTTAAATTTCGAGCAACTAGAAAACTCACTTTGGGAATCATATAAGAGGCTATAAAATTTTCCTATAGAAAATAAGAAAATATTTTGAAAGATTTTTGTAAATCAAATATATAATTAACGCTATTCTATATATTTTTGTTTTATATATAAGGAAAATAAACTAAGTTTATAATTCAATTAAAATTTTTAAAAGGGGCTATTAAGATTTTCAAATGTAAGAAATTTGAATTTTTAGGTTGATTTAGTATTGGGGAATAAAAACTAATTTTATATGCAAATACGGGAGTTATTTTGCAATATTTATGAAATATATTTGCATCATAATCATTAATATTTTGATTTATTTAATATTATTATTACTATCTATATAATTACGGTTAATTTATTCCATAAACACTTTTTATTTATTGAAATGGTAAGTAAAATGTACAAATTCTTTTTCTCATATCAAAAGTTTACAGTTCAAAGTATAAAGTATTTACAAAAACAGTACTGCAAATAAATTTACATAAAATTATTGAAGAAAACATAATTTACTTTTATTTTCTAGTTTGATATCATAAATTGATTAAAATAATGAGCCAAGAAAAATTCCTTTTATTTTAAAATATAAATAATGCCTTTAAATTTTGAATCAAGGAATGCTGGATATCAGCCTGAGCTGGCAGATTCATTGAGAGGTTTTTATAAAATTTCATATGATTTTCTTACATGAAATCTGAATTTTGCTTACTTTATTTAAGTCTCGATCAGTATGCACTAAAATATCTTAATTTAACAATATATTATAAAGCAATGCTCTAAGTAACCTTAAAGTGTGATAAATTAATTTCAACAATATATCTTCCACTGTGGATTTGAAAAGAATTTGAAAGATTTTTGTTTAAAAAAGATTAGTTTTCTATAAATTTAAGCAAATTTTAAACAGGAGCACTTTTTAAGAATGTATTTAAATTCACGGCATTCTTTAAATTGCAATTTTCAATATTAGAGCACAATCTGTGCAATTTATGTCATGAATCCTTATCCTTATAATTTGGTACTCCACATTTTAGTCCCCAACATTTTAATGTTAAATATTTTTGTATATGCTGATCAATAGTGCAAGCAAACTTTTTTTTATTTCGCTCTATCGGTGTGTAAGTCTGTAAAGATGTAGCTTAAATATTTCTGACTACAATTTCCTATTACACACACTAACCGATCGCTTAGGATACATAATTTCAAAATATTTCATATTCTCTTAACGCTTTGGAATACAGAGAAATTTTTTATTAAAAAGTATAGATTACTTTTATAAAACAATAATTATTAAAAGTAAAGTGAAATACATAAAATGTTTCTATATGATAGAAATATATGATCAAAATTTAGAAGTTTAACTTTTGGGAAAAATTTATGATTTTAAATGCTCAATACAAATTAATACACTGATAACTGTAAATTTTGGTTCAAACTGAAAATATTTTGATTTTATATTTGAAATTTATAAAATGTTAAAGAAAAATGTAAGTAATAGCCATCGAAAATGGCATTAAGCAGACATGTAGGACAAATTAGTGGATTTGATATCAAAATTCGCTTGGTGATGTTAAAAGTTTTTGATGACAATTACAGAAGATAATTATTGAAAGAAGATTATATTTATTGAAAGAAGTATCATAAGTGTTACGTATAGTATATACTCATACAAATGTTGATAAATACTCCGTGTTGGTTAGAATTAACATGGAGAAAAATAATTTCAGTATCGTAAAAGATTGGTTAAAACACAGAACTTGACAACCAATTTCTGGAGATAGAGGTCAAAGCTTTTCTATTCTGACTGTTCATTAATTTTCATCAAGTCCTGTAACGCCACAATAAGATAAAAATGGGTAAATATAGCTGAAAAAACTGGGTTTTTATTAAAAACGATGGTGTTATTATTTTGATGTTTAAGAAATATATTTCTCTAGCTAAAATAAACTGGATTGAATGAATACATAAATTTTATAATGTAGATTATAATGCAAATCTACAAAATAAGAACTAGCCATACATTTCAATTTAATATCATTAACAAACATAATGATATTTATTTTCATAAGTATTTATAATTTTTATAAGTATTTATAAATGTCCAGAGGAAAGAGTTTTTTACTCCTCATCAAACGCATGATTCATTCTTAGAGAAATCGAAATATTTATGCAATTCTTCTAGACATAAGCACTCTTTTATTTTGACTATTCTAAAAGTACTCATATATAATTCACATGAAACAAATCTAAATGTCAAATTGTTTCTATTTTTTATAAAAATCTATTAATTTTACAATAAATAAACTATTTAATTCTTTTAAATTTTCTTCAGTGTTTCACTTTTGTGTTAATTGGACAGGCGTGTTTAATTTTCTTTAAAAAATAGCCGGTCATTATCATTATTAAATGATTGAAAAATAATGAGTTAAAATTACATGAATTGAAATTATATTTTATATATTATCTATTGATTTTTGAGTAATTTTTGTTTGTAATATTTTAATAATTTCGCCATATTTAGAATGTAAATTTATCTTTGAAGTATATATATACATACATACATATATATATATATATATATATATATATATATATATATGATAAAAGAACTCCATAAATATACATATATACATTTTATACAAATCAACTATATTTCTTCAAAAATATGAAAGCCTTGTATACTCATCTCGTAGGCTTTATTTGGAAGTCTTAAAATATTATATAAATGTAGTTTTTAATACAGTTTCATCACCAGTCATTTACTAGAAATGCGCATGTGCAGACTATTGAATATTAACTCTAAATGACGTATTGCATCTATTACTTAAAATTTCTTTGCAAATTTGCGAGTAATATTTTCAGTTTCTAAAAGCCTGCTTCTTTTATTATATGAAATAAACTTTGTTTTAGTTTATGTATAAATTATATATATACGAATATACTGGATACACTGTAAATGATATATTGATAAAAGAAAATATTAACTTTAATATGTATATGAAAACAGTTCTGCATTTAAGTTGAATACATTTTATGTATTTTTATACTAAACTATTTTTAACCATTTCATTCCATTTATTCCACATCGAAGCTTTATTTCTTGTTATTTGAAAACTGAATCATAAATGATTACGTATAACAAATTTTAATATAAAGTCAGAGGAAATGGTATAAATAAGCAGATGTTTTAGCAATGTAGAAAATAACTTATTATTCTAATGAATAACGTATTGTTATCTTTGACTATAATATTAAGATTACGAAATTAATTTAACAATCTTTTACTATTAACTAAAAAACATTCTTAAGATTTTTAAAATGCTAAATTACCAAAAATTTTAGAAATAAAAAATTAAAATAAAATGCTCACCTTTTTAAATTTTCAAATAATATTTCCCTCAAATTTGTACTTATTTCATGGTTAGTTTGATTTTACTAATACTCACACACATTCACGAAAATACAGAATGTACTGTCTTATTTTTTAAGTGATATTTTTTGGGTAAAGGAAGAGTATAACATTTTTAATACATTCCATGAATAAAAAGACTAATAATGCCACGCTCCAAAAATTTATTTTTCATGCATTATAAAAATAATTCCTAAATCAGCATTTATGCAAATGCAGCTGCTCATTCTAACCTCAAGGGATTGCGTGTCATATAATATGAATCAAATTATATGAAAGATTTCTTAAATTGAAATATATGTTTCTGTGTGTGTTTGCTTCAGGATACACTCAAATGAAGATGTCTCGTTCGCTAAAGGAAAATACCTTTTTTTCTAAAAGCATGCTAGTAAATGCATTTGCCTCCATCTAAAAAGTAAACTTAAGACGTTAAAAAACGCATACGTATAACGACAAGGCAATATAAAACATAGTTCACTAGATCTCCAGGGAAAATATAAGTAACTCATGTTGGCTTTAGATTTAATAACTAAGTAAAACATTTAGTTTATCTTTTTTCCTTTTTTATTTCGTTCTTTAAGGCTTCCGGATTGGAGCTCGATGTTACTTTGCTCCTACTAATGTTATTTTTTTATTTGTAAGGGATAAGAAAATAGGTCATGAATTTTCAGCTATAACAAGAATATGTTTTGCTTTAAGTTAACTGAAAAATAAATGTTTCCTTGTATTTGTGATGGTATAAATTTTTCAAAATAATAATATAAATTCTTTCTAACTTTACTCATGGGAATTTTAAAAAAAAGGTCATAAAAGGCTTAAGATTTAATGTAAACTTTTAAATTGCTTGAAAAATCTCACTTTTATAAATGGCGAAATTAAAAGGAGAAAATATATCTTGGATAAACGACATTTTGAATCGCTTATTTGAATATTACGTGCAAAATTAGTTATTAATTATACATAAGTAATATTAAGGTAAGAATTATGATAAATTATGAAAGATTTATTTTGAGAGTAAATTTGTATCAATATTTATAAAATATCTTTTTAAAAAAATAAAATCTATAAATTTTGCATATCTTATAATTTTTAAAACAATCCTATGAAGATAAAAGAAGAATGTGAACTATTTATTTTTAAAGAATGTGAGCTATTTAAAACTTAGCTAAATCAATTATAATCACATAATAATATTTAACATGAGCTTACAATAAAGTTCACATAGAAAATATTTTATAAAATGAATTTTTTTTCAAAAATATGTAAAAGTGTTTCTCATAAGCAACCTAGTACTTACTATGCAAATAAAATTATATCTGTGGTAAACATTCTTGAATTTTTATGAAGAGAGTATTGAAAATTCTTAAATAAAGTATTAAAAAATCTTAAAATATATGTATGCTGTATAATCATATCAATATAAAAAGCGAAATGAATTTTTTTACCTGTTTTCATGATAATTCTAACTTTGCTTTAGAAAGTATATTGAGAGCCACAGGAGCCTAGATGCTTATGGGGTTCGTTCTGTGAATGAGTTTGAATTTCTAACCTATTGAAAATCCGTCGCGTTCAGTAAGGTTGGCTAAGACACGGTAGGTATGTCTTGGTCGTCTGTTGGTCTTCTGCTCAGTCCCTATTTTAAAGTTACGAAGACCCACTTTCGAGGCTATGATGGAACCTAATGGGTGCCCCACTCTATAAGGTGTCATCTCTTTCACCCTTTGTTGTGTTGAAAGATGAAAATCCTACTAGCCGGGTATCGTACAGGAGCAAAAAACATATTAGAAGAACAGTGTAAAGATTTAACTCCCAAGCAGTTAGGTGTAATTATTAGTACAGTTAAAAAAGTTTCTTTTTAGTTTGCTGAAAATCTATTTTATATTAATTATTTTGAAAGCCAATTTTTATATTAATTATGCTAATTCATTCTTGAAATTTGAAATAATTCAGATGCTTGTATTATAAAGTTGATAAAATTAAATTTACTTTACTTTAAATTCCTTAAATAATGCAGTATAGGCTTTGTTCAGAAAAACTTAATTTTTTTAGCCTAAAAAAATAATTATCATAAAATTATTTTGAATCAATATTTTTAAAATCAATTATTATTTTAACTAAACTGTTTTTTAGAATTCCAAATATTTTGCAATATAAGTTTTGCGAAAAATTTCCTCGTTTAGTAATTTTATATATTTATGCTTCAAATAATGCTTATGATCAGCTAATTATTATCTTATTAATATAAATAATAGGTATACCGAATTTGACACCTAAATTCTACACATTATATATAATCAACATTCAAAACTAAAATTAATTTTCAAAGTTAGGATCTATTGTTTAAATATTTTAAAAATATGGTATACACAAATAAAGATTTTTTTTTTTTATCTCAGAATTTAATGAATTTGAGACTATCTAAGTGTGATGAAAAAAATAACTATAATTTGTTAGTATTCTATATGCTATAACTATGAAATTGAGTATATTTTTGAAATAAATTAATTAAGACCTAATACATTTGAAAATTTTATATCATTAATTACACTATTTCATATTAAAACTAAACTCCAAATAAAATTATTTTATAAAGCAATAAAAGAATTTTTTTCATAGACAACATTCTTGTCTCAATAATAAGAATAAACATAAAGTAAATATAATACTATTTTATAAGAGCCAAATTTATTTGAATAATACGTCTTAATTGTTCAAAATTCATTCAATTTTAGATTTTTTGTTGAAGAAATATGCATTAAAAATTAAAAATTGTCGAATAGAAAACTAACCATCTTTAAAATAAATTTTATGTTAATGTATAAACTTTCTACCTCCTGGTTTCAATTTGGTTTAACTTGAATTGTCGATATTTAACGAGTCTATGTAAAAATAAATTATACAATACAGTAAAATATTATTACAGATTTTAGGATTAAACAAAAATTTAAAGTTACGCAAAAGAGTCTATTAATAACATCTGAAGAAATTCTTAAGAGATATTCCACATGGAAGCAAAAATAATATTTCTGTGATTTTTATTATGCATTAAAAAGTGAACAAAGAAATTATTAAATTCTAACTGCACATATTTTATTTAAATTTTAAGAAAAGTTACAGCTTATGATAATTTTAGGTAATTTAGATTGCTAATTGTGTATTGTGTGAGATACATTTAAAAATAATTTTATTTTTTATCTCCAAAGTTTATGGTGTGTAGATGTGTGTGCTGGAAACAAAATTTATCTAAATAGATTACATCAATTTGCTAAAGATAAAAATTTTGTGATGTTTTAGGTTTTTTAATTATTTTTCATTCATATTTTCTATAGATTAAGAAATATATTAAACTTTAATATTCAATTGTAATGAAATTTAACTGTTATTTAAGATGCAAATGATATAGTACTAATATTATTGTTCACTTAATTTATAAATAGTTATTTAAAAGTAAGATATATCAAAAATATTTAAAATATTTTCCCCAACTTGACATAGATTTTCATTTCTTTATATATTTTAATCAGTGTAAATAATTATCCTGTGAAAATTTTATTATAAATTTTGTAAATAATATAATAAATCATGCCTTACATAATAACGTCTTTACATTTAGCTCTTAGATCAGATCAAGGTAATATATTAGAAATCTAGAAATTATAATCATTTATATAACCTTCAAATTTCTTAGAAACTACAAAAGGTAGTTTAAAATAATTTGTCTTATAGATATTTTATAGTATTTTTGATAAATTTTACGCTTTGTGTCCAATCATTTAAAAATATTTCAGTGCATTAGAAATAAACAGATAACATTTCTTTTCATTCAGTTTTGAAATAATGTTGGTGATAAAATCGTTATTTTATTTAAGTTTAAGGAATTCCATCATATCAATAAGTTGCATAAAATATAGTTTTATTATATAATTTGTTTTTTTTTTATTTCTCTATTCGTTGTCACTTAACGGTCATTTTTTGCGCACGATAGCTAATTAAGGCGTGACCTAATGTTTAAAGTTGATATTAAGCCACTACAAATATTTATCTCCAAGGTTGTATTAAAAATTACGAAATGAAAGGCTGTTAATACTGAGAGAGAAATTTACTTATTTAATTTATTGTTTGATATAAAGGAATTATAAGAAAGCATTGATTTTCTGCTCATATGCAGACAAATACTGCAAATTATTATACACTAATTTCTTATAGATGTAAAGTATACAGAATGTGTATTCTCTTATGAATAATATACTTTAATGAAAATAAACACATTTACAAAAGCTTTTGCCTATTTATCAAAAGCTTTTGCTCAAGTACTCTTTCTCCAATGAATTTAAACTGGTTGAGACTATATTTTTATTCCTTCAAATAAAATCACGAATGGTGCTCTCATCGATTCTCTGCTCTAAAGTCAGGTGAGGTGAAAAAAAATTAGGAAAAAAAATAGCTGAAAATCTAAGGGTATACCTACTACAGGAACTCAAATCCAACCATTACCTGAGACTTGTGACAGAATATCATCCATTTCCAGAGCTTCGCATAAATCTTTCTACGGTATTCTCTTTTGTAGATGCCAAGAGTGAGAGACTAGAATCGTATTTACAGAGAAACTAACTGAAATATATGAAGCCAAGTTAAAAATCTGAAATCTAGTGGCTTTTTTTCTCTTTTTGTATGAGATAAATTTATATTTGATAAACAAGTAGCTTAGAAAATATATCATTAGTTTGTTGAGTCTTATTTTCAACAATGTAAATCTTTAACAAATTTAATAATAAGTAACATATTATTCTCTTCATGGAAAGCGATAAATTTTTTTTTAAGGAATATGCTATTTTGGAAAAGAACAAAGATGTAGCTTTCAGATTTTATTAATATAATATCGTAAAATTCGGAACACGTACACATTTTCATTTTTTAAAATGATGTAGATTATACTAACCTGTAAAGACAGATTTTATCCAATTTTCATGTTTTTATCAGGCAAACTGTTTTACTTTCTATGACATTAAATAACTAAATGCTATTATAGTAAGAATTTGTTTTTTATTTTATAGATCAGATGTATTTGTTTGTTTAATATAATTATATATCCCGATTAACTTTCTTGAAAATATTTTTGATTTATTCATGTTAGAAACAATTAATTTTACTGCAGAAAATACCCATTTTAAAAGAAGATAAACTTTTAAAATTTTTGCAAATGTTATTTTAATATCCCAACATTCAGCATAGATTAAAATGTTTCTTTTTAGTTTCTATAGGAATAAAATTTTATTAAAAAAACTAAAATGAGATAGAATTTACATTTTTCTTATACTTATTAACATTTATTACTTATTAACTTTGCTCCATTTATTTAATTACTACCAATATTTCATAGTTCAAAGAAAGACATATTTTTTATATATATGTTGATTACATAATCACTTCTTGACAATAACAGACAAGAATAATTTTATCATAATATCAGTCACACACATTCTAATTTGGACTATTTTCAATAAAAATTTTTATACATATTTATTTACCCATATGGTTTCACAATAATTTAAAGGATTATGAGAGATAAATTTGCTTTTACTTTAGAATAGTGAATTTATCATCTATATTACGTTGAGAAATGTACTATATTATCAAATATACAGATAAATTAAGTTTTCAATTATTATTCTCATACGTTTTTAAGCCTTTTGTACATATTGAGTTGAATTATGTGTCCATGATTTTTGACATGCTTGATTTTTCTAAATAATTCAGAAATTTTTTAACTAATATTATTTTAATTTCTATATTATTATGCAAAATGAAAAAAGATGATACATTTATATTTATTTTATTGGTTGAGGTATAGTAGTTGCATTTGAAGGGAAATATTCTTTGTATATTTATTACCTGTTTCAAATAAGATTTCAGTTTCCATTTCTGTTTTTTTTCTTTTATTTTATTCATAGTAATTACAGTCAAACTTTATCTCTTTTAACCATATTTCACTTTCACAAAAACTATCACTCTTGATTCCTCTTAAGTTAGGAGAACATATTATTCTGGTACTGTACTTACATATAATTTTGATTTCATTTCTGAAATGGCTTTCAACACACTTATAAGAATTGTCTATTTAAAGTTACGTGATACTGTAATAATGAAGTATATGTTTGGATGAAAAAATCATGGAAGCATAATAATTTCTTGTATGTATGTAGGTAAAAATTTACATTACTATTCATTACAAGTATCTGTTTTCATACGCTTTCGTTTATTTCATTTGTATTTATTGCTTAAACATTTTTGTCATTCATAGAAATGAATCAGTTCTGTTGGAAAAGGAATTATTCTGCTAGAATTTTGTAAATGTGAAACAGTGAGATTAATCCATAATCCGGCCAAAGCCCACTCTGCTTCAGAGCTTATGCACGCGAACTGGTTGGGACTTAATATCCAAACGTAAGTTCGCTGAAGAGAGCAGAGGCTCAACAAAATTAAGAGGCCAGCTGAGACTCAACGATGTTAGGAGGATGTGTGTTTTCGTATATATTCGTAAGATTGTTTACCAATAGCATATTTAGTCTAATGTAACTTTACTGAAAAGAAATACTTCAGTAAGAATACCTCCAGAATTATATTATTTTATTTCCTGTTGTGTTATCATGAAAAACGACTATGTGTCTTTTACTTATGTAAATTGGGTAGATTTTTACCAAAAGTTTAATATTTATTTTAAATTTAAATACAATTTCCTATTCCATACAGTTTTCAGCAGAGAATGTAAATAACTATAGATGTTCACGTAATAGTTCATTGGTTACATATATATTTTCTCAGAAATATTTCTAATTTCAAAAACACATATGGTACTTTGAGTATAAATTAAGAATCTGTTAACACTGATAATTAATAAATTTCAAATTAATCAAGCATTCTAAGCAATAAATATGTTTTAAGTAAAACATATTCAGAAATATTGATCGAAATTTTCATATTCTTTTTATACGAGTATATTTTGGATATCATTTTCCTTTCAGAAATGAAGCAAAATTTTCCTTTATAAAAGGAACATGCTGACCTTAATGAGACATAAAACATAATAATTTTAAAAAGTTGTTTTGGAGACTTAAAATTGTTAATAATATTTTAAATATTATATGGTTATCAGCATTAAACAAACTTCAAGTAAAAAATAATTTATCATATTTTTGTATCTTCTGGTATTTCAATAAACTTCAATCAAATATTTGTATTAATCTTACAAATAACAAAGAAAACTTATAGAATGATGGGTACAACTTTTATGTGAAGAATTTTTTTTCATTAATTAATAGAAAGACTGAAATAGTTGAACTGCGCTTGTTTGATCTTACAGTTCGATGGAACAAAATCCAAATTTAACTTATACAACTTAAACCAAATTTTTCTTTGTTAAGGGAGTCATATTTTTGAGCATTGTGTTTTATTCCAAATAAGACTGTCCGTTATGAATCATTTCGTGGAGTTGAATAACTCATAAAATTGCAATCATATTTATGAGGGAAATATAATCAGCTGAATCCTTCCCTAAGCAGCACATTCCTAGTTTATTGAAGGCTTAATGCAGACATAAGGAGAACATCAGAAGAATTTAAGAGAGTGCATTAACAATGAAGGCGTCAGAGTGCTTTCCATAGAGTGCCTCCTACACTTACTGCTAATGATCTTACCTGAACATCGCTCCGAGTATGAGATAAATTATCTTGTAATGATTTCGCCATTGTACTAATTTCGCAACTCATGCCGTAAAATTATCGTCTGAGCTACTCAAATTTCGATTAGGAAGAACAAAAATTGATTATTTTAATTTTCAACATCATTTAATTAGTTTTACCTGTTTACTGGAGAGCGAGTTTAATACGTAAAGATTTATGATGTTTCAGTTTTCTAGGTTGCTTAAAGTACTTAGTTTATATCCCAGTGTGTAACATAGTGTCACAAACTAAGAAAATTATTTTTACGTAATTTATATGTTATACGTATTTTACATCGCATAATTAATATTTTATAACACATAATTAATAATTTGTGTCATATTTACTAAATAAAACTAAATGGTTAAATTAGATGAGAATTTAAAAGAAATATTATTCTTGTTTTGAATTCAGAATTAAAAACTCTCTACTGTAAATAATATTTTCCCAGTATTTGTATGTTAAGATAAATAAGTTTTCTCTTGAACGAAAAATATCGGAAACTATTATTATCCTTTTGCAATAAATTAATAAATAACTATATCTAACTTTAGAATTTTATTGAATTGTAATGTACACAAATGCATCTGAATTACATACATAAAATACATAACTAAATTAGTTTTCTATAAAAAATTTAAGAAACTTAATGTAATATTTTTCAACATGTTAAATTTTTTAATATGTCTGCTAAGTGAATCATGGCATAAATTATGAATTAATTCATAAAATGAAGTAAATTTCTAAATATGAATAGTCAAATGATTTTATTATTATATAGAAATTCCATTCATTTCTAAATAATGAAATATAGTTTAATTTTGAAATATAAATACTCAACTTTTCTTTAATAAAAAGCTATGTGATTTGACATTAATGATTTTTACCTTCCAACATATGTATTAAAACAGAAATGGAATTGAGAAATTTGTATATACTTATTATGATCTTTTATTTTTCTCCTTTTTATTTAAAATTATACAAAAGCATTTTGAGATAATCTTACACACTTTAGTATT
Organism: Latrodectus elegans; assembly: GCA_030067965.1. Lineage (NCBI taxonomy): Eukaryota > Metazoa > Arthropoda > Arachnida > Araneae > Theridiidae > Latrodectus > Latrodectus elegans. Next base: position 62,702,437 of record CM057809.1, read on the forward strand.
TATTACGGAAAATCAGTTATAAAATAAAATACTAAATTAAAAGCATTGGAACAAGACAATGTAGTTTATTTTCACTAGCTGACAAACGAAATAAGAAATTAGAAGACTTTTAAATGCACGAAAACTATCTCAATCAATATTTACATTTTAAGACTGCAAAAACTTTCAGTTTACATACATATAAAGATTTTGCTCAGATTTAAAAATTATCAATATTAATTTATAAAAATAAACATAATCTAGAGGTAATCTGATTTTTATATGATCGTTAAATTAATTATTATAACAAAATCAAGCTTCATTATGAATAAAAATATTTTACTCAAAAATGAAGTCACAATTCAAATCAGATTAAAATTTTCATATCAAATTATTCTTCAAAAGCAGAAACTTTCTCTATGTTTTTGTAAAAATTTCTTAAAAATATATATATTATCATCATTTTAAGAATAATAAGTGCGGTTTTAATTTAAAAGAATCAATATTAATATAAAAGAAACATTCAGATTTACACATGGACTATTATTGAAGAGTAACAGGCGTATATTTGTTACAAATATTCCCAACTTTTATTGTTTCAAGAAACGAATACTTATGTATGTTTCTTTTGAGAATCAATGCAACTAGGAAAAAAAAAATAAAATCTTTGATGCAGATTCAACGTGGAACGAACAGAATGCGTGAACTTGAGCAGAAACATAGAAAGGCGAAAGTCATTTTGCAGACTGACGTTCTGCTGTTATTCAAATTGGACACATTCTCATGAATGAGACCTATTTTCTTTGTGCGCTTGTGGCGTTTTCGGGTATCTGCAAACTATATGTAGACTATCAAAACAATTCTTTTGTGGCAGTTACATTAAAATGAAAAATATGCACCGTAAGATTCTGGAAGAAGCGTAACAAAAATATTTTAAAACTCCTTTTTAAGACCACCACTCCTGCTTTAACAAATTGTTTTTATTCTGGAGACTTAATGTAGCAATTTTACACAAATCTTGATAGCACGGGTTTTCTTTTATTTAAGTTTATTTTCCTTCCCATTAAAAAGATCATATTTTATCTTTCTTATTGGTGTTGTTGCAGATGTTAAGTAGTTTGTTCAATAGACAAATTTAATAAAGAAACGTTTATCTAGATTTTATCTGATTTAAAATGTTTTAAGATTATTAAAAACGCAATTTCCTCAAAATGTTAAATGTCTAAAATGCTTTTAATAAATCAATTCAAAAGTGGTTGTCTATTAAATTATGGGAAAACATTGTTGCATTACAGGAAAATAATATGAATTATTATGTGTTTTATCACATTTGTGAAGAATCTATTTTGCTTAGGTAATTTCTACCATAATAGAATTTAGAATCATTTTATTGATAACTAATCACTTATTAAATAGTTTAATGCCAGGAAAATTTCTATAATTAATAATTTAATAATCAATTATTAAACTTATAGTGAGTTGTTTTTTATTTATATTTGATTCAAATATATTATTTAAACTGTAAAATATATTTTTATATAAGAAAATGGATCAATATTATGTAGTAAGAAATCTTGCTATAATAATGTTATTTTCATAATTATATTTATAGACAGATTTCCTTAAGCTCAGTTTTATATATTCTTAATACAATAAAAAAAAGAAAATTCAAAGACTTGATTGAAAATTTTATAATTATAATTTAAATTTTTTTATTAATAAAAAATTCAGAAATATGAGACACGAGTCAGTGTCTTTTTAATTGAATATAAAAGCTAGCACAATATGCATTGAAATAAAGCAGTTTGATAGAAATTGGGCAAAAACATAAAATATGACTTACATGAAAAATATCATGCAAACAGTAAGATAAATATTTCCTAACTTGTAACTTGCTTTGAAAAACAGATTTACTCAATTTTATAAATATTACATGACTATTTCCATGAAGGAAATGAATAAATTTAGTATTTAAGGCAATTTAACATTTTATTATAAAAGAAACTTCATGTATTTTTAAAGCATTATCTTCACAAACTGTTCTTAGAATTACACTAAAAAACAATAAATATTTCTTGAAAATTAAGAGGAATACTACATTTTATAATGAATTCTAGTAAAAATTAAATTAAAAAAATATACTCTATGATTATTAATATTCTTAAATATATGGTTAAAAAAATAATTTGCGATTAAATTTAATTATCAACAAATTATTTTTCTACTCATCAGTATGACTTTTATCTTAGTTTAAAACTTACATTTAGAATTATATTCATTCCTTCAATCTTAAATACTTAAAATATATCACTTAATTTGATTTTACTAAATAAGTAATATTTACTAAATTCTTATTTACTCGTAATAATTTTGATTTTTACGTGAACACGCTCACCTTACAAAAATTTTTCCATTTAATTACAGTAGAACTCCAATTATCCAAATAACGTTTAGAATTTCAGAAAAATAAATTAGAATGAAAAAGAGAAGAAATATGAGAAAAAGGAAAAAGCTCAAGATAAGGAAGGGTAAGAGAAGGGAAAAGATGAGAATGAGAGAGAGTGATTGAGAAAGTTATGTTAATTGAGGAATTCAAAAATATTCTTTTGAAAATTCCTGGATGTTCAGAAGTTAATGCTGAATATATAGGCGAAAAATTATGAGTGAGTCCCTTGATTTAAAATTGCAAATGATAGTAAAGTTATCTAAAATTGGTTTGTATTCCGATGTTGATTTTAGAATTCATTTTACTTTGATAACATTTTCAGTTTTGCAACAAATATTGCTCAAATTATCCATTTCATCACCTTTATTAGCATGGCCACAGAAGGCATCAATTTTTGACGATACATTTAACACGCGAGTGCGTCACTCATTTCCTTTAAACACACACAAAAAGTATCAGAAACGAAAATCTCTTCGATAACCATGCTTTCATCATGTTGGTTTAGTCTATTATCGACTACAATCTTATAAATATTTTTAAACAAGTTCTTTTTCTTGCATGATTTGATTATTTTCGCTTTTAACATTGTTTGGAATCTTTATGTTATTTTTTCTAACTGCTTCTATGTATTTGTGTCTTTTAAGACATCTTCGGGTAGAAAAGAGGTGTAAAGCCCTGCTTTAGGTTCTTAGCTAAAAATGAGCTTCGTATGGTGTAATTTCAATCCCAGAATGATGAGCTCTATTTTTCATAAATTGTACAAAACGCAGTCCTTCACTCCAGTGGTCTAATTTATTATCTTGCATCTAAGTACAAAGCATATTTTCAATATCCTGATTAGCTCTTTCCACACTACCCTGGCTTTGTGAATGCCGAGGCTTCCCACTGATGATCTTCAGTGCTAGCGAAAATTTCTTCAAACTGTGATCACTACTTTATTGAGAATTTCCCTACCTTTGTCAGACTATAATATAGATGGTTCACAAAGCAACGTGAAAATGTCCACTTGGTTGTGGGATACTTCTTTATCTCTTTTTGACGTTAGAGATTTGGGAATCAAATATCTTGTGAAGATGATGTTGGTACACCAGGATGAGACTAAAGAACAATAGGATCTACCTGATAATGGGAATTAAATTCCGTAAAAATCATGAGTTTCCTAACAATGCCCTCTTTATTACCTTACCGCTTTCTGGCAAGAGTCACAAAGGTAGATGTACAGTTCAATATGATGACATGCAATTTTTTTGCACTTGGTTGAAAGTTCTTTCATCATTCTATCACGTCCTCTGTGATAGAATGTTGAAAGAACTTTCAATAAGAGAAATGTGTCTTTCAAGAACGTTGAAAAAACAAATGAATTTCATCCAGTATGTGAAATGACTCTGAATCTGGGACGTAATATTGACGACTAATTTAACAGGATAAATTAGCTTATTTTTTCCACTATCATCATATCATAGCGATTCAGCAACTAGTAGTCCCTGAGTTCCTTCTTAGTAGACATTTTGGTTGTTTGTACATTATTTATTTAACCTTTGATAAGTTGTTTTATTTAAGAAAACACTATTTTTTTGCAGTGTTAACTCTAATTTTACCAGTTTATCATCGAAGCGTTGTTTCATGTGTGTAGACCATGACTCCTTCTATAATACTACAGTCTGCTCTTCCAGCTTCATGCAGCACATTAAAAAACAAATTTTTGTTGAACAAATTTAGTGAAAATTGTGTATTTCAATACTCCCATACAAGTCATTTAATGCAACTGACAAAATCTGGCCTTGAGACACGCCTTGAAAGTCACGTGTCTTTCCACGTGATATTCGAAACGAATAAGAGATGTATTTTATACTTTGCTGGTTTCTCATTTGGCATTCTATAGAATGTCTAGGAAATGTGTGAAATATATAAATCGTTTACATATTGCCGGCCAGTTTTAAGCATTATACACAATGCATAGGCATTGTATAGAGTGGCAGATTTCAAAATTTGTCGGTAACGTATATAAACCTTTAATAACTTTTTCTCCCATTTTTTTAACATACAATAATTACTTAAAATAAATCTTTTTTTCGAAAAAATCAAATTATTTGAATGGGATCTGGTCCCGATTGATTCTGAAAATTGGAACTCTACTATACAAAACAATATGCATGTGTGCATTATTTTGGTTGTAATTTTATTCAGATTTACAAACTATTTTTATCATCTATATTTCTTCCATAAAATTGTATTTTTTTGCAAATATGCAAAATATGTAAAGCATATGAAACATTTTAATTTTTATTATAAGTTAGTACCGCATTCATCAGTCAGTGTAAGGCAAAGGAATGGATGTTCTTGTTCGTACTGTCCTACTATTACCATAAAATTAAATAATCAAGAATAATATACAACAAGTAATTTCCTTTATGTTACCTCATTTGTATATTAATGTCCTGTTTTATGTTGTATCGTTTACCGAGGTGATGACCCATAATAAAGATTCATTATGTAAATGCTATTCTTAAATTCTTTCAAGTTTTAACTCAAACTCCACGGCCATTTTTAAGGCAATTTAATGCAGCAATGATTAAAACGGTTTACTGCAACTGCAGTAGAAAATGTATGCAACGAATGATGTTTAAAAGAAAAAAAATTATATTTAGAATATTTTATAATGTGTCAAGAATGAAAATTTTTTAAATTATTTATTTTACTAAAATTTCCGTAAATAATATAAAGATGTACTTATATAGTTAATATTCTACGTCAAAAAAATTGTTGATTGTATAAAAACATTGTCAAAAAATATTATTTTCAATTTTCTCATCCTCTAGTTTATTTATTATATTTTTTTCTATAAAACTTTTGATTTCTCTTTTAACAGAATTTATTTTTATTTATGTGGTTTACAGTGAAGGAAACATTGTGATGTGTAATCATTCCTTTAAAACTTCACATTAATTTGATAAAGATTCTCTCACAAAAATCAAAACAAATTTTTACTATCAAAAATAATAAATATGTTTCTTTTAGAGAGTTAACTATCTATATATCAATATATATGCATGCACATATATATATTGATACGCACACACACTGATATATATATATATATATATATATATCTATATTTATATATATATATATATATATATATATATATATATATATATATTTATATATATATATATTTATCAGTGTGTGTGTGCGCGTATCACTAATGATGTTTATGACCAAATAGCATGATAAAATGTGTTTGTATGTTTAAAAATGTATTTATTAACTGATTCTATGATAATCTAAATAATACTAAATCTGATGATAATAACTTTAATGGATGTAAAATCTTATATGTGGTTTTTAAAAAATAAATGATATCTTGGTATGCTGAGATTGTAAAACGTGAAACATTACAAAACATAAATATCTTGAGAGTCACTGATATTAAATTGCGTTGTATTTGAAATCATTCATCAACTAATGTATATGTATAGAACCATTTGTTTTTTTACTAACCACTTTTCTTGTTAAATTATGTAGTTAGATTTAAAATAGCTACGAGGAATCTACTATATATAAGTTGAATTTAATAAAACCAATGTATACTTATCAGAATAAGTACATTTTATGACCGATGAATAATTTAGATGTTTCGGTTAATGAATGATTTTTAATGTGAAACAATGCGAAATACTTTGGTCATCCAAAATAATAAAAATTAATACCAAAATAATTTACACCTATTTGAAATTTGTTTATTCGATATATGAATACAGTTTATTAATATGTGAAAAAAAATGAATGCTATATTCTCAGAAATCAGCATTCATAAAGAATTCACAGCAATCTTGATTATTGTTGAATTATATACATAAAATACATTTTTACTCTTCAAAATTTAATTGGTATTTTCAATGGATGAAGAAAAGGCAAATATTTATCAAAAAGAAGCTTATCTTTAATGCAAAAGAGAAAATTTCAGTAGCGTATTATCCTGTACCATGTGTACGTATTTCTCCTTATATTAAATGTTTATAAAAAGACAGAACTACTAGTTAGCGAAAGAAAAATGAATCAATGATGTTATTGGATCTAGCATGTTCCATTAAGTCAAAGATACATAATTCATATTTTATGACAATGATAATAGCTTTCCTTCAAGTTTAATGGATGATATCTCATATTTTGTATGTATATTATCTGGATTATGGAATACACAGATATTATTTAGCAATATGATTTCAATATGGTATATCAGAATGAGGAATTTGAGTTTTATGGAAGAACGTTTATAAGTAATGTAATTTATTTTAAGTTATCTGTGCAAAGCAGTTTTGGTAATAGATTATGTTGTTAACAAAACACACATTTCTAATTTATATATCTATCTCATAACTTATATATATATTGAAAGCTTGCTTTTTCTTTTCTTTTTCTTTTCGTAAAGAGCATTTTTTTTGTAATTTTAACACGTTTAACAAAATATGAGATTGTTCCATTTTTCTATGTCATCCTATGTGATGGTCAAAATGTATTTTATTTGTAAATAATAATTCCTACATTTTTTTTCAATTATCACAAGGAAACATGTATATTTAATTTTCAAAATTACTTAATAATAGGTAGATATAAATATAAGTTAAATTTTGTTTTAAAAAATCAACTATCAATCAATAAAATCACAATCAACTATGGATTTGAAAGAATGTAATTTCAATGTTATAATATAATTTTTATAAAATAAAGTTAAATTCTAATTTTCCATGATGTTAGACAGTTATATTCTGACATTGGTAAAGTAACATTTTGCAAATTTTTTTTCATTTACGCGTTCAGATCAAACGGCAAAATTATTTTGTTAAAAACACTATAATACGTATCAAGGAAACATAAAGTGATAATATTATCAATGAATTTTTACTTTACTTCAGGCTACTTCCAGTGATAAGTTCTTTTAATTTCAAGATTCTCCTTCATTCATTAATATTTAACTAAATAAAATAATACTTGTTTTCCTGAATTCTAAGTGATTCTTGTTCTTCTGAAATTTATAATGAAAATAATCCTTTTGTCTATACAAGGATATATACTGATATATATATATATATATATATATATATATGTACATATAAGGGTTATATATATGTACCACATGATACCACATGATATATATATATATATATATATATATATATGTACATATAAGGGTTATATGTACCACATGATAATTCTTAATTGTTAATTCTTTACAGAATTGAAAATTGATCATCAAAAGATGTTTAAACTTCAGTTATTGGAATGAAAAACATCTTATTTCTTAGCAGATATATTCATAAATTAAAAGCATAATGCAACAAAAAAAAATTTCTTTAAAATTCTCCTAACAAATCAAGACAACCTCCTAATTACTATTGTTTTTTTCAAATTTAACATGGCTGTGAAAAATATGTTGCATTGCAATGAATGTGAAATTAAAGATAACTATTATTTATTTTATTAAATAGATCTAAGCACCATCTCATATTATACGTACGAGATTAGACTTATTTTTATTATATAAATTTGATAAGTATGAAAAATCTTGTTTATATATTTATAAATTTTAGTTTTATATCTATCAAAAATAATGATTCTATGCATTATATATTTATATAAACTAAAATATTAGATTGTTTTTATTTTTAATAATAATATTTAAGAGTATTTTGTTAGGATTTTTTTTATCAAAAATTTAATTTATATAGTTTTAATTCTCCATATTTATTCTATATTTATTTGAATATTTGAAACGTTTTGTAAAATCATTTAATATGCTAGAAAAAATAATCTAAAATCCATATATTTTCGCTTATTAAATTCTCTTCTATAATTATGAAAACAGTGATGTATTTTCAAAAATTTGAAGAGCCAAATTGAAAAGCAGATTAAACATACTTTTCACTTCTTTTCATACGTATTTTGAGAATTTATAAAGAACTGATTACAGAATTATTCAATTCTGTAAAACACAGTTTTTGAAAAAAGCGGATTATACGACGAAATTGAGAAACAAAGCTCCAAAGTATTCTCAATACCATAAGAACTACAAAAAATCAATATTAAAAATAAAGTTTAAGTGCTAAGAATGTACAGACTATTTTTCCAAACCTAAAGCAGCAACAAAAATGATATATCTGTTGGTAAATTTGACGAAGAAAATAAAATGCTTTACTTGTCAGTGATCTCATACGTTTATCGGAAATCACTGGTTATGGAAAAAAGTTTTATATAAAAAATTCTATGAATGACACTGCTTTGGAATTTTGAGGTAAACTTTTTTCAACTTTGGAATACCCACTGGTATTGATGATAAATATAAAGATTTATTTGATTTATTTAATATGAATAAGAAATAAAATAAAGAATGGAAAAACTAAAGTGGGTGTAATTCAATAAATTTTTAGCAGAATAAAATTTTTAAGTGAATTAAAATTGCTTCTATAAAAATATCCCATATTAAGTACAGAAATGACAAGTACTCATTTTCTAGTTAAATAACACAATAAATGTATATTTCATTTTCTTTGTAAGTGCTGCTTCGCAATTTAAGATAAAATTATTGAAAAGGGTTGTTTATATTATCTTAATCCTGTTTTTAAAAATTATTCCATTAATAATTTTTAAAGCTTCAAAACATGATTTTAAACTGGAAATAATTTCTGATTATTTTGATTCAGTAAATAACTCAAAAAAAAAGTAAGAAAATAGTTTGAAAAAGAATATTGGGGAGTTATCCCCAATATTCTTTTTCATAAATTATTCATAAATATTCATAAATATTCATAAATTCAAAGAATATTGGGAATTTCAAGTACCTTAAATTTAGCCATTGAATCATGTCTAGAAAATAGGATATATTAATAAATGTAACAGTTTAGCTTCATGTTATAATTGTTTTAAATTACTATTTATATCATGAATTAAATACTTAAAGTCTACAAACATATTTTATTTAAAGAATCTCAAATAAAAAGCTTAATAACTTCCAGTATTAATATATAATAAATATAAGAACACTATTGAATCGTTTTGTGGTTAACTTTGAACTCAATGTTATGTGAAGCTAACCGTAGACTTGTTATCACTCCAGCTTCCATTTCGAGAGTTCGTGAATTTAACTCACAATTTCGGAATGTAACTTTGTAGTGATTAAGAAAATATTTTAAACTGTATAACAAGGCTTAAATAGCCGTCGCATTGAAATCTTGATCTTTGAGCGACAAATCAAACTATCTTCCACAAATAGAAACCATTCTTTGTATTTATATAGGGTATTCATTCCACAAGTAATCCTTACAATGATTTGTCAAATAACTTCTGTAGTCAAATGACAATGAGTTCAATACTTATGACTTGCTTTGGATCACAAAATAAATTATTCCCAAAAAAAATTAATCTTCAGGGTACTTTTGGTAGGACAGTAGTATTTAGTATAGGACATCGAAATTGTTACATTGTGAATAAGCAGAAAATGGTATTTATCGGACAAATGTATTAACTAAAAGTTATTACATTTTGGATAAACTTGGAGTTGTAAATCCTGGGAAATTAGTGTGCAGAACAACCCTTCCTAGAATCAGGTCAAAGAGAAAGATAGGTGACAAGAACAGATGCTCTTAGCTTCAACACGATGGCATTATTCATCGACAATAGTAAGGCTAATAAGCCAATCAGTCAACAATCATGGATCTGATGTTTTTAATTGATGAAATGTCTAGAGAACAGTTTATAATCAAAGCATTGGCTTAACATTTTCTGCATTAATGAAATTTGTACAATACTACCACCATGAGGTCATGCATTATCCAACTGAACCAAAGTAAATGCTTCGATTCAGCAGGATTTCGAGTAAGTCTCGAAGAATGAATCGATTCATGGACTATAACAGAGCGGAAATGTAATTACCACTGTCTAAAGTGTTATCATTGTTAATACGAGGTGAATATAACGAGTATCCATTCGCACTTAATATCATTAATTCTAATGATTCATTTTTTAAATATATTTATTACGTAAACACGGAATATATTTTTATGAGTAAGTTTTATAATTCAAATTTTGCTCTTTAAATTATTAGCAAATAAAAGTTCATAAATAAATAGAAATAAATAAATAGCTTGTGGATAACACACACATGTATGAGTTATCAATAAAAGCCTTTCAGTGATTTAATATTTTGATTTTACTCATACTGCTGCGTTGTAAACCTATTGTGACTATAAATCTTTTATATAGAGTACTTTTCTTTTTGTTTTACTCTTCTGAAGCCTAACTAATCACATGATATTAAAACGATATTAAGTATTTGAGTATTAATAAAATAATCAATAGCTGAAACGTTATAAATTTCATTTTATGCAATAATTTTTAGCTATATATAACTATAACTAGAGTTTGCACATATCTGCACTATAGTTTGTCTCAAACCACGCATTTGGAAAAGATGAATTCATTTCATATATCTCCTTATGATTTTTAGTTATGTCTCCAAAAGCGTAAATTCAGTAGGAAAAGTGAACTAACAAAACTTTTATTAAAAATTTTATTAAAACTTATGAGAGGTTATAAAACTTCAAAAGGTTAGTGAAATAAAATAAATCATATATATGTAATTAACTATATAAACTAAAACCTGAACAAAATGCAAAAGAATGGGTCTTATTTATAAACCTATAATCTGAAAAAAAGTGCTTATTCAGTTTTAGACATTTTGTGGAATATATTTTGTAATCATAATTTAAATAAAAACTCTTGATTTACTCATGATTTTAAATAAACTTTTGTTTAGGAGCACAAGTTTAGGATCCAACATGAACTAAATAAGGACACTTATACATATTAATACTCGCTTCTGCATTTCAAGAAGCTAAAAAAGTTATCTATCTGCCATAAATTACAATGTAAACCAAAGAAATGTGTGCATTTGCATTCTTAGATAAATGTTCGTGATTGCATGTGTTTACATTGAAATTTTGGAGTATCCCAAAGAGTTTTACTTAAAAAATTTGTCTAATTATCTGAATTAAACAGCCTTTAAAAATATAATACAAATGTTAGAATATAAATACATATATATATTAGAAAAAATGGTATATATACTATTATATATTATTAAACATATTTTTCTGCATTATTTAGTATTCAACTATGTAATGGAATTTATATCAAATAGCTTAAATTTTAGGAATATTCTCAAAGATATTATCAATATAGTGAGCTTTATTTTTACAAATTTTTAAAATAGTTGAATGACCAATTTTTTATTTTTATTTATTTATTTTTTTTTAAATAAAATCAAAGTCAAAAATATTATAATTTTTCAGCCATGTATTAATATGGAGAAGCTACGCCATATATATCTATATATGTGTGTGTGTGTGCGTGTATATGTGTGTGTTATCAAAACATTTTCTTAAATTTTATTAAATTAATTTTTCCGACGCTTATTTAAAAAATTTACTTTAAATATAAATAAAAATTATCTACAATTAAAACAAAATGTACTGCCAATTTTCATACATTATGAAAAAAAAAAGTATTCAAATTTGACTTCAAGCCAGAGAAGATATTTAAATGTATTTATCTTACACACAAAATTATTCCAAAAAATTAATTTCATTTTTTGGAATTAGAGTGTATAAGATGCATTTTCAAGTATGGATCTTTTTCGATAATGCTTTATAGCTCCGTTGCCTTCAGAAGGTAACAGAAATGTTAATCGAAATAATATTGATTTTTTCCCCTTACTTTTATAACTAATGTTTTTTTTATGTAAATAGCCTTATATGATTGATTAATAAATTAATAAGATGATTCAAAGAACATACTTCATTTAATATTAAACGGGTTTATTTCTTGATACAGCATTCTACTTTTCATTACTAAATTCTATGACGGAAGCTTTAAAATTCAATATCTTGACCTTTATAAATAAAAGAAGTGAGTGAGCATCTCTTTTAAATGTTTGAAATATTTAAAAGAGATGCCCCCACTCACTTCTTCTATTTCGCATTTATAACCGTATACGATAAATAAGTATTTATCCCAAAATGCATGCTGATGTTGTACTTTGTTCTTATAATTTCCCAATACTGTAAACTATTTTAAATATTTCATAATACCGAATGAATACAAATGTATTTTCTATTTAAATTTTTTGTTGATCCTCTATACTCAGGTGCTATTACTCTAAAATGTGAGGATATATATGATATTTCCTTTACATTAAAAAAAAAAGGAATTCAAATATTTCTCTACATATTTTTTTTTAAAAAAAACGACTAAAACACAAAACTCTTCAAATATTTTTGTTTGAATAATATCTTTGAATATAATATTTTTGTGTGTGCAGTAAGTTACAGTTTTCTATAAATTTTTAATCTGTACTTTAAACTTTTCTATATAGTATTTACATAAAATGTGTGGCTTGATTTCTGAACTATTATAGTATAGTAATTTGAGTCTAAAACGACATTGAATACAGATGCATAGTGTTCAATACTGTTGTGGTAAAAATATATGTTTTTTGATATCTTGAGAAATCATTGTTTATTGAAGTATATAAATGTACTCCAGTTTTAGAGTTACGAGGGAATTTCGCTTTACATATTTTAAGTAAATTATGTGTCTTGTAAAAAAATTCTTTTATTCACATCAGATGTATATTTACCATAATAATGATAATGATCATGTGATTAGAATTGGTTACTTAAATTTGTGAATATTTCATGAAATGCTATTGAGTTACAATTCGTATCTGTCAGTGCTTACTGTTCAAAATTATAGGGTTTAGGAGCGATAGAAAAGAGTAGCTTTTATTATAATTTGTAGCTATAATTCTTATGCGAACATCACGGTATCAGTTGCAGAATATTAAAATTGGCTATCAATGATTCTCAAAAGTAAAATTTTTGAAAAATTTTCAGTGAAACTTTTCAAATATAGTTAAAAGAAATGTAACAGAAATTTTATTCTAAGTCTTTTTTTCTTGCGGGCAACTCAAGGAAAAAGAAGCTAGACACAATCTGCTAAATTACGTATGTTACATTATCTATTGATCCTTTCAAAAGAGAAAGTGGATGTATATATATTTTCCAAAAACTTCTCATTTTTGTCAACTTGAATGAAATAAATATTTTTTCCTGAGTAAAGTTTTATTTTGCAGTAAAGTCTACACCTTTAGAAATTTTATTGATTTTTCTAAAAAAATTAATCTAAAATTAAAAAAAAATATTCAAAATATCATATACAATATTATCTGAATTTTTGTTTTATTGATTTAATCATTGCTGTTTTTGTGCGTCTTGTTTAATAGACATAAAAAAACATAATACAGATTTATTGACTAAGAAGTAAAATATCCATTTTATCAGAATATTTTCATTACTTAATGTAATGTTCATTTCGAACACAGATTTATAAAGCTTTTCGTATGCAAATTATTTGGCAGGTAATGGAATAAAAAAATGGGGTCTAATAATTAAAGTTTTAAACATAGTTTGACAAAAATATTAATTAATGTTTTTTTTATTATAAATAAATATTTATATCTTTTCAGTTTGATATCAGGAAACAAAGGATGTAAACCACATTATAAAACAAAAATACCGATATTTTACTGCATATTATTATTAAACAAGTTATTAAAGATTTTATACCGAAATTTTCGGTGAGAATCATTCGTATGTGCAACTGTTTTCGTTTAATTACAATAAGTAATGTTTTTAACCATAATTTTGCCAATATATAGTAAACTTTAAATATAAATTCGTAAACCTCCTTTTTCAATAGCAGAAAACAATTGCTACACACTTTTCCACATCAAAACACATTTTGTCATTAGTTAATGTCAAACTAAAACTTAAAGAGGTGATTTGTTGATTTCCGTTTGCTATCAAAGTAAGAAAGCATTCATTTTCTTAAAGTTTAGTTATTGGGTGGAGATTATCATGTAAGTAAACATGTCATCTGAAATTCATCAATAGTGTTTCTCTCAGGCAGTATGTAAAAATTCGTACTGACTAAAAATTTTTAAAGCATAAAATTTCTAGCAATATTTGTATCTGATTTATAATATTTTGAAAATGATATCGTTTTTTGGCATGGTATATTAAGCAGTTTTACATAATTAGAGTTTATGTTATGATTGCGGCTTTTGTTATGCATGGGATTCATACAAATATTTATGTGCAATTGTTAAGAGTAAAAATTTCAACAGCTGCTAATGACTTAACTGAATTATTTTTCTTCAAATTATTACAAAAAGATTTTTTTTTTGTATAAATAATTAAAAATAAGTGAATAAAAATTAATAGATTATGTATATAAGTAATTAAATTTCATAACAGCTTTATGTTTCTTAGAAACATATTATAATGTAAAATATATTTATATTTATCGTAACTGAATAACAGCTTTTCTTTGTCATCATTATCATGATTTTAGGGTTGATATTCCTGTTGGCTTAGGGAAATAATTTCATTAATATTTTATCATGTTGAGTATTCTATATCAATATGTAGCATTGTTAATTAAGATTTTGGATTAAATAAGCAATTTTAAAAATTTTATCCTCTTATTTTCATTACAAATATCAAACAAATCTTAAGACAGGCTTGTTGTCTATCATTACCATGGTGAAAAACCCGATTTCTCAAAACATTTTCGTTTGTGTAGATATGCTGACATTTATTTACAGTTTCTATTATTTGTCCCGATTTTATGCTTTTCGGGGGAGGTGAATAAAAAGCAGAATATCGTAGATTTTTTTAATCTTTTGAACGAGGCTCATAGCTAATAATATATAGCTAAAATATGTTATACATTTTTTATCAAGCAAGAATATTTTAATCCATTCTAATTTATTCAATCTTACTTTATTCCAAACTAATTATATTCAAGGTTTTTCTTCAAGTTTTGTGGATACCGGTGATATAATTGGTTTGATATTAAGCAATCCGCTAAATTTAAAATAAAATTTTGATTTCACGTGCCAATAATTTAAGTTGAATAACTTATTTAAGTAATTTTATTTGATAATTTTTAGAGAGTTTTTCAAGAATTGTTCCTAAAAATTATAAGCAAATGAATCAATTTATTATATATCTTTTAATTCAATTTCAAAATGTTCTTAAATTATTAGTATATTAATTTATTGATACCATAATTTTTTCTTTAAAATTTTTATTCCTAATATTTAATTTTTTAATGTGTTACCCAAGTTAACAGGTGAAAACTCAATTTTTCATACACCATTAATGTGACAAAATGTATTTTGCATTTGCTATCAAGATGATTCGAAATGTCCGTTACATATTCTTATCTCAATTTTAATTGTTCAATAATATATTTCTTTTAAATATTAAACAATTTAAAATAAACAACTCACTTCCTTATTAAACAATTAATCATTGAATCAGTTTTAAATTGACATATACCTTTACATTTTCGAAATAAATGTAAATAATATGAAATGTGTAAAAATTTATTACATTGTTATTACGTCTGTACAGTAACTGTAACAATGGAATTATAAAACTGTACGTCTGTAGAGTTTACTGACAATTTTCCTAAACTGTACATAATTTTGCATTGCGAAAAAAATGCGAACAATGATATTAATAAGGAAATTTTGAATAAATTAATTTTGATGAGGGAATTCACACAATGTAGCTTCGAAGAGACTTATCTGACCAAGAAGTTTAAGAAGTAGGTGTCATAAGGTTCAGGAAATCTTGATAAGGGAAATAAGCAAGGTGCTTAAATGTTATAAAATTTTTATCCATAAAGCTTATAGTAAACTAAACTTTTTTGAATAATATAAGATGTATGAGAGAAATAGTGAAAATAATCAACTCGAAGAAATAGATAAATTTTAGCTATTGCAAATAGAGGAAAATTTATCTACTTATAAAATTACCCTAGAGATAAAACTAATGCACATACTCACTTAAAATCATAATGAATTTGACTCAGTTAGAAATCATACTGAATATGGTTCTTCTAAAGTTAAAAGAAAACTAAGACTATTAAAACAGCTTAAATAAAATTAAAGAAGTTAAAACAGTTTAAATAAAATTAAATAACTTAAATAAAATTAAATAAATAAGATTTACTCTTTGGCTAAGAAAGTCATAACCTAGGACGATAGTTGAAAAAAGAAAAAACTATTTTGCTGATAGAAAGAAACTTCATTTATATGGTAATATTTACTGCTATTATGGTTTACCATGAGAAGCTCCAGATTTCTTCTGTAGACCGTTCAGAGTAATAATAGTGGCAGGGGTGATGGTCGGTAGAACTTTTGTATATCATGTAAAATGGGAATTGTAACAAGAGTTAATGAGAGAATAGATGCAATATTTTTGTGTATGAAATGAAATTGAATAACATGCATAAATGGGATAAAATTCAAAAAACCTTATTCGCACCCTAGTTAATTTAGTGAAAAGTCATGTATAAGAAGTTATCTAGAAAAATGATGCATCGCAATTATCGTTTTAGTTTTGAAAAAAATTGTTTTAAGTAGTGGTCTAATATTTTGTAATAGATAATTGAATAGAGATTTTTTTAATATTATTATAAAAACATTGTGTATAGTTACATATTTCTGAAACATAAGATTTATATATTTTATATTTCATTTATTTTCATCAAATAATTTTATTATTTAAAATTTTTTACCATTTACACACAATGAAAATAAAAAAATTAAACTAGAGACTTATAGTTTTTTCACATACATGCTCTATGTATGTATATAATGTTTGTACACACACACACACACACACACACACACACACACACACACACACACACACACACACACACACACACACACACACACACACATATATATATATATATGTATACACATAGGATTAACATAATTGATTATTTCAATTTAAAAAGGCTATATTTTCAAGAACATTACTCGCACCCACATGAAAGGCATCTGGAAAGAGCCCCTAAGTCAGCAAGTACCGGGTGATTATAATTAAAGTCCCGATTTTAAAAATCAATAATTTTAAAACTACTGGTCAGAATGACTTGATATTTTAGCAGAACAATCGTTAGGCAATGGAATTTTATTTGGCGAAGAAAAAAAATAGTTCTAAAATGTGTCTAGATATATGCAAATTACTAATAGGTGACATGCGCACGTGAGACTTAGCTGCCATAAAAATGCAGAGCACCAGCTCTTTGCCTAAATGCTTCATCATGACTCTGACTATGAAGGATCGCGCAGTTTTTGAAGTTTTCTCTTGAAGTTTTTTTATAAGTACGATGACTGTGCACTTACAGCTATTAGGAAGTTTCGGACATTAAAATCCATTAAATGGGGTCCAATAACCACAAAAGGTCTGCGAAAAATGATTGCTAAATTCGAAGAGACCGGTTCATTTGACGTTAAACGTTGTAGAGGAAGAAAACCAGTTTCGGCTGCGGCAGTGGAAAATGTGGCTACAGCATTACAAGAACAGACTAACAGTGATGTTGGAATCAGCAGTGCACGGGGAATTGGCCGAATGCTGGATATGCCGAACAGCACGGTGCGTAAAATCCTATGTACGATCTTGCTCTGTTATCCGTATAAGATAACTCATGTGCAGGAGTTGCTACCGGCTGACCTGGAAGCACGTCAATCTTTTGCACTGCAATTTCTTGCCCGGATAGAAGTGGACAACAGATGGCCATGGAACATTCTGTGGTCTGACGAAGCCCACTTTCATTTGCAAGATTCTGTAAATACGCAAAATTACAGGATATGGGCGACCGAGAATCCGTCCCAGCTACAGCCATTGCCTCTTCAGACTGAAAAGGTTACTGTGTGGTGCGGAATAACGGCAGAGCTTATCGTTGGTCCTTTTTTCTTCGAGGAGATCACACCTGAGGGTCCCGTTACCTGCACCGTTACTGGCAAGAGGTATAAAACACTTTTGCGTAACCATGTCCTTCCGGCACTTCAGCAGCGTCAGTGTGTGGATCGCACAATATTCATGCAAGATGGCGCTCCTCCGCACATTGCTGCTCCTGTGAAGCAGCTACTGAGTGCTAATTTCGGAGATGACAGGATCATAAGCCGTCATTTTCCAACAACGTGGCCGCCACGTTCCCCCGACTTAAACCCGTGTGATTTCTGGCTTTGGGAATACCTGAAGAATGTTGTTTACAGCGGGAGTTTTCAAAATCTAGCCGACTTGAAGGCAAGCATCACACACTGTCGTAGTGACCTCGGCAATTTTAGAAAACTCCGAGGAAAACCCAGATTCGTTATTTAAATAATTGAATGACATAGATCAATTCAAAACAAAAATACAATAAAACTTAATAATTTATTTTAGCAAATTCATGACAAAGGTATTTACATTTATAATTAAAACATTCTTGATTAAACATTTGAGAGAGAGAGAGAAGATTCTAACATTATTATTATTTTTATGATATTTACCCAATAACCATAATGACCAGAGGGAAATGGAACGAGAGATCAGACTCACCCCTTTTAGAAGTAGTATTGTGGTGTCTGAGACTTCGCCGCTCTCCGGTGTCGATGATTCTCCTTTTTCATCCACTTCCCGTCCTCTACTCAGCATCTCCGCTTTGCATTTCCATTCTCTGATATCTCCGCATCTTACTTGGCTTGCTGCTCAGTATACCTCTTTTCAGACTTTGTCACCTCTTCTTCATCTATTTGTCTGGCATCTGCATTCCCATTCAGGACAGACGAGGCAGGACGTCTCCAGGCCAGTGCAATCATACTCCGTTTATTCCTTTTCTTTGTCGGGCATCTCTGGGGCTTCTCTGCCTTGTGTATCTCAGGGACTTCTGTGTGTGAGGACTTTCTCTGTCTCTGTGTCTCCCTTGTCTTCCATTCTTAGATGCAGTTTTTAAATTCTCATCTTAGCTCCTCCTCTTTACACCATTGGTTTTCCAAAGTTCCATATAACGTCCTACACTCCTATGGGATAGGTCAGAAATCTCTCCCCCTTAATCCCGACTGGTCAGATTCACAAACAAAACATATCATAAAACATAAACTTCCCTTGCCATTTTCTCACTATCATCCATCCCTTCCGAAAGGAAGAATTTACTCTTTTATTGCACTTGGCTCCTTGTACCAATTTTTATTGCATCCTTTCCTTTATACTATTACGACTTAGTTTGAAAGGAAAAGCGGAAACTCTTAAATTTAAAGTATAATAAATATATACATATCTATTATCCCAGGGTTTGGTTATGTCGTTTCACACTACGACACACACCACATCCATTGCATCAGTACAGATACCCTCTGATCTGTTGTGGAGCATGCCGTTTTACGCTTCCAATTAGTAGCGGAACAAGGCGGAGGGAATATCGAAAAACTTATGCTTTAATCATCAGCAAGGTGTTGATTCCATGAAGCTCTTTTTTTTGTCATAATCGCTGTTGTCGCTGTATTCTTGTCTTTTCGCTAATAAATCTTTAGTAAATCCCTGAACTCTAATTTTTTTCTTTTGGCTAACAACATTTCAGTGTTTAACAAATACATTTTTGGACTTTCCTCCTAATATTACCCGGACAGCGCCATCTATCGGCACATTTTGGAACTATTTTTTCTTTGGCCAAACAAAATTCCATTGCTTTACGATTGCTCTGCTAAAATATCAAGTCATTCTGACCAGTAGTTTTAAAATTATCGATTTTTAAAATCGGGACTTTAATTATAATCACCCATTCTACAAATACCATCCAAAATATTGAAAATACTATAAAATCATACTAATACTCTTGTACATACATTTGGAGATATTTAAATAATTTTACAGCATTTTTGATTACACATATGCACAAACACACACACATACGCACACACAAACACACACACACAAACACACACACACATACACACAAACACACACACACAAACACACACACACACCCAAACACACACACACAAACACACACACACACACACACACACAAACACACACAAACACACACACACACACAAACACACACACACACAAACACACACACACACACACAAACACACACACACACACACACACACACATAAACACACACACACACACACACACACGTATATATTGAAAAATTATAATTATTATAAACACTTTATTTTATTCATGTTAAAATATCTCTTCAGAAGTTAAAACAAATATTTTTTATAATTATAATATGTTTATATAAAATGAAAACTAAACTTAGTTTGTAAGTGACAGTTTAATTTTTGCAATGATTTTGATATCTAACATTAGAGAAATTTTGCTATCTATAAAATTTTTGATAAATGAAGGTGGAGATTCCAGGAAGTTGACTTATAGTCCCGTCGTTTGGTGAACAAATAATTTTCTCTTTAACCAAGCATATCTCACCTTAAAGGAAATTTACACATTGCTCTTAGAAAGACTGGAATCGATTCTCAGCTTCCCCTGCTCCTTAAATGATTAAGCGAAGATAAGACATTTTAAGCAGAGCTTTGGTAAGGAAGAGAGAAAATTAAGTAACGGTTACACTCCCACGCGATATTTCAATATTCAAAGGAGTTGAAAATTATCATTAAGTGGCGCCGTTCATTAAGGATTCGCAGTCAATTATTTTACCGCATTTCACTTTGTTACGAATGCTGTTAAATGTAAATTTGGTTTTGTTTCAGGCTTTTAAAACACCCGCCTGCATTTCCACTCCCTCCTCAACCTCCGACTCATCAGATGTTCCCTGAATGAATCCTCCATCTAAATCTGTATTTAATTAGGGAGCAGCGATGAATGTGTGTGGGAAACAAACTGGGAGGTGGAAACATCCAGAACTTTAATTGACCATTGGGAACGGTAAGGTTTCGGAGAATTATTTGTAGAGAACGTATTCATAGATGTCTTTTATTGCTTACTCGCTTAAACGGCGGTAAACAATTTCGCTTCTCCGATTCTACTTCACTGGAATGCATTTTTTGCGAGTGAAAGCGCCCTTTTCAGTGCTTTTGGTGGAACACATCTCATCTGTTTGGTTCTCACTTACAGCACTCAAGTGTAAAAACGAATTAGTTCGAGAAGTTTTAATCTTGTTATTGTACAATGAAATAATAATTTACTGCCTTGAAGTAATAGTGTTAATTATTCAGCTCTTCGGCGTTAGGGATTTCAACTTTTACTTATAGGTAAAATTGAGCTTAATATTCTCAGGTGTTTTAAAATTATTTTTTTACTATTTTGAAATTATTGTCATTTTCAAGATACTTTATTATTAAACATTATTAGCATTTAACTACATTTGTCCTTTTTTGTATTTTGTCTTTTTATTTATCAGATTTAAATTACATAATTTCATTTTTAAGAGAGATTTTAGCTTAGGATATTTTTATGATAAAAGAAAGAAATTTTTAAAAATTCGTATAATGAAATTAAATAGAAAAAAATATATATAAAATGAATGCGTATAATGAAAAAAAATAGCTGAATATAAATCTAATCAATTTAGGAAACATAATATGATATATAAATTATTATGATATCAGTATTTAATACTTATTTATGTAAAAAATATATTTATGTACACCCATCTTTCGTTTTAAAGTTAGAAATATAATATTTAAGTAATTACAAATGTTTCGTTTAGAACACGTGAAATGCATGTATAGAAAAGATAATTTCGATGCAAATAAATATGATGGTATAAATTATTGCAACTAGCAATAATTTATGCCAGGGAATTATTTTTCAGTTATTACTATAGATTAGACCCAAGTAAAGAATTGCAAAAGAAATAATAATTCATTTTCGCACAAGTTTAAATTCAAAATGAAATAGACATTTTTATAACTACGCTTCTGTATTTAAGATAACATAATCAGCTTTAAACTTAACATTAGAATGTATTATGGCAGCTGAATTTTAAAATACAAGTTCTTTATTTGCTCTATCAATATAAGGTTTATATACTGATAAGTTGTTCACATATTTAACCTTATATAAATTCATATGGGTATGCGTGCACGTATAAGTACGTTTATGCATTATAAACTCTATATATTTGCAGAAAATATCTGGATTTTTAAAATAAGATAAAAAGAAAAATTGAAAAAAA
The DNA here is from genome assembly GCA_030067965.1 of Latrodectus elegans. Taxonomy (NCBI): domain Eukaryota; kingdom Metazoa; phylum Arthropoda; class Arachnida; order Araneae; family Theridiidae; genus Latrodectus; species Latrodectus elegans. The sequence continues at coordinate 62,724,974 of CM057809.1, forward strand.
TGCATAGTATAAAAACTGAAGATTTCTTTTTCTATGAACGCTTTCCTGATGTATTTATTTTAAAGTAGTCTTGTATAGAGATCTTTCACTTAAAAATCTTTGAATTATATGACACTGCAAAACTTTCAAGTGAAAGGTTTTTGCTGTATTTACAGCTAAAATTCTCCGTCGGATATCCAACAGCATGACAATATTTGAAATTGAAGAGTTTTGAAAAAACTAATGCATTTTTCATCATGCAATCAATTTATTTTTGATAATACTATATCCAATATTTTTCGAATTCTTATAGAAAGAAGCATTTTTACGTTTCAAAACTTTCTTATCGAGTGAAATATTTTGAAAGTCCTCTATTAAACCTCGGCATTTGCTTCACATATTAAACAAAAGTTCAATCTCAGATCAATAAATTTAAAGTGTAGTAAAAGCACATTTTACATGCATTGATAAATATTTTTTTACGACAATCGGTAATCTTTACATTTAACATGCATTGGATGGATGAGAAAAACAAGATCTTCCCCTTCTGGGATGCTGAAACAAGTATATATTAAATGCATTTTTTTCAAATTTTCAGTTTTTCAAAATATGATTTTACTTTAATGAAGATAGTTTTCCATAGAATAGAATCATTTTAAAAATCCAATATTTATTTTGTACCTAGAATTCGATGCTTGCAACTGTAATTTAATAAAAGTTTATTTGCGATTTTGCGATCAAACTTCAAATAACTGATATTTTATATAAATTTAAAAATATTATATATAATTACAAACACATACATACATACATATATATGTATATATATATATATATATTTGTAAACATAGCTAATGTAGTAACAGTTCTCGTTCACACACTTAAATAAACATATGTAAATTTAAATATTTAAATATATCGGTCTGATTAATTTATATCTATTTGCATCATTTATAAATCCTCCATTTGATTCTTAAACTGTGAATGAAAGATGCAAAGATATTTGCAAATGGAGTCTGATGAAGAAGGAATATTAGATGGCCTCTTTCTGAAATTGCTATTCGTTCTCCTAAATAGGCAATCTATATGCATTTGAACTTAAGGTAAGTTTTAGAAATTTCAATATTGATAATTAGTATTGGTTCGCGTACCTCATTTTGAGAAATGATGCATATTAAGTCATCATTTGCGGTAAATGTATGAAGCACTAATCGTTCCCATCCGATTCCAAGTCCCTCTTCTCGTTTATTGCAAAAGTGATTTAAATAAGTTGTCTAAAATATTATAGCACATAATATCCTATTAGAACAACTTTTTTCTAATGAATGTAATATTAGTTTAAGTGGACATTAAGTAGTGTTAATACAAGTAGATATGGAAAACAAACGTTTAAATAGATATCATTTTCATTTGAATGTCTCTTTACGATTTTGAAAATTTTCGCTTTTTGATGTTGCGAAAAAGGGAATTCCCTGTTGTAATTTGAAAAAGAAACAATAGACAATGATTCTGTAAATTGTAAATCTGGTAACTTTAATAACTCTATTTTTGTCTTATAAATATTGATTAAATTAAAGCTGCTTTCTAATTACAAGTAATTTATTTACATATAATTTCTAAAGCTTCAATTTCATAATACCCATAAAGTATTCATGTTTAAAATTCACAGCAGCTTTTGTGATAGAAAGCTAATGTTTTATATCATAAATTAGCTAAAAATATTTACGGTATTATATTTATTAGTAGTTATAAATCCTCAGCAGAACACAAGTGAAATATAGAAGCTTAGATAGACAGAGAAATTACACCTTAATGGTTAACTTTGTCATATATATATATATATATATATATATATATATATATATATATATATGTGTGTGTGTGTGTGTGTGTGTGTGTGTGTGTGTGTGTATCTATAACAGAAATTGACATAATTAGATGAAAAACGGCTATTTATTATAAATAGCAGTTTGACTATTATTTATTGTTCGTAACAGTCATTAATATATGATCTAGAAAGCATTAAGAACTGTTTCGAATAAAAATTTATTTTTATATTTTTAGTTTCATCAATAATATGATATATTTAAATAAAAGTTATTATATATATATATATATATATATATATATATATATATATATATATATATACATATGTATATATATATATATATATATATATATATATATATATATATATATATATATATACATATGTATATAATTTTAATCAGATGAATCAAGTTAAATGCTTAGGAAATTTTTTTTTTAATTTACCTTTTTATACACTTATTTTAAAAAATGCATTATTTTCTATTAATACAGCGTAAAAGATGTAGATATTATGTATTGAAAAATGATTAAAATATGATTAACTGTATTAATTTAGAAAGTTTTGTTTCATCTGATATTTATTAAAAATAAAACCACTCAATTTTATATTGACACAAAAGTTAACATTATCATAATTATTATTGATAATTTTGATGTTAATAATTAATAAATATGATAATATTTATCATCGTTATTTATTAACATTATCATATTTGTCGTTATTATTCTAATCATTTATTTTCGTTTAAATGTAAAGTGAGGTTCTGTAAAAAATGTTTTGATTTCTATTTTTTAAATCGCAAAAATTGCTTAAAAGAAAATATTTAAGTTATTGGCAAATTTATTTTCTTCTCTTTTTCAATCTTATTCAAGTAAGATCAAGAAAAGTATGCAATAAATATTGAGTTAAAATTACAGAAAATTATCTATTTTACATTTTATTGCAAAAAATTCCCATTTCATTCAAGAAAGAAATCCATTTTTGTTTACATTTTTGTGCATTCAAAAATCTAATCTTCTTTATACTTGTTAAACATTTAAAAATATGTTAAGGGATTTAAAACTGCAGAATGTTTCTTCTCCAGCTTTTCTCTCTAAATAATCTTCCAAATGTTATTTTCTAAACATTACGAATACACAACTTGAGATTCAAGTTCAGCCTTTTGCAAATGCAATAGATTATATAAAACACAAAATAAAATAAAGTTTACACTCTAAAAGGATATGTATAATTTTCCCTGCATATTTTTCATTATTTTAAACCCTTTGTAAGAGAATATTTGAAATTTTCAGTTACTTCATTTTATATTCTAAGAATTAATTATTTTTATTTTTACTCAGTATAATAATTTTACTTCACATTTTTAATTAGATTGACATGTGATATAATAATTGGATTTATAAAACAAGAGCTATTTCAAAACAACCGTTCAAATAAACAATTCTTTTGTTATTTTCATTGTATTACAGGAATTTTCATATTTTTTACGAAGAATTTTTATTAATCACCCATCATTAAATACTTCCTCAAATTATTGATTGAGCTTCTAAATAATATTTGATATTTCTCTATAATGAGATCATAACATATTCTTTACTTCAAATAATAAAAAATTCACTAGCCTGCTGACACGGTTTACGTATTAAGGTAAAGAGTACAAGCTTTTGATCATCATAAATTATAGCTTTGTAATTCTATATAGATCATTTAATTATGATTAAATTTTATTTTAAATTAAAAAGGAAAGTATAAAATAACTTATAGTTTATATATATATATATATATATATATATATATATATATATATATATATATATATATATATATATATATATATATATATATATATATATATATATATATATATATATATATATATATATATATATATATATATATGTATATATATATATATATATAGCTATTGCTATATAACTGACTTGTATACTTGTTTATTCTTTAAGGCTACCAATTTAAATTTAGGAGGTTTTGAAGTACAATTTGCAAAATGTTTAATTATGAATATTTAAACTAGAGGGAGAGTAAATAATAGAATTATCAGTACGTTTTCTGAGCAATTCAATAACTCTTTGCGTAAAATTTTGTTAGATTATAAATCATTCTTATTTTAAATTTAAAAATTTATAGATATATTTAATGTTATCATTAAATTCATTTCTGTCTATCAATATTGGTACCAGTTAAATAATTTAAAAAATCTTATTCATTTTTCTTCTTCCATTTCTTTATTTTAGAATTGGCTCTGCTTTATTCAGATACTATATTCTCTTAGCAACATAATTCACGGACATAAATTATTTTTAGTATTTGAAAATTTCTGCAAAGCAAAATACAACATTGTTTGAATAATTCAGTTACTTGGTACTTATATGTTGCATTTTATCATTTTATAAATTCATCTGGAGTGTTTTTTCGTAGCTCGTAACGAATCAGATTCTTAGGTTCCAAAGGCTAAAAATACATCGTGAAATTAAAAATGATTTTTCTGGTCTTTAAAAGCAATTACTTTTTGTAGCGTACAAAATTTTTCCTTCTTGCTTAAGAATATGTATGGCATTTTGAAATCATCAATGCATCTAAAATTAATCATGAATAATTAAAATCTTTGAGCTCATTACTTGTCTAGTTAAATTTAAAGTTGTGTTATGTTTACTTGTAGAAATATTGTTCTTTAGCGGGATGATTATTCAATTTCCTCACACTAATGAACATTTATAGTAAAATTTTACCAATATGGGAACTGTTCAGTTGTTAGTTTTATCACTTGTGTGATAAGAGTTGAATAGTAGAAAGCGGTTGATTCAAATTGATAAAAAAAACAACTCCTCAAACTGAATGATTTTAGCTTACCATAAAAAAATTAATAAAAATCAGTTTTAAATAATACCTTATAAATACAAAAGAAATACATACTAATTCTTTTATTGTTGCAAACTATTATTAAAAAGGAATATAACGTAATTTTGTTATTTTTTTAATAGATAAAATTTATTCCATGAGATGGTTTTCAAAATTTATCTTCTGCATTCATTAGTAGGATTTACTATTTAAGTTAATTTAAAAATAATTTCTTTTTTTATTATCTCAATTTCATACGAATTTAAAGTGATATAAAAATTGACTAAAATCTTGACTTATGTCAAGAATATAGACAAACTACATATTTCAGTTATTTATTCTCACCAAAAGAGATTTCCTCGAACAAAAAAGAAACGCAAGAAAAATAATAAAATTTTACTTAGCAGACATTGAATCACTTAATAGTACTTAAATATAAGCAGAAGCCGCCTTTCTTTTTGGAAGAAGATTTGAAATACATTCTTTCAGAAAAAGTTTTGAAGCAATGGGTTACATTTTTTCCCATATCTAAGAAATATATGTAAATCAAGTAGAAAGTCAAAAGAAAGCATCACAAAATATGTGCATTTAAGATACTGATAAAGTCAAATATAAATCAGATTTTACTCATATCAACATAAAAATATCTTCTGCTATTTGCATTTTATGAGTGCGCGTAAATTTCCTTCACAATGAGCTATTCATTGAGTAAGAAAAAAGAATGCTAAGGGATGGCAAGAAAAGAAAAATCAATATTCCTTTAAAATATTTATTGGTTTATCTGTATATTTAAAGAGCAATTTGTATAGACTATAAAACACAATTTTTTCTCTTGATAACGAGTTATCTAAATTCGATAGCTCTCAACCACAAGCATGGTATAGGAAAGCAGCATTACAGGTCTACATAATAGCTGCATGATGATGATGCCATAAATTTGTAACATATTTAACACCATAGAAATCTCGGCGAATCGATTATTTCTTCATTCTTTTTGGCTATCTATAAGAAAAATCCTTTGCGTGAGCTGAATGGGGAAATACCTGAGTTTTCATTAGAGGAGTACTTTAATAGGTTTTGGTAAAAAACAAAACTGTTTTTATCTTTTCGTATCTGTGAAATATTAATTATTGAACAAACTTTATGGGGTAAGAAGCAATATTTTATTTTAACATGTTACGCTTAAATATGAAACTATGATAAAAATGAAAGTATTTAAAATAATTTAATTTTATTAATGACTATACAACTTTCAATAAATAAAACAATGATACTTTATATTCCTTTTATTTATTATAATTAATTTATAAACTTATTTTTACAAAATTTAATTTAAAACTTGATGTTTATCATGTATTAAGTAGAAAAATGAAAACTAATCCATTTTAAAAATTTAAAGTTTTATAATACTTAAAAATTTGTTGTTGAATCTATAATTTTCTTGAATAAAAAATGCTACGCAAATCTTTGGTCTATCGATCAAAAGAGTCAGAAAATACTGGTAAAAGGTAGAGAGGGTAGAGAGACTTTAGGGTAGAGAGGGTCAGGTAGCATTGACGGAGGAGTCTTATACACATCTCTGTAGATTATTGTTGAATGTTTGCTGGGTGGTTGGACGTCATGTTGGAAACAAACATTCAACACTTTCGCTTCAATGGGATAAACTACAGATCGATTTAAGCACCCGAGAACAGTTCTGAGCATCGATCTAAGGCTCTTTAACTTATTCTTAAAAAACACAGAATTAGTTCAAATGCCGTTGACAATTAAACATTAATGAACCCCCGCGTTTGATGACAAGCTGGAAGATCATATGTAGGATTTTTTAACGCCCAGTTACAGTAGTTTTGGTTTTTGATGATGTCTTTATGGCTAAAAATGCCTCATCCGTACAAATAATGCTAGTAAAAAATATTCATTGGGCCCCAAACTGATTCATCATGAAGTTACACTTATTGCTACGTCTTTTAATTTGACTGTAGTCTCTGCAATGGTTTAGTTGGTGAGAAGGAAAGCAAGTGAGCAGTAGTATTTGCCATATTGCAGTTTTTTGAGAGACCAAACTCATCAATCACCTGTTTTTTGTTACATTACAGAGTAATGAAGATTTCATGTGGTTTCTCTGCTCACCCAACAGCTGCTGGTTTTAGTTAGTGTGGTTACGAAACCATCTCTCATTTAACAGAAATTTAATTTATTTAATATAACAGAAATTTAATAAATTTTTCCTTCACAAAAACACTTAAAAGTATCAGGGATGATCTTCGATGATAAATTTAATCTTCATGATAATCATTCATGACAGAGAGGCATGCAACCCTTATGACAATGCATCTAAATTCACCTTAAATAAGTACCCTCTAGCTATATTCTTCATTGTATAGAGAGACGCAATGAATAATATAGCGAAATGTTGCTTAGTTAAGGTGAATCGACAATGTTTATCTCACTGTATCTTCATGAAAGCGACATATTTTGAAACAGCTTCTATATCAGCAGAGAAGGTATCAAGTCTACCAAGGCCGTAGTTTATTCTAGAAACACGCGCAAAATAACCATCAGATTGTTTTGATGAAGATAAAAGTATTTTTCTGAAGAGTTGGTGACATAAAAATGTTAGAACTTATGAAAAATATGGTCTATTTTTCATATGTGTGTGAATTAGACGTTGCTTAGTATTGAATCATTGATATTCTGTAATCTGACATTGACTTTTTCTTCATATCTTATTTATTTTTTAAGATAGGAAACTTAATTTTTGAATTTTATTGCTTATGGCACGTCCCATTATCTGATCCTGCAACTCATAGCTATGTACATTGAACCCTTTTTAGACCTCATCGTGGTCAATGTGCTAAATATGAGGAATGCTACATGATTTTACTGGTTTAACCTACGTAAAAATTATAAGAAATAGTAATTAGTATGTAAATATAACTTATCTTTTATAATATTGTTCTTCACATTCCAAAATTTTCACATAAAATGAAAAACAAATACAAATTGTGCTTTCAGCATTTTCAAAATTATGTATTTGCAATAAATAAATTGAATAAATGAAAATTATTTAAAATAAAAATATTCAAGAAGCTTCATTTATATAATAATTTGCGTTGGAAATAAATCATTAGAATAGGATTTTGATAAAATTATTATTTCGTACAATTTTTTAACTCCATTATATTACCTCGAAAAATTCAAAGCTATGTTCTCTATCCCTTTACGTTATTAAACATAAATAGCAAAATCTAGAATAAATACACAACTTGATTACTCTGAAAAGCATTTAAAAATAATTCAAAAGGAATAACATAAATGATAATTTAACTTTGATTCGATTAATGATTTTTTTAACATATGATACTTAATAGACCAAGTTAATCTCTTGAAAATATGATTTAGCAAATCTTATAAGGCTGCAACAGTATTAAGAGATTTATGTAAAATTGTGCTTTTTGTTTAACATTCAGTGTTTCTGTAGGACATTCATCATCTTTTCATACATTGCAAAATGAAGTACATGACAAAGTCCGCCGAAATATCATGGGCTGTAATTTGCAGTGGAAAATGCTTCCTGAAAAATATTGGGATTTGGAATAATAACTGTGTTTACTATCTTTAAAGAAAATTAGTATTTTCTTGGCTTTGTTTAAAATACTGATTGACACCAAAAATAAGTTCTGAAAGCAAATCTTATAAGGAGTAGAAGGGCTAAGCATTATTTTTAGTTATGAAATTATTAAATACTTTCGACCGGATTTTTGTCATACACATTCTAATGAATTTCCGATCGCCTTTTAATTGAGAAAAATGAAACACATTCACTGCTGTAGGAAAAATCTGTAGTTTTTCAAAAAATTAAAAAAAAGCAGAAAAATTATGTACAGAAGAAAAATTCAATGCAGCACATATTTTTTTACCCCTGTTGATCAAGCCTCAATGACAATTTTAGAAAAGAATAAAGTGTTACAAATCTCTAAATTCTACATTCCATCTAAGCCGGTAAAGCTTACATTCTCGTAAATTAATCACTTTGGGCTGTAAGCAACTTTACTTTGAGATTATATCAGCTATAACAATCATTTAAATTAATTACAAAGGATGTAATCAAAATTTCAAAATGAAACATAGCCTATATTTTAAGCGAGCGATTAATTAGGAACATGTTTTAAGCTTCCTTCCGTTTCGTGTATCCGTTTTCAGTTCAAATCCAGATAAATTTTCAGTGGAAAACAGAATAACGGTCTTATTTATATAGACACATTGTTTCGTTCTATTCCTCTTCGAATTCATATTTATTAATTTAAATAAATTGTTATGTAATTATGCCCCATTGCTTAGTGATATCAGCGGTATTATGTGCAAAAAAATCTCTGATTCAAACCCAACAGTTGATGAACGAAGCGAAATGGTATTGTTCTTCTGTTTTCAATATGTAAGTCTATCACAGTGGGTGATTAGGAATTTTCCAAGTTTGCTCCCTGATGACACTTGAATATCCCTTTCTAGTTATGAAAAAACTCCCGGTAGAGTTTTTATGCAGAAAATATTACTATATTTTAAACAGTATCAGTCAGGTAGATTATCTTGTAAGCCATGTCAAATTGTTTAATTCTAATTCTCAAAGACTTTAAAATGTAATTTTTAAGAAAGATAATTAAAAGTGCTTTCAGCTTTAATGAAAATGTGTGTTAACTTCTTTATTTAATTACATAATGAAGAAATCATAAATGAGGTTTTAAAAATTGATAACGAAAGAATCTGTCTTTTGAATTTACCCCTTCTGTCTGGTTTATTTTTTTCTATAACAAGGTTTCTACTTTTCACCAAAATTTTAAGTTAAACATCTTTAAACTAAAATTTTTTGTAGTTCCTTTTTAAATTAGATGAAGAAAAAATATTAGTTTAGATTCTTCTTCAATAATTATCATCCACCATGTACCTTCCAATTTATATATATATATATATATATATATATATATATATATATACCAATTTTAGAATTTATATATATATATATATATATATATATATATATATATATATATATATATATATATATATATATATATATATATATATATATATACCAATTTTAGCATTTATATATATATATATATATATATATATATATATATATATATATATATATATATATATACATAAAAATGCTAAAAAGCTTAATGTCTAATGCAAAGGCTTTTTCTTGCTTGCTTGATTGATTAGAAATATCTTAATTTGGGATAATATACAGTCTTCTAACGCATTTATGTCTGCTAATAATTACACAAGCTGGATAAATCCTCGTCAATGAAGACAGTTAAACAATGACAGTTAGTTTTTAAAATGAAAAATAGACCAATTATTGAAGTTTACTATGCTTCGAATTTAGAGTTAGTAATAATCAATTATGCTCTGGAACACTTTTGTGATAGTTAAAACATTTACAATTTTGTCATCGGGATGGAAAATAATCTTGACTTCTTCATGAACATAGTAGTTTTAAATAAAGTTCAGTTTAATCGACATTTGTCATGTTGATGACTGTTGTCTCATATTGATGTCTAACTGACACTTAACCATATTAGTGATAGCAAATTAGACTGATGATTTGAAATAGAGGATTGTTTGTGTTGTTTTGAATTGTTTTATAAGTGAAATAATAAGTACTGAAGAATAGAGTAAAATTTGGAATTGATTATAGTGCTCCAATACATCCCACAACATTTCGTTGCTCAGAATCTTAGTAATTTTCTAGAAGCCCCCCCCCAAAAAAAAGACGTTAATCTTGACAACAAATTGTATTAAATTTAAATCACCCTTTATTCGGAATTACGAGCAATTCCTACTTACCAATGCTGATATCATTTACAACTGTCTTTTTTAAATATTTTTTTTACAGGAAACGGAGATTACATAAAATAATTCCGTGATTGCTGTCAACTTCTGCTGGGAACACAGAGTAAATTCAGATTATCTTTCAAGACGTTTAATATAGATACTTAACATTTGAAAGTGTGTAATTTTCATTTGCTTTAAATTATTCTGTAGAATTTTATTGTTGAAGTATCTCAAAGAAAAAAAATTATTCGAAATAGCTCGTAAGCAAAACACGTTCCTTAAATGGTATGAATTTTATGTAAATAATCACTTAAATAGTGTATTTTTGTTAGCCAAAAAGTCGTTTTATTTTGGAGTTAAAGTGATATAACAGATTTTTTGAACGGATTTAAAAGCATATTTTTTATAACTATTAAACATACAATGTACAAGTAAATTATACACATAATATCAATTATTGATTCAAAAATATAAATATATTTTATTTTGTGTTCAAAGAAGAAATTTTTTTAACAAAAATACCATCTATATAATTCCTATACAAGAAACTTATGAAATGAAATTCCTAATAAAAGTTTGCGACGCAAAGAAATATTTTCTCTGTGCTATTAACCACGAAGAGAAATATTTCGCCTTTTATCCACATAACGAAAGAGAAGGGATGTAAAAAATGCCATTTTATGTCTTCAAACATGACAGAAAAAAAAGGTAATTTGAGTTGCGGCAGATCGAATGAAGTTGGTAGAAATTGGAAGCGATGGAAGTTGTCTCAATATATACCATTTCTTTTATTCTAACTTCTTGAAGAAAGTCACTTTATTATTTTTTAGTAATTTTGATTACTTTAGATTATTTGGGATTGATAAGAAAAACTTTTTTCATTTGGATCAATGAGTATTCTTTTCGTGGTTAAGCACTGAAATTGATTTAGAAAGATTTTGTTATTTTGTAATTTATTTTTATATTGAATATTTTTATTAATAGTTTAAGAGTTTAATCACATGAAAGAATAAATATATCAAAAAGTCTGCAATAAAATAAGCAATGTGAGGAAATTCAAAATAGGACTGTGAAATGAAATAAACATGATACTTTTTTATTTAATGTTTTAGTACTTTTCTAACTTAAGGATAAAATACTTAGAACTTCACTGATAATTTCTAATATTGTTTTTTTATTTCAATCAACACAATTATTTAGCTAATAAAATGTCTGAAGATATCATAAGGAGTAGAAATTTTTGTCATTATATATCCTATATTATTATTATATAATATTTTTATATATCCATCATGCTTATTCTCAAAAATAAATTATATTATATATACATTAGATATTTTGCTGAACACATAATGTAATATATATATATATTACACACACACACACATATATATATATATATATATATTACACACACACACACACATATATATATATATATATATTAGAATAGATTTCAATGTCAAAAAAGATAAAATTTAATTATTCTAAAACTTCAACACTTTAAATAGCAGCATATGCATTCTGAATATCTAAATAAAATAATTTTATAACCTTCTGATTTTTTTCAAATAAATTCAATATATTTAAATTTGATGCAAATGGTTAGCATTTTTAAATTAACATTTTTATTTGTTTCAAATAAAATAAAGAACTTAATAAATTAACGTAATATTTTATTTTAGAAAAACTCTATCGTTTCCAGTTGTACAAAATATGACAGAGGATTATTATTAACTTAATTTATTTAATTATATTAAAGTAATTTTGTAATATAACTATTAAACAATTTAATTGTAAAGCTTAAAATAACATAAAGATATTCTACAGTCTTTCAATAAAGCTGAGATTTTAAATTGTATGTAAAAGGTAAATTTTGTTGATATTTTGTCTTTTATCCAGAGATTTTATTTAAGATGCATGTTAAATTATCTTGACTTTATTTAAATTATAAAAATTTTGGAATTTACTATATTAGAAAACAATTCTATATTTTTATGCTCTGAAGTATTTTGAAACATCTATTAGATGATTAAATAAAATATAAATTATATCACTATACTATTCAAAAGAGAAGAATAACAGTATAGAATCCGAATTTCAGCAATGTATTGACTAAAAGTAAAATATTTTGTTGGATTAGTCAAACTGATTAATATTTCTTTCTTGTTGTATAGTTTAAAAAATAAATTTATTAATAAGAAAAAGAAATATGATGTTGCAAACTGCTATTGAGTTCCTTAGAATATTTGCTATGAAATAAATACAAAATTGTTATATAAGTTATTCTATTTGCATATGAAGACACATTAATGTTGCACAAAGACTTAAAAAAAGTGTTTTCTTATGCAATATACAGTGTACATTCCACTCCGAATAGAAGAACTGATTAGATGTAACATTTATAATTTTCCTCACGTTAAATGAACTCAAATCAGTAATTAAGTTAATTAAAATAATTGGATAAAATTAAATTATAAGGGAAACCATTTTTATTCAGTTTAATAATTTTTATTTCTCAAATAGTATAAAAACAAATTTAAATAAACTGAAAAATATGTGTAGGAAGAGAAAATTTATATGTTTTTCTTGAACAATATCGCATGAGAAATATTTTTCATATGCGTAATGCATACTTTTATATTTTCAACACCACTAAATTTACTTAAAAATTGGTTGAAAATTAGTAAACGGTTTACAGTATTTGCATGTTATGATTTGTTTTTGGTAATTACTAACTACCAGTGAATATTTATTATAATAAATATATTTTTTAATAATTTAGATAGAAAATCTTTCTGCATTACATATTTCCTTAATCAATATTGTGATGAAAATTAAGTAAGTAATGAAAATCTTATAAAGATAACTTTTTTTTTGTCCCTCTTTTCATATCGATGATGAAAAGTTTCGCCTGCGGTATTCTTTGAATCACAAATATCCCCGTGGTTTATTAAGGTATGGTGTAAAGATCTTTCAAATGTATGTTATTGAATGAATTGGATAAGGTAGAGAAAATTATTTTACTAGTCTCTGATCTTTTCATAATAATATTTAAAAATCTTTTCAACATTATTATGATTTTGATACTCATGGAAATTCTGACACTTTTATGCAAAATTTTTTATTGTAAACACAACATACAAAATGTAGTACTAATAAAATAAAATATAATATAACAGGTAGAGGTTTTTTTATAAAGTTATTTCGTAAAACAACTTAAATTTATTCAGTCACATTGCAAAATCCCTCTACGTTATAAGCATTGTGTTCAAATAATAGAATTTCCAAATCGTTTGCTCGGAAATTTTAGTGATTATGTCATCAAGAATTTACAAATAGACACATGAAATAGAAACTAGAGAAAAATTAATTTTCATAAGCAAGAAACTTTGGAAAGAATGTTTTTGAAGATATTGACAAGAGAAAATCAACGTAATTTGCAAATATATTATTCTATAAAATATCACATAAATACACTTATTTAGTAACAAAAACTGCTTTAATTTCATAATTTATTTTGTTTCTTTATGATGCATTACAATCTCAAATATATTTTATATTTTATTAAGTGACAAACAATTGGAAAAGGGACAAAATATTTGATAAATACTTTTGATATTTTCAGGAACACTATATGTGTTAAGTGTACTGATGATAAAATAAGAAATAATTCTTACACAAAACTAGCAGTTTTAAAACTGATTTCATCAAACTCTAGTTTGATTTTCATTTTATCCAAAAAATTAAAAGCAAAATATTTAGGTTAGTTTAAGTGCCGTTAAATGATTATTAACACTCTAATCTGATTTTGGTATTTTAATGTCTTTTGCATACCCAAACATTTAATAATCCATACAGAGCTTTTATTTGAACAAAAATAAAAATTTAGAAGATTTAAATAGAAAACTTCAATTAAAAGTTATTATTCTTTCAACATACTAAGTTAAGTTCTTATAAGTATGGTAAACTGTAATAATATTTTGATGGCATATCAATTCATTGTATTTAGAATAAAACTTGACAAGAAAGTGAATTATCTGCACTAAAATTATGGAAATGAAGAAAAAATATATACCATGCACTTTTTTCATTAACATAAAATAAATGAGGAAAAGATTTAGATTTTGGTTCTGATAAATTGTTTTGATTATTCATAGTTACTCTATAATAGTTCAGTTATTAAAACTATATATTCTAACTATATACATCTTGGCAAAATGCTCATTGAATATCTTGCGTTACTTAGAATTTCAATTTCAGTAATACACAAGAGTTTTACACATCTTCCGGAATTAAAATATTTAATACTCTAATAAACTTTCACAAATTATTCGCTGCTTCTGTTTCAATATTGTCCTGAAATATTATGTAAATTTATTTTAATATTACAAATCTAGTACAAAACATTTTGCAGTAATGTAAATTCTAAAAAAAAATAATTTTAAGTAAAAATAACATAAGAATTCAAATAAAACTACTTAGATTTCTATGCTTTTGTATTTAAAATAATGTAATATAAAATATTTTATACATTTTATTATTTAAGTGCATTTATGTAATGTGTGTGTGTGTAATTAAAAAAATATGTGTTTTTTCATTATTAAAAAATGTTGTATTATCATCTGCATTCGTCATAAATACCTTCTTAGAATTTTATCAAGGAATGAAGAAACTTTTGTGTTTGAAAAAAGGGACACAACATGATAATGAATTGACATGTTTAATTTAATTGATCTTTTATGAAGTGTAGTGTATTAAAACTAATATAAAAATAGGAACTGCTTTAAATATTTTTTATTATTTGGAAATGGTATTTTAATATCATATTTATTATCAATAAATTGTTATCATATTTCGCATAGCAATTGATAATCCAAAATATGCAATATATGTAACCAACAAGCTTGAAATTTCAAACTGATTGAGCACTTAAAAGATATCGTATAATACGAAAAGAGCTTTTTGAATGCATGGTCTCTTTGATTTAGGAAGATGTAAATCAATTTAATATGAAGCAACGAGTTGAATTTGGTAAACAGTTAGATTTGACTAAATTAACTTTTTTACTATATTGATTTAATGTTTTTGGTAACCCTAAGAAATTAATTTAGTAAATGGGAAGCAGCTTGCTAACAGAAGCATATGTAAGGCTCATGATTTTTTCCAAGTAAAAAGAAAATTTCTACTAGTTTTTTTCTTTGTTTGTCATTTAATTGTAATATCTCGCACAGGAGGATTTGACCGGGACCTACGGTTTAAAGCGGATTCCGTACTACTGTAAACATACATTCTCGACATGGGAATCGAACACAGGAACTTTTGAATCTAGGATAAGAGCGCTAACCAGTTAACTATTAGCAGTTTATAGTGTAGGCAACAATTCACATCTCATTAATACACAGAAAGGACAAAGACAAGATAGATAGAGAGAGAAAGTACATCCATGCCCGAACCGGGATTCGAACCCAGGAGTTCCCTTTCCACAGTCAGGCAATATTTTCTGTTGATAATATAATTTAGTATTAAATACCCAAATATGTCTTAATGTGATACAGTTGTGTAGGAATCACATTAATTTTATTTTCCCATCTGACATAAATTAATGTGCTTAATACTTATATCATTGTAAGCAACATTTTTCCTATTATGATTCAACTAACATTTTATTTACGATTCTTCAATGAATTGTGTAAAATAATTTTTTCAATTTATAATATTCATTATTTTTGAATAAATATTCTGATTTCCGATTTTAGATTCACCATAACCTTATTAATTAAAATAATATAATTACCTGTTTTCCTAATTTATTTTAACAGATACTTATTAATTTAGAAGGTTTTAAGTCAATATGTTTATATTTTTAGAAACTGTTTGATGGTAATATTCATAATACTACTACATAATTTAAGTGTTTCAGAAGAGATTACCTAGGTATTAAAAATACCTCTTCTATAAAGTTTTTCTAATAAATAAATAACGAAATAAAAGATAATCTTCAGTATAAAATTTGCCTTAAATTCACTTAGTAACTACATTGCGGAAAATAGGTCTGATGTTTAAATAAATAATTAGAGAATCAAATGGATAAAGAAAACTGTCATCTTGTCATGAAAGTACAGACAGAAAATTCTTGCACCGGAAGCCAAATATTAAAACGCGGCTATGTGCATAGCGATATAAAAGTAAAAATATAAAAAAATATAGTATGTTATACATATATATATATATATATATATATATATATATATATATATATATTTTATAGTGCTAAAATTAAACCAAAAGTCATTAAAAAGGTATTTTCTTAAACTGATTTTTGTAAGAGTACTAGTTTATGTTTGCATAAATTCCTAAATTCATCACTCTTAATACTCATTCTCTCTTATGGCATCAAATTACAAAGATATAAAATAAAAAATATAAAACATGAACAAAAATTGAGAGTATTAAATAAGAAAATGACATTGGGTGCAGTTCCATTGCAATGAAGTTATAAGATTATTCTAATCTCCCATTTTTTTTTTATCTAATGGTGAATCTTAAGTCATTTTCAGCAAGTAGACCTATTAATGCTTTAGTAACTTTAACGTGTTAACGTGTTTTGAACTGCAAAGGTGACCTGGAAACGTACTGCTCAGTATCGCTCTTTTAGTAGCGAAGTCGATTGTACATCTTTCTTTTATACACCCTACGCTTACATATTCCACACAGATACCACCTACAGCGCAATTCACCACTTCTCTATACAATTTGCGAGCATAAAAGAGAACACTTTTCATTTTTTTTTCCTTCGCTCCTGGGACATAAAGGAAAAATATTTCCGCCCCCACCCACCTTCTGATAGTGAGAAAAATATTTCCTCCTCTTAAAGAATATGCGGTCGAAGCCCCTTTTTAGATAACCCTAAATCTGTGGCATTAGGTTTTATGACAGAAATGAAGGCAATGACGCCTTAGAATCGTGTTAAAGCTCTCGCACGGGGGTCATAAGGGTTCTTTTACGAGAACCATGTTTTGGTTGAGGCAAAAAGCTATTTGTGCAGTGTCCTGGGAGCCTTGCACGTGGTAAATGGTCGTACGAGCCTCTAAAATAGGAGGCTCGTGGTTGGTAATCGCATTTTGTTGCACCCACGACGGTGATAAAAAGCGCAAGAAACTTTATAAAAAATTTAAAGCAGCTCAGTGAAGAGGAGGATATGCTTCAGTTTTATGCTAAACGTTGTGCTCAAGGTATTGATCAACACACTTTGTCAAGGTGTGACTGCAGATTATGAGATAGACGACGGTCACAGTTGTGCTACGTGAAGAATGTCTATGAAAAGTTAACTTCATAGGTAATTTTCACGTTTCTCATATAAATACGATGCTTTGCTGTAACTGGACACTATGCCTTCAATACCTTTAACAAGATATGAGAGAAACATCTAAGCTTTATGTGTCCTTAAAAAAAACTTTTATTATTTAAAATATAATGTAGAAAATAGAATTTAATTTATTTTACTAAACTAGCACAATGTTTCTTAAAAATTTAATTTAAATTAAAACATATTTTAACTATGTATTTTAACTATACTATAATTTTTGTATTAGAACTAATTTGATTTTATTATACCATCGCCAAACTTTATCGAATTCATTTAGTATAATGGGTTATAAACAACTTCTTGGAAAGAGTTATAAATTCAGGTTAAATAGTCATCATATAAACACATTTTTATGATCATTACTGAAAGATAAAATTAATTGGCATGCAAGTAAATGCTTACGTTCATATAAAGAAGTTATTATGAGTTTGCTTTTATTCTAACATATGTGTTATGAAATATAAAAATAAGAGTAATTAAATTTAATTTTTTTATAGAGTTAACTATATATAATAAATAAAATCAAGCTTTTTTTAACGCAATGAAAATTTTACATAAAATTTCAAAATATTATTATCTTTTACAACTTCTTATTACATAGACTTTTTGCTGTGTAAATAAGTTCATATTACTCAGAAGTAATAAAGGTGATATCGGAAGCTTATAATCATAATGTAAAATAAATTTATGAATAGGAAAATGAAATAGAACACAACTTATCAAATACTAATTTGGTGTAATCAACTGCATCAATTGGTATCCTTTAAGAACTTAGCTTTGATAAAATATACACATCACTCATCAGTTATAACACCTCAAAATTCTGAATTTCCTTTCCTGGATTATAAATGTTAACAGTTCCGAGTGCAAGCCTGAAACGAACTATGCTGGTGACAAGATTAGTTTCATTCCAGCAAGAGATGCAGGGAAGCATGAAAACTACCCCCATTAGGCAAGCCTGCTTCTCAACTAAAGTCATTACCCTCATCATTTGAAAGAGAACGGTTTTGCACAAAGTGCTTCAGAAAGAAAGATTTAAGCGATTTGTATCCTTGCCTAAATGATATGCTTGCAACGACACGAAAGCATTTTAAGAAGAGTAGCTTTTCACTCAAAGATGTTTTAAAGACCAACGTCGTTAGAAGTGTGGAACGAGCTGGCCCTTTTCTCGGAAACTGAGAACTGTTAACTGTATTTTGAAAAATTATTTAACTTTGGTTATGACGCCAGTTGATTTTAAAGTAGGATACTTGTCTTGCTTATCATTATTTGAGGCAAGAAAGTAAAATATTCTTTTCTAAGATTAAATGAACATTTTGCTTTAAATTTCAATTCGAGAAAACGTTTTTGAATCATCTATATCTGTTATCTTGTAAAACTCTGAAAATTATTATAAATTTTATTACTTATAATAAAGCACTCGATTTATTATACTTCTGTGTAATTATAAAATATGAAAAATAGTAGAATTTTATATTCAGTTTAAATTATATAACATAAGCAGTATAGTATTATGATTATGTATTCGGAGAAAGAGGTAGAGATAGAGTCATTTCAAAATAACTTGGAACTTGTTCCATTAAATTTTAAAATTAAACGTTTCATTGCATATTTTTTAACCTTATCAATAAATTAATGATGTGTTAGAACATAATGGATATTTGTTGAAAACTTAAAAACAGTCTTATGAGCATTGTTTATATGCGGAATTATTTTATGTATAATATATTTGCATTTATTAACTTTAATATTTTGAAAATTCACAGGAAAGCATGTGAAAATCATCTCTTGCCCAAGTGTATTGCATATAATGCTTGGAAACTTTCCAATGGGAGCTGTCAGAAAAAATATTCATTTTAGAAATAAAAAATATATTATTACATTTTAAAATTCAGAAATAATAATATCATATTTTCATTAGTCGCAATAATAAGGTAATTATATTTGCAATGCAGCATTATATTTCTATATAAACCTACTTATAGATTGAATTAAGTTGATTATTAAATAATATTTAAATAATTTTATTAATGGTTAAAGGGTTGCTAGAGGTAATATAAAAATAGACTAAATATATTTTTATATATCAATAATTGTTTGCATAATTTTATTAAAAAAAACATTGCTGTAGTTCTGATTAAATAAATTTGTTAAACTCATTTCCTTCATTGACTTTTTACTTTCAATATAAGCTAAAATTGGGTACAATATTGTTGTTTTACTAAGTATATTAGAGTTAAGAAATTATTTTCTGACTTGTGAAAAATTGAATTAAAATGACATAAGAAAAAAAAAAGATAAATTTATATTTTTATTGAATATCGAATGAATTTATATGTTAGAATACGAAATTAAATTTTCAGAAACCATAATCATGAATCAATAAACAAGACACATTTTCAACATTAATTTTAGAGTCATATATGTTTAAATTTAATTTGTTCATGTTTAATCATTTAAGCTTCAAGAACTTTTCAACTCAAATAAATTAACTGTCAAATTGAAATTTTATTGTTCTGGTATGGTGTATATACACATTAAAAATATTAATATATAAACCTTCCCATAATAGCTAGAATCATATAAGGCTCATTTTTAAGTTTTCCTCTAAATAGAAAGTGACAGTGCATACTTTTGTATTTCAACTTATGCGCTGTTACTCAAGCAGAACTCCATCGGACACAATGCGAAATTAATAGCCTCATCTTATTGTCAAGATTTTAAGGAAGCCCATACATTTCAAGGGAACTCACATTGCCTTAGCATTCACATTTTTCATATTTCAGACGTATGTTAATATATTAAAAGGCGAATGGGAATGTTAAGATTCATTTCACTAACAGAGTGTTTTACTTCAACATCGCATGTTTTAATAAATATTCATCATATAATTATTTATTTCCCTGTTTAAAGTACATCTGTAGAAAGAGATGTATTATAATACTTACATATCTTGGTATCCATGAAATCATAAAATCCTACACTAAATTCTTAAAGAATTAAGTGAACTATATGATAAATAGAGCTCTCCCAAATTTAAATTATATACATACATATATATATGTATACATATATACATATACATACATATATATTTATTTATTAGAAAAAATTTCTCTTCTTTTTGTTTGTTGTTAGAAATGTTATAAAAATTAATTTTGTTCACTGAGAAAAATGTATCCCAATACATTGTTTACATGAAGAATATAACTGTAATTATGCTTGTGTTCCATGTAAGTCTTTATTTAAATATTTAAAAAAATCCTTTGTAACAAATTATAGACAATATTTTTTAAAAAAATTATGTGTAAAAAATTTCATTTATAAAATAGAAAACATTGAAAACATGTTCTTTTGAACAAAATATGATTACTTTTGCCGAACTTATTTTGTAGAATTATAAAAAGATAAAATTTAATATATAAATATTACTAAAGCTAACCTCAGCAACAATAATCTACAATTAATGGACTTCATTTGCCAAAAATACTATTTTTTTATAAATAAATAAAAAAGAATCTTATTGTGTATTTAAATAAATCAAAACAATTGCTTTTGATTGGTTGGTTGGTTTTAATGGCGCAAGTTCCAAGTAAGGACAAGCTGCGCCCAATTGTTTATGAATATAACTCTGTTAAGTATACTTTATAACTTAAGTTCGGAATGTAAAGGAATACGGAAGAGTAAAACATGGTATACCATCACAAAATAAAACCTGATGTAACAACTTAAAATATTTATGCATGGTGCACTTACATTTATATAACACAAATGGTAAATTATAAAATATATGTGTAAATTCAATATTCAGCATAAAAATTACTCTTTTACAGATAGCAAATTCTAATGAGTTCTAACACGTTTAAAATTTCTTCGAAATAATACTCATTTCTGTAAGAGATGCAAATATTTTGCACTTTTATCGGTAATTTTATAATAGCTTTGAAACATCAAAAAAAAAAAAAAAAAAAAGAAAGTTAGTAGAATTAGTTTTAGTTAATGTGTAATTTTAAAATAAAAAGAAACAATAAGCATTGAAAAAGTTATTAAGTAATTTAATTTTATATTAGTTCTTAAATTCTGAGGAACAAATTAATTTAAAAATTCAAAAAAGTAATTAATTATTGAATTTAACCAAGCCCTGATTAAAATGTAAGGTATATTTAGAATTTACCCTCGAATTTAAAACATTTTGATGTCAAACACTTATTAATATCAAAAGCAATTCTGACACCTTTGGCATTTTTTCTGTTACGCTTTGATAGCTTTTTTCTTTTCAATCAAGAAATTTTCTCTGCAGTTTTTATCCCATTTTAATTCAAATGAACTACCTCTTTGAGCCTTTTTTTGTCAATTCACGCGGCATTTTAGTGTAATGAGAGTGAGAGAGGTAAAAATATTTTCATGCACTTCCTAGAAGTTTCAAAACCCCAGAGAATTTAATATTCTGTGCCTAGAAGGTGGTTTCACATTCCACTAAAGTGTCCCTCAGGGTTACTTTGTAAAACTTTTCCGATTCTTTCATCGCCATGAAAGGTCGGATTCTAACAATACTCTTTATCTCATATGGTGAAATTGTCTGATACAAAATAAAGCGTTACTAAATAAAGTTTATTTAAATAATATGAAATAAATGCAATATTATTTTAGTATAATTTATTGTTAAGGAACAATTATATGTGAGATAAATGGCAGATGTAAGATTATGCTGAGTTATTACTCATATTTCTATCTTTTCTTAAATCGTAAACTAGCTTTCAATAATAAGGTTGTTTTTTATTTATAAAATATTCTTATATCACTTATTAAATCCGATCATAAAACAAAGACTCACGATAAAAACTTATTTTCCTAAAAAGATTTGCTTCCTATTTCTCTAAAATGAGAGGAAACTTACAGAAACTTGATTTATAAGAGCCAATTAGTAGATTTTGTGGAGAAGATGGTAAGCTCTGATCATCAAATTTATTATTAAATATTAAAAGCAATTCTTAAATCTATAATTATGATGAACTTCCTTTTTCCCTTGAGAGATTCATTCCATTTTCTTAACTCAATCTACCAATAAACTGCTTGCAGCGACATAGAAAGAAGATTTTTATTTTTTGAAATTTTAACAAGCCTAAGTCTTAGAATCATTAGAAGAAATCCTATTCCTCTTTATAATTGACTTTCATGAACAAACAATATTTTAACTTCTTAGAAAGTATTGCTTTTATTCGGGTGGAAACTTTATATTGGAAAAAAAGAAGAAAATATTCTGAAAAAAAAGGAACTTAATAAAAATAACCACAGAAATTTCTGTTGAAGAAATATACTTAACATTTTAATGTCAATTTGCTTTTTTAATATGTTATGAGAAAACTTTTATTTTCATTTCTATACGATATAAATTCAAAAAGTGCGTATGAAAATAGTGTTTATTAGTTTATATCACATACACCCAAAAAATTTTTTTTATAACTTGTACTATCTCTTTTGCTTTTAGAATATACATTGAAGTTGTTAAAACATTAATCTTCTATGCGAGAGAAAAGCTAATTTTTTGTGACATATTATAATATTACACATGTTTGTATTTCCAGGCAGGATTTACATAGGCTTTAAACTATTTGAAATTAATATAATAAAACAATATATTTTATAAAATAACTTAACATGTGTTTAGTGATATATTATTTAATAATTGATTTCTGTAAATTAATTAAATTTTAAAAATTAAATTTTCA
Source organism: Latrodectus elegans (assembly GCA_030067965.1). Lineage (NCBI taxonomy): Eukaryota > Metazoa > Arthropoda > Arachnida > Araneae > Theridiidae > Latrodectus > Latrodectus elegans. The sequence goes on from CM057809.1 coordinate 62,748,585, forward strand.
TTGACGTATTTTAATTAAAAATGAGAAATTATCAAAAAATATCAATTAAAATATTCTTAAAATCAAAGGATATAATTTAATAATTAATGATATGCATATCCACATTATTCATATGATGGAACATATATGATCTATAAAATCATATTTATTTCATTGAATTTCACTCTTCTATTGTTATTATAAACTATAAAAATTGGTGAAAAAATAATTTAAAAAAATAATAATGGCTTAATATAAGAATTAGTACTTTTCATTATTGTTTTTAATTAAAAATATAATAAAGAAAATTAATAAATTAATTCAGGAAAAATAATAATGGCTAAAAATCAGATTTGTTGTTTTATTTTTAATTTTCATTTTTAATTATTTTCAATTAAAAATGATAGTGATATTTAATGATTAAGAGAAATTAATTTAAATTATTATGAGTTATTTGCGTATCATTAATATTAGCATGACTACCAGTTTGTGTAATCATGATTAATTTAAGCAGATTATGATACTTTATATTAATATTCATTCGTGAGAGCTGTTATTATAATCTCAATTATATTTAAAGCTTAATATGATTTTCAAAATGCTGCAGATTACTGCATAAAATTAGGGAATCAAAATTGTAGCTAATTCACAAAAAATACTTTTTTTTTACTAAAGTATTCTGATACAATACAAAGAAAATATTCGGCTGGAAACAAGTCAGATTAACAGCAAATCAATCGCAAAGAACAGCAGTAGCAATAATTGAGCCATTCAGTAAAAGTTTCCCCTGAATAAATACTGATTAATTCCAGCGGAAAACATTCCCGAGACCACTAGGAGAGCCTTTAGAAAACTTTTTAATAATTCAAGAACAAAACCTCTTTTATTTTCAAGTGGAGGGAAAATGCTTCTCCCAAAGATGAAGCTACAAGTCACATGACCTATGATCTCCGGAAGTAATGAACAAAATCATAACGATAAGAAAGGGAGTAAATGATCGAAGAATAAGATGCTCTTCGGGAAAGTAGAAATAATGAAACAACTGTCAAAACATAGTAAAGGACTCCTAGGAACAGAGAAACCATCATTTCTTCATTTCTTTTTACCTTTAATGGATCCCGGCTGGGGAAAGAAATCGCGAATCTCTAGGTAGCGAAAGGAAAAGAAATATAGAGTGACGTTAGGAGGAAGTAGAAAGATTTAATCGTTTATTATGGGGTCCTGGGGTTGCTAATGGTTAGTGAAACTCAGATTTCGTAGAATATGTTGCACTTCAGCAAATGAAAAAGCAATGAAAGCTTTGATTTTAAGTAAAGGAGAATTACGAGGCATAGTTATTTCCCGGGGAGACGCGAAAAAGGATATAAAGAAAAGTTTACGATTCCATCCAGAATCCTTCTAATTATTATTTTGGTTATATATAAAGCTGAAACCAAGCACATTATATCATATAAATTACTAATGATGCATAAAATTATCTATTCAAATATTTGAATTGTTTTTTTTATTTTAAGGTAAGTCATTGAGAAAACTTTTTTTAATCTTTTTTTTTTTTTAAGTAATGTGTGAAATGTAAATTGGTAATAAAAACTGTTCGTGAAAAAGAAATATTTCAAGATTTTATTCTCATAAAACTTTAAAATAAATAAATAAACATTGAATAAATAAAATATTTCTTACCCGCAACTAAAAAATCCAGTAAATAATTTTTTATTAAATTTTATAGTAACTCTTATCGTTAAATACTGGAGTAGTACTTAACGACTATATAGTTACTAAGTGAGAGTACTAAGTCGTTCTTATATATTTCAGATTTGTATTTAGTCTTTTAAAAATTATTCAAAACAAAAATTAATTACCTGATATATTGCTCAGTTGGTAATTAAAATGGAAAAGTTTAGTTACAATATATATTGTATTCCTTTTTTATGGTTAAATACAGCGTTAGAACCGCATTATTTCCGAATAATTTTGCATCAAGGCATTAGTAATTAAGGTAAGACATTTTTTCATATTTATTCCTTATTTAGTTTTGTATTATGTCGATCTTTACGACTCTACACCTCACAATTTAATTTTTCGCCCCACAGAGAATTCAAGCTAAATCATTAAATGGATTGATAGTTTCAAGAATGGGTATTTACTGAAATTTTACCTTAAGATAATAGAGCAAATTAGAAAATGAAGTTTGATGCACTCAACATAAAGAAAATTTTACCGTTAAGCTTATGAACTGAAATTAACAATGCCTTTCACTGAAAATTTTGGATATCCGGACTAAAAATCTTCTTAGACTTCAATTAATTTGACTAATACCTTTCTCAGGGAAGCTGAGATTGTACCTCAATTTTACCGTGAAAGTTGAGAATTTCCTAAATCTCAATTTAAGTTGCATTGGCTTGCTTCGTTAGAGAAAAAGGTACTCTTCGAGGGGGTGAAGTATCTTCCTTCCTTTATGAGACCCACACTTCCGTGATGCAAACTTTCTAGGCCTTTTTCTATTCTAATATCCATTTAAAAGTTTCTTTCTAATTACACTTTAATTAGGGTTCTTTCAAAAGATACGCTTGCGTGAGCTTCTATCTTGGTAATTAATCTGTCTAGTGATTTCGACCAACGATTTCTTTTAATTTTTCACCTCTCGAGTGCAAGACAAGTGAGTGTATAAGCCTCGTTTTCCATGCATGATTTTTTTTCTTGTTCTCAATGGCATGAAATGTTGCATGGCGATCATGTTTAATGTGAGCCATTTAATATATGAGGTACAATTAACAAGTTAAGGAAGCGGAACTGCTTTTGGCTAGAAGTGTTCTTGACTTCTAAGTGTTATCGAAATCTCTTAACAACGAAAGGAATTAGGAAAATTAAATCGGCTTAAGAGGGGTCCAACTTCGATTCAGTAACCTAGATTTTTAACAATGAAATTCATTGAACAAGCAATGTTTATTCTGTTGGATATTAAAACATGAAGTGAGCTTATTGAAATTTATAAATTAATTTTTTGATATTTTGTATATAGGTTACAAATTTTGTACTTAATTAAAATGTAAACATTGTTGACATTAAAATTATTTCTGAATTCTTAACTGAATAAAGATCATTTCAAATAAAAAGAAATATTGATATTTTTTATAATACAGTAATAGCTACAAATAACAAGGTTTTCTGGGACTTTTCTTAGTCAATTTACAATTGATTAAAAGTATAAAATTTATTTACAGACATCAATATCAAATTATCATCAATGAAATTTTATTATTGATATCATCAATGAATATCTCAAACATTTATGTCATAATTTGTTTTAGTTTTTTATTATATGACCTGACAACTTATAATGAAATGAAATGGAAATTAGGCTTAATATAAAAAGTTATCTAATGTATCTCTCTCTCTGTATATATATATATATATATATATATATATATATATATATATATATATATATATATATATATATATATATATATATATATATATATATATATATATATATATATATATATATGCAAAGAACTATAAAATAGATGTTACTGATGGTTTGAATTTGATCTTAAGCTAAATTCAGGTATAGAGAATTACAATTTTAATTTTATTCCTCTAAAGAAATTAATACCATAACTGGTATTTTCATTTTAAATTTTCCTACTATAAAATTAATTCAATATGTTACTGGGTTTCGCAAGTATATGTTTTGCTAACATGAAAATGTCAAAAAAAGCTTAATCACTCACGAAAACGATGTATTTGTAAACCAAATTAAAAAAAACTTTAAAATCTTTTTACAACAGTATTTTAGTAACAGCGAGGTAAAAGAATTAGTAATAAAATCGCTAATATTTGCAGTAAAAAACATTATTATATGATGTTTTGATACCAGTAGAAAAACAGACTAAATCTTTATAGAAGTACTGAGAACTACTTAATTTGTAAGTTGAATTTTGTTAAACATTAATATTTAGTTTATTTTATGAATGAAAACCTTTTTATGGAAATTTATTTAATTAATATTTTAGGGCTGAATTCTTATTTTAATAATTCTAAAATATTTTGATTACAAGCTTGCAAAGTCAAGATCGTTTTATTATTATTTTAAATAATAAATTCTTTAAAAACATTGCATTAAATTTCGAAGTAGCTTCTTAATTTCTTTACAGTTGCAAAACAAGTGATATTTTGGAATATTAAATTCAAAATAAATATAAACTTTAAATTTAGTGTGATACATAATTTAAGCAAATAAAACTAATTTCTAACACCATAAGAATTCATATAAAGCATTTATAAAGTATATTATTAATTAAGATGTTTCGATTTATAATGAGCAGCAGGAAACACAATTTTTTTATGTATATTTTTCAAAATAAGAAAAGATTCTGAAAGGACATTACTTAAAAGAAATTTTTTAATAAAGAAGGCATTGCGAAATTTATATTACGAAAGCAAAATTTTGGAAATTTTAGATGTAAATATACTTTAAACTTTTGATTCTCGTTATTTTAGAAACTAATTATGATTTCTCTAATCTAGTGCATTTTATATGAATAACACTGTGTTTCATTTGTACACAAAGTTATCCTGAAACCCTCCATAACTCAAACACTCTCGCAAAGGGCTTACCTTTGAGTAAATTTTATATCCTAACATTTTTGTGAAGCGAGTGTTGCTTAAAACTCGTGCCTATAATTATGTAAACAAAGTGGTGACATACAAAACTGCTTATAAAGGGAAAAATAAATGTAAATTTTGTGTATAAATTCACAATATATATAGTAATATAAATCAAAATAATCATTTCAATACACTATTCTCAATTTATATCTGTCGCACCAAAAATATATAAGCATAATGTGTACTATAGTTTACATATTAAAGTTTTAAAGAAAACATATTAAAACTTTCTCAGAAAATGGGAAATATTTTTATATAAAATTGGCATTAAATTCAGTTTTTAAAATTTTTTAATGCTCATTTGATCAGTTGATATGCATGCATATATGTTTAATTATGTTTTAATTACGACACGTATGGTTTTCTAACTTTTTGTGATACATTTCAAACATATTGCCACTATTAAATTATCGGACTCATTGATAATACATATTGTGTTAATTTAGTTTATCACGATTTCTTTCCAGACATTTGCAAACAATGAAAATCTCAGTAAATCAACCTCATTACTTAGAAGTATGTGGTAATTGGCCATGTATAGGGTCATCAATTGAAAAAACACTAGGCGAGGTAAACATATTACAATAGTCCAACCATTCTATTTCTTAAAAAAGTGGAACTCAATAGCTTTATTTGTAAACAGGGCGGTTTTATAACCGAAGACCGTCGTACCAATGACGTCCAATGTGTTGAGAGATCATATCCATGGTAAACGTTTAGTATAATACACTACATTTAAACTAGATGGATGTGGCGTAATTTAGAGAATATCAGCTCAGATTTTGACTTCCACACGCATCAGTGGTTCAAAATTAAGAATGACTTGGCAGAAAAACATGCAGAGAAAATAATACAGTAACATTTCTTGAAATATATATTTTATGATTATCATTCAAGGTAAATTAAATAATTTGTTATGATATTCTGGATATATAGTGCTATTTTATAAGTTTAAGAATAATATTTGCAAGGGTTAAGTATTAAGTGGGTAAGAGAAAAATATAAATGACATTGAAATTATATAGACAATTGTTCTACGTGTATCTTCACTACAGATTTGGAAACAATTTCGTAATAATAGTAAGAAAGCTTCATGAAAGAATGAAATAAATGAACATTCTTTAGTAGCGTAATCGCAATGGAAATACCAGAAATATCTTTATGTTCTTTTATCACCCTCTGCATTTATAAAGTAATTAAAAATATGTGTTTTCTAACACAGCTCTCTCCCTCACCTTTTTACCGTGTTTCTTTCCTCTACTTTTAATGTGTAAAAGCAATGAAGAGAAAGAAGCCACCGTAATCAGTTTGAACTGCGGATGCGACCATATTCCATTGACCTCTTTTCTAAAAACATGCAGATAATCTTGAGAAAGAACCATGCATTTATATTATTATTATTAAAAAGTTTTAAAGGAGGTTTTTGATAGGATGCAAAATTAAAATAAATAAAATACGATTAGGTATGTTTATAAAAATTCTGTGTATGATATATATACATATATATATATATATATATATATATATATATATATATATATATATATATATATATATATATATATATATATAATGCCGCTTAAAATGTTTCACTGCCGTGGTCGCCATAACTTAGTGGTCAAGGCAGCGGATTTCCATCGAATCAGCCAGCATTCGAATCCCTCACGAGTGGTGTGGAAATGTTTTGAGTTTAATTTCAAGTGCGAATTTTCTAGAAAATTCTTTGGTGTTCCAGAACTTTCTGTATCGTATAAAAGAGCAAATAGCTCAGTATGTAAGTTAATTCTCAACTTTGTGAAAGAATACTACCTGTGAAATAAAAAGCTTTGCCTTACGAGTTTCCCAATTATACTACGCGACATCTTTGGTGGGGTATATTCCTAGAAGCTACCGTGGAAGAAATTTTTGGGTTACGAAGAAGACGTCGGTTGCAAGGACTCCCTTTTCGTTACGGTCTCTACGTTCCTACTCCTAGAGAGAAAAGTATGACTGACTCTGAGATCAGACCTGTGGTTGTAATGCAACCTTCACATTAATTGCTTAATCTTCAGCGGAGAACCTGATCAAGACCCAAGCAAGTGGCTAAAGGAATATGAGCGAGTGGCCAAGTTTTACAAATAGTATGATATTATTTGTCTGACAAACACAAACTTCTTCATCGGTGGTACCGCTAAACAATAATACGAAAACAATAAAGACAGCCTTGACTCTTGGCAAAATTTAGCAGTCAGCTAAAAAAGACTTTAGGTGATTCTCATCTCTATAAGCAAAAAGCGAAGAAAAGCTTGAAATTAAGGCACAGAAGCTTGGAGAAAGCACTCAATCCTATAAACAAAAATTACTCGGACTTTGTGATCAAGTAAATCCAAATATGACAGAGGACGATAAAGTGTCACACCTCATGAAAGGAGTGGCCGAGGACATTTATCAAGAGTTCCTAACGAAAGAAATCAAATCCGTTGAGGGTTTTATCAAGTGGTGTCAACACATCGTAGACATGAGACAAAAGAGAATTGGAGTACGAAAATTTAATCGCTTACCTAACGTTATTCCGATGGCTGCCCTAGACGAGGAGACAGATCTAGTCTTCCTTGTAAGACAGATAGTGAGGGAAGAAGTGCAACGATTAGTCGCCTCATAAGTGTCGAATCCTGAACAACATATGACCACAGTTCTAGATATTGTAAGAGAAGTGGAAAAGTCGTTAGTCTCTATTACTGCAAAGAGAGAATGAATTGATGTTTGACACAGACGCCAACTAAAGCCTGACACCGATGAGAGATGACCCAGATCCACCATTCAGCCAGAGAGGAAGACCGATGTGAGGAGGACGGTTGATAACCAGCCTGTTTGTTTCCATTGCGGTAGACCGGGCCATGTTGTTTGATTTTGCCGTGAAAGAATAGAAAATTTTTAGCAATTACAGAGCGGACATAAGAAACACCGCTCAGCAATGTGTGATTTGTGGGACTGCCGCCAATGATTTCAACAAAAACTATACAAGGAGTCCGTTGCCCAGCCATGTCCGAGGTCAATCGCCTACTCGTCGCTTCAGATCTCCATCACCGTATAGACGTTCCAGTATCTCCCCTGGCCGAAGAAACGAGATAAACTAAATACCGCGTTTTTTCTCGAAGGTGAGGCAGCTGAGAAGCAAAATCCTCCCGCTGCCGCAAAGATGACTAAAAATTATCTAGAACTAAACACTGACGAACAACCAGTACTTGCTCTCGTGGATTCCGGCGCATAATTTTCTGTTATTTCAGATCAATATCGACGTCAATTACGAAAAGTTATGCTCCCAATTGACGAAAACGTAATTCTCAAGGTAGCCAACGGAAGACACGTATGACCAAAGAGAAAATGCATCCTCCAATTAAACATTAATGGTCTGATACGTCCTTTTGAATTTACAGTTATGCCGCAATGCAGTCACCATGTTACACTTGGCTGGGACTTTCTGGAAAGCTCTGGAGCAGTAGTCGATTGTGGCCGATCAGAGCCCATGTTTGATGATGTTGTGGAAGACTCTTCATCTTCTGGAATTTGGCGAGTTAATACCAACCAAGATTGCATCGTACCTCCACGCTCTATAGATAAAATATTCGTTATGAATTCAGAGATTAACGCCGCTAAGACGTGATAGAGGAAGGAAGTAAACTGCTACTTCTAAACAAATAAGTGGCTGTTCCCTCTACGATAGTAACGTTTTGTGATGGTAAAGCTGAGATGTGGATAACGAATGCTCAAGCAGAAATGAAAGTTATTCTAAAAGGTATGTGTATAGGATACGCGGAGGCCCTGGACGGAAATGATGTGAACGTCATATCCAATACTCGAAGCTGCTCGGCCACCAAGGCTAAAGATAATCCACCTATGGTTGATTATTCTCAAATGTTGTCACCAGAGCTCACTGTCGAACGAAAACAGCAACTTCTTAAATTATTGTCTGAATTTCCTGCAATTTTTGACCAATCGATGAAAAAACCGAAGGAAAAGTGAATGGTAAGCATCGGATTACCACTAATGACCACTTACAGATTAGCTAACGGGCATACAAAGTATCCCCAGCTGAGCGCCGAATTATACAAGAAGTAGAAAAGATGCTAGACAAAGGCTTTATTCAACCATCAGAGAGTTCATGGTCATCACCAGTTGTCCTTGTGAGGAAAAAGGATGGCAGTTGGCTGTTTTGCGTAGCCTATCAACGCCTTAACAAAATCACGAAGAAAGACGCTTACTCACTCCCCCGTATTGACGATACTTTAGACAGTTTAAAAGGATAAAAGTTCTTTTCATCCATAGAACTTTATTCTGGTTATTGGAAAATAGAAGTGGTCGAGACAGACCGTGAAAAGCCGGCTTTTATCACACCAGAGGGACTTTAGGAGTTCAACGTAATGCCCTTCGATCTGTGTTTTTTAGGACTCTACTCTTATTACGAACGTTTTATCAAAGATATTTGTCATCAAGCGAGGCCTTTGCAAATTTTGATGAAAGGGAAATCCAAATTTTGTTGGGGTCGCGAGTAGGCGGATGCTTTCAACCGATTAAAGGGGACATTGATACCAAACCCAGTATTGGGAATTTACGACGAATATGCCACAACCAAATTGCATACAGATGCAAGCGGCTTTGGTATCGGAGCAGTCCTGATGCAGATACAACACAGAAAGAAAAAGAGTCATAGCCTATGCTTCACGGACTCTAACAAAATCTGAGAAAAATTATTCTACGACTGAAAATGAGTGCCTTGCCGCCGTAAGAACCATGACAAACTTAGACCCTATCTCTAGGGTAAACACTTTACCATCGTGACAGACAATCATTCTTTGTGCTGGCTAACCAGTCTAAAGGATCCTTCAGGAAGACTTGCGTGATGGGTCCAGTTACTACAATTATACGATATTTCGATCATCTATCACAATGGAAAATGCATAAGGACGCTGACAGTTTATCTCAAAATCCAGCAGAAGATGTTCCTATAACTTTGGTAATTATATCGACCACATGTGTTGGTAACATCGCTGATGAACAAAGAAAATATTTACTATTTGTTGAACTAATACGGGCTCTTGAATCGAATACCGAACCAGTGAAGGGAGGTTTCCATTTGATTGACACCATACTCTGCAAAAAAAACTTCGATCCATTAGGTAAAAAGTGGCTTACTGTAATTCCTAAACATTTACATCAAGACATTCCATAGCAATTCCATGATGCACTTACTGCAGGACATTTAGGATGTGCCAAAACATAGGATTGGATTAAGAAGCGATTTTACCGGCCAGGTCTTTACCGAAGTGTGCGACGATATATTATGCACTGCCGGAAATGTCAGTGTAGGAAATCTGTTCCACAAAATCCATCAGGAAATCTCATGCCTATACCACCTGCTGTAATACCATTCCATCGTATTGAGATAGATCTCCTTGGATAATTTCCGAGTTCAGTCGCTGAAAACAAGTGAATCATACTATGACCGATTATTTAAGTCATTATGCGTTGATAAAAGCTCTGAAAACTGCCGAAGTTCCAGGAGTAGCAAAGTTCCTCGTGGAAGACATACTGCTGATACATGGAGCGCCGCGAGTTACTATTACTCAGAGGGCAAGTCTTTCAATCAAAACTTGTTTCGGAGATCATTCGACTGCGCAGCATCAGTCATCGTATGATGACAGCCAACCATCATCAGACGAATGGCCTTACCGAACGATTCAACAAGACACTGGGAGACATGTTATCAAAGTACGTAAACGTAGAACAGAAAAACTGGGATGAGATTCTACCGTTCCTGACCTTCGCTTATAACACTGCTAAGCATGATGTAACCGGATTCACGCCTTTTTATTTGCTGCATGGTCGAGAAGCTGAAACTATCCTTGCCACCTTTTTTCCCTTTTGTTCTGACATTGAAAACGATTATACTAAGCATCATGTAGTAAGAACCGAAAAGGCCAGACAGTTAGCCAGATTGCGTACGTTGGAAGCACAAGAAAGGGACCGCCAGCGTTATGACTCCAAGCATCGAATGGTATCCTATTAAACGGGAGATTTGGTGTGGGGTTTCACACCAGTTCGGAAAGTAGATCAGTCCGAGAAGCTGCCTTCAGAAATACTTTGGACAATACAAGGTGCTGCGACTATTTTCCGATGTCATCTACGAAATACAAGGTCATGACCTCACATCGAGATGCAAAAAACAAACTATGTACCATCCATGTACATGACCATGACCATCCATGTACTCAGAACGAAGCCTTATTTCGACCCCAAACAACAAGAACCTGGTTCAGATAGTGATTCTACAACATCTGAGAACAGAATAGATGAGGAAAACACAACTTTTTCTGGGAAGATCCAATATACCGGCCCACTGACTCGTTCAAGATCAAGAAAAATGTCTAGGTAAATATAAGAACGGGACGCTGTCCTATAAAAAAGGCAACAATGCCTCTTAAAACGTTTTAGTGCCGTTGTCATCGTATATCAGTGGTAAAGTCAGCGGATTTCTATCGAATCAGCCAGCGTTCGAAACGCGCACGAGTGGTGTGGAAATTTTTTGAGTTTAATTTCAAGTGCGAATATTCTAGAAAATTCTTTAGTGTTCCAGAACTTTCTGTTATCGTATAAAAGACCAAGTAGCTCAGTATATAAGTTAATTCTCACCTTTGTGAAAGAATACTAACTCTCTCTCTCTCTCTCTGTGGAATAAAAAGCTTTGCCTTACTAGTTTCCTAATTATTCTAAGCGACAACACACACACACACACATATATTATGTTATACTATGTTATGTTATTATATTACATTATTCTATATCATAAATTCTATAATAAGAAACATGCTACTTAATGGCTCTAAATGAGATGAAGCCAAACATTCCACAAAGATAATCTAAATCAATAAATCAGATTTTCAAACTGATTTATTGATTTGGATTATCTTTGTGGAATGTTTGTTTAACTTAGCTGTTTTTGGTCATTGTACTTTTTACAACTTAAAATATAGAGAATCAAATTACAAACTTATGTCAAAGATTGAATAAAAATTGCTTATACTCATTAAATGAATTTTTTAACAAGACAAAAACTCTCTTATTTCATATATTATCAGTCCGGAAGAAATTCGATTTAAAATCTAATTTCAGAATTTGATATTTTGTGATATGTTAGCAAATATCTATTTCTTGACAGTTTTGTATTTCGTAGACATACTGATTCTTATACTAAATAATGTGTATGAATACATAAATACTTGAATATGTACTATCCCCAATTTTATCTCTAATCCAAATGTTCATGCATCTGTTCAAGCTGTTTTAAAAGCGCAACACTAATATAGATTTAAATGTTTTCAGGGAGTTAGAAACTAAAGCACAAAATACTTAATAAATATTGCGTTAAGTTTATTTTATTGAAAATACTAATATTTAGTTATGAGTAAATCAGCCAAAATATTATGTTATATTCTTCATGTTTATCATATCTAAAACTTGATATATTTATGAACGTTTTGGATTAAATTAACTTGTCTACTAATTTTTTGATTTTCTTTCTGCTTAATGCAAACAGCTTTCATTTATTTTAAAATTTTAATTTTTTAATTTAACATTTCTTAATACGATTTTTAATTTTATACTATTTTAATTATGTTTTTACATGGTTATTTATATTAACTATTAATTATAGTTAAACTAAATTAATGTTTATTTTCAGCAGTTAAACTAAGTTGAATATAAAACACCTCATGCTCTGTGTGTGTTTTCTTAACTCCGACTACACAGGCTCTCTCAATTATTTGAACTATTCATTTATTTCAACTAACTTTGCTAACCAATTAAATCACAAAATTGCTTAGAAATCAATTTCCTCATTATGATTTCGTTATTTTCTTGGTACTGTGAGACAGTTAAATTCTTTCTTTATTTTTTTTTTGCCAAACACTCATTAGGGGATTTATTTTTGTTATGTAACTTGATTCTTTGATATTTTTAGCTAACTCTTTCATTTACTTTTGATTTGTTTTTCCTATTTAAATCCAGTAAATACTTTTTCAGGATTTTAGCTTTAAGGGTAATTGCTTATTTTAGTTATTTATTTTTATAATATATTATTTATAGATCGTTTTACTTTTCAGTAATCTATTATAACCATCTAATGTTTCATAATTATTTCTACAAACATATTGTCTCACATTTGAAGAATCTGATTTAGCAGTTTATTTTATGCTCAAGTTCTTAAATCATGCATAAAGTTTTTTATATTGCACTAATTTGTCTTATATTGCACTAATATTTATTAAAGTAAAATTTATCTTTACAGATGTGATACCATAGAATGGTATAAAATGTGAAAATCTGGTTTTCTTCATATTTATACACAGTTAAAACTAATTTATTAATTTTTATCCTTTATAAGTTTTACTCTTATAATTACACATGTTATACTATATATTTTAGTTTTCTGGTTGTGCATGCATAATTTAAAATAATTTCTCATTTATTATGAATTTTTATTTGCAAATAGTTTGATAGATTTGACTAAATGAATGCAAAGCAACTTAGACTATATTCTTCCAACTTCTCATGTTCTCTTTTTTGTTCTTTCTATAATTGACTTTTATAATTCTCTTATTCATCTTACAGAAAATGGAAAGAAATGATTTTAAAAGACATTCAGAAAAACTGCTTGCAAGTGCAAGAGGGTTCTTTATCTTGAAGAACATTTTTGACACTTTTTGATGATTCAGTTAAAAAATATTCCGCTATTAAGTTTTAGATTTTGATTGATAAGGGGGAAGGGGAAAATGCCATGTCTAGCTCATCATTTCAATTTCAATCTATATATATATATATATATATATATATATATATATATATATATATATATATATATATATATATATATATATATATATATATATATATATATATATATATATATATATATATATATATATATATATATATATATATATATATGTATGTATTTATGTGCAGCAAAACTGGCTATAAAGTCATTATAATATTGAGTCGATCAGGCACGAATCAATTTCAAACAAAGACGGTTTTTACAATGGCATGAGAATAACTTATTATAGTTTTCCTTGTTTACAAAAATATATTTTTTAACTGATAATTATAGCATATATATTCAGATAAACAATCATTAAATTAATGAGCAGGTTTTAGTTTTTAAGAATATTTTAACCTTTTTTTGGATATTATGATTTTAATGCTTAAATAATATTGAATGATAAAGTAATTTAATAAAAAGAAATTGATATATTCTTATTTATAAAATTAATAACATTGTTATTCATATTTTAACTTATGATAATTTTCATATTTTAACCTAAATAAATGAAAATATAAAAAGTGACATCTCTCAGTATTTAAATCTAAGTATAAGAGAGAAATGTTATAAGTATTTAAATTATATATATATAACATCCGTTAGTTTTTTTTTCAATAAAATGTTTAGCAAGTTTTTCTCAATAAAATGTCTACCGCGTTTTTTTTCAATAAAATGCAAAGGATTCGTTATTTTAATAACCACCTGTATATTCTTGCATATTATACTGGTGATTATCAAAATAATGGAACACCTATCAATGAAAGTAGTATTTTTGTATGCGTTTCGTAAGCTTAAAAGTATTACGATGGCTATTACCAGACTTACAACTCAACACGTCCGTGGAATTATTATAAATACGGATGGCAACATATCTTATGAATCATGCAGGAATTGCCCTGAAGAGAAGCTCACCAGGGAAGATATTTTAATTGTCCAGCCACCATATGAAGTTTACAGGCTACTGACGAACTTACCTTTCAGGGAAATCTCTATTATGATAAAACTGCACACATTGAAAAGGCCATGATTTCGGCACATGGAATGATTTGACTTCAAACGGACACGACACCAACTTAATATTCAAAGTATTTTAATGGGTAGCAGCTATTTTAATCAATTAAAAAGTATATATTCAGATAGTATTTGGTAGATTTACTGAAATTCTATAAGTCTCATGCATTTTCAATAGTTTAAAAGTTCGGAACTATCAAATTTTTAAAGATGTTAAATTGTAAGAGCTCATCTAGTTTGAGCAAGTGTGACCAAAACGAGCAAGCTCTTAGGTGTTACAAGAGGTATGATATCTAAATTCATGACAGTTTCAGCATAAAGTCATGGCAGCATACACATAAGGCAAGTGGATCTTGGTTAATTAAAATTAATTTTATGCTTGTTTTTTCAAAGAAAGTATAAAACTGGCAACAATGGATGGAGGAAGTGAGTGAAAACACAGAATAAATAAGATATTTTGCAAACAGTTATTTTCTATAATAATTCTGCTTGTTTCAAAGATCACTACATAACATAAAAAGAGAATAACACAGACAAGCAAATAGATTATTAACATAATACATTCTAGAAATTTAAAACATTGTCATCTCAGATAAATGGAAAAGCAGCATTAAATCCTCAGAAAGTTTTGAGAAATATGAATTTTGAAAAACGGTCATGTAAATAAAAATATTTAATTACCTCAATATGTGTTTACTCAATAAGACCAGAAATAAATAGCTTCCACAAATCATTCTGTAACAGCTTGTTTATACCATAAAAATTGAAAATATAGATCTTATAGGCAATTTCAAATAATCTTATTTATATTAAAGTGTTCTTAGATATAAGTTCTGAGAAGAATTTACCTATTCCAAAATTGACTATAGTGACAACGGGAAAAAAATATTGACTCTTGAAATTTTCAAATAATGAGCATGAATGAGAAAGTAATTTACGTTAAATGAGAAGCATAAATGAGAAATTAAGTTGCGTATTAAATGAAAGATAAATTACTAATATATTTAATAAAGTATGCAATTTTAAACTTAGGAAAGGGTGTTTCGGGAAATCTTACATTCATATTAATAACTCCTGAGTTATAATTGAAAGATTTAATCACAACTTTTTAAAAATCATTTGCTTTTTTAAAAATAGTTAAGAATATTTTCTTAATTATTTTTGATATTTTCATAACTTTTAACTTTTTTTGAACACGGTGTCACCTCTATGTAGAAAAATCAATTAAAAGCACAATATCTTTTATTTTACAAAATCCATAATATGATGCAAATAAATAATCTTTTTATGAATCAAATAATTTAGGTAATTTTGCTTAGATGCAATATATTTAATAGGTTTTAAGCGACTTGAACTTAATGTTTATACATTATATAAAAATTAAGTTATTTCTTACAAAGTGAGATTAATTCTAAATTTTTTTTAACCTTTCTTTACTTTGAGGACATTTGATTATTTAATATTGTAATTCAAATTTAAATGACTGCTTTCCTTGAACAATTAATTATAAATAAAATTAATTAATTTCCATTTGTATGAAACAACATTTTTTGGCCTTAAATATAATAATATTAATTTTTTATATCAGAAAAACCTAGAGATGATTTCTTAAATATATCGAAAAAAGGAATTTTATGCACATAAAATAAATATTTTGATTTTAATTATACGTTAACTGTACAAAATATGCAGATTTAATGCATTCAGAACAATTTACATTTAAAAATAAGAAAATATATATTTTACGTTTCTCTTTTGAAACATTAAAATTCTTTTTTATTTAACTAAAAAAAAATAATTATGTTTATAAACTTTAATTATTGTTAGGATTAATAATACTTTCATCAAAACACTGAGATAATATTTATAAATATATTCATAAATTAATGAATTAATTAATAGAATAATATTTACCATGATTTATATAAAAATAGAATTTAAATTTTTTCATATTTGAATGATATACCAATACAAAAATTACAAAGGGAGATAAGAAAAAATTTTTGTAAAGATTTTCTTTCACAAAATTTACAGCGAAATTTATTTATTTAAATTTGTATTTTATTCTTTGATTAATTTTTAATAAAGAAATAAAAATAATTTAATCTTGATTTTAATGACGGTAAGTTTACGTGTTATAATTTCATTTGTAAAACTTGTCATTTTGCAAAAATGTTTTATTTGTAAAATCTGAAGAAAACATTCTTTGTATGCAAAGATTAGAATTGCTTTACACAAACAGAAGAAACTCGATAAAAAAAATCAGTCTAAAAATTTACAAATGGTCAGCGTATAGCATTTGATTTTGCTTGATTTACAAAATACAATTTATTTTCTCGTAAATTAAAAAAAAAAGAAAAAAAAAAGAAAAGAAAAAATTATTTAATGCAAGATAATTCCAAATAGGTCTCATTTTTTATTAAAGATTAAAAATAACTATGAGAAATTTTTTTAAATTTAGGGAAAAAATTTTCATGGAATCCCAAATCAAAATGTTATAATAATATCTTAAATAAAATTAAACTATTAGCTAAGAAATTAAACAATTTAAAATAATTTAATTTTATTGTTTATGTTGATAGAATGTTATCCATACTATGTGAATTTCAACGTATCAAGTACTCTTAATTTCAATACAAACAATTTTGTTTAATATGAACAATTATTTTTTATAATATTTAATAATATATTCCTGAATATAAGAGTAATCATTACTAATGATGTAACTTGATGTAAAAGATTTTTAAAGCCCAGCACGCGCTTGATTTAAAATAAGTACTTACAAATATGTACGTATGAATATAGCTATATTATTATATATACTCGAGGATTCACATATTTGTTAAATATGAAATTTTTGAAAATAATTATTAACTGTAATATTTTCATTTTAAATAAATAACATCAATGTGTGTTATTTTTAAAAGCAAATTACCTATTTGAGCCACAAATATTAAAAAAAGTTTCAAATTTATTCAAATAAAGTATTTCTGATATTCTTTGCGTAGAAAGTATTTTGAGAGATCAAATGTGTTACTGATAGATGGTTGAATTGATGACTGTAATATTTCACATAAGAAATAAATTATAAAATGATTTTAAATTAATAATAAATATTATCCTTAAAAAAACATTGTCAATTTTAAGCAACAAAACATGCATATTTTATTTAAAAAATAATCCTAAAAATTCTCAGTATTCCTTCCATATCGATTAAAGATGTAAAAGCATTGGGTAAAATATTACTCATGAATAATAATATCAAATAAATATTATATTTCAGTCAATTTCCTTTGAAGTTTGAAACACAATGTGAAATCATAGAATCAATAAATAAAAGGGATGAATAAATTGAAGCTTACGTAATGAATTTCTCATGAAAAAGATTTTAGAAGAAAACGGACTCTGTTTCTCAGTAAAATCGCATGTTGTTTTCCGAAAAATTATCTTACAACGACAACTGAAAGACTTGCTAATATCCTGATTTCTTATGCTTGTTAATATAATTTGGAATCTTGTCTCTGCTTTCTGTTCTTTGAAGTTCTTTGCTTATTGCTAGAAATGAAAATTACACCATATTTCTAAGGATTTGGAATTTGTATTGTAAATCATATGTCTTAAATAAGTAATTTATAATTTGCTGTCATTTTTTAAATATTAATTTTGCGAATTTTGATGTATGAATACCTGTATATAATTTTTATATTTAATACATTTATATAAAATAAAGAATGTTTTCGTGAACTGATTTATTATTTGACATGGTTGATCATTCTTAATGCTATTACTTGTGTCACAACATGATTATGAAAGGAGCTCATAAGTAAGATAAAATCTTTAAATTGGTTATCATATGATATTTTCTTCCTTGTTTCTGAATTTGTTTAAAAGATGTTAAAATATACCTTTTAAATTAACATAATACTTCTTATATAACACAATATTTTGATTAAATATTGCACAAACAATGTTACTAAAAATACATATTAATGCATATCTATAATATTGTTTCATAAATATATCGGAGATATTTTTTTTGCCTTATATTAATTTTATCACCACAAGAGTATTGAATTTGTCATCGTATACATTACAGAGTATTACTAAAGGGCAAATAATTAAGTGTAAAAAAATTCATTTGATTAATGATAATAATAAAGTGATATAAATTTTATCCAAATAATTTCATTTTGATATAAATTTCATCCAATGAAATATTACATAAAATACATTGGATGAAATTTATATCAAAAACATAGTTCTTTTATTTAATGAAAAACAAAGTAACGATTACATGATAATTTCCTATATAAGGAAAAAGCATTTTAAATTACAGTAAAAACATAAAGCTTAAATTTATGCTGGTGTATTAATAAACGCACAAAAATAGTTATAAAGAAAAACATAAATGTTTGCTTCTTAAAGATAAATTCAACAAACAAAACATAAAAACTGTTAAGGTAAAACGTCTAAACAAGCATTTTAATGTTTGCGTTGCAATACTGAAAGATTTTAAATGCTAGTAACATAAGTTTTTTAATAGTAAGTAAGATGTTTATTAGTAAATAAAACATGGTAAAATAATTTATGTTTTGGTGACAATATGTTGCAGCTAACTTTTTAAAATTTTATAAGACAATAATTTTACCATTCAAAACTTCCCGATAAAAATATATTTTTGAAACGAAATAAGTAAAAGCGAAAGAGGATTGGTTTAACTATAAGTAAACAATATTTTTTGTTTTATTACATTCTGCTATATTAGCAAATGACGTTTTAAAATTCAAAATACCTGTAAAACATTTTGTAGAAATGTGCTACATGAAGACAAAAATGCTAGAAATCTTTAAATACTGTCATTAAAGTTCACATTCCAAATGTTTCGTAAAATACCAGAAACATTTCATGTATATACATAGCTGCAAACCGTAAATGCAACACCCATTACGAAGCACTCAAATAATATGAAATTTACAACATGTATTAGCGGAGGTGATATATGCAAATGAATCAAATTTCAGCTCAAGTGCACACCACGCATGCTTATGGCGCCATTTCAAAGCACTATTTAAAACATGGAGATTTCAATGATTTCAAGTTAGGCAATTATGTTTTTCCTGTGGTTTTCTTCAAAAATAATAATAAATAAATAAACTATCAATTATGCCTCAGAAAAAAGAGCGAACATTTTTTGATCAAGTATCCAATTCAACAGAGGAAGCATAAGGGCCTACCGAGATTGTGGATTATCTTTCAGGAAAATCGGGAGTCGTGTTGGACGAAACCAAACAACTGTATTGAGTATATGCGATTGTTGGTTGCAAGAGGGTACGACGGACCGACGTGTTTGATCACATCTGCCTCAGTGCACTACTTCACGTGATAACAGGCAAATTGTGTGCATGGCAGTGACGAATCGCTTAACCACATCACGAACCAGGGCACAGCACATTCAGCCTGTAATGTATCATCCAGTGTCTGCATGTACCATTTGTTTACTGCAGACTGGTCAGTCAGCAAAACGTCCATTGTTTTGTCTACCATTAACGCTGAACCACTGACGTCTTCGCCCCAATGCTGCGATGCAAGAAGGATGTGGACGACCGAATGGAACTAAATTGTCTTTACTGACGAGTCACGCTTCTGTCTGCAACATCACAATGGTCGCATTCGTGTCTGCAGATAACGTGGAAAGAGGTTGCTGAACAGTTTCGTTATGTACCGCCGCACTGGTACTGCGTCGGGTATTATGGTATGGGGCAGTATTGGATATCACTCTCGCACTCCTCTAATACGCATTGCCGGTACTTTAAATAGCCAGCGCTACACCGATGCAAGAAGGATGTGGACAACCGAATGGAACTAAATTGTCTTTGCTGACGAGTCACGCTTCTGTCTGCAACATCACAATGGTCGCATTCGTGTCTGCAGATAACGTGGAAAGAGGTTGCTGAACAGTTTCGTTATGTACCGCCGCACTAGTCCTGCATCGGGTATTATGGCATGGGGCAGTATTGGATATCACTCTCGCACTCCTCTAGTACGCATTGCCGGTACTTTAAATAGCCAGCGCTACACCTCCAAGGTGTTGGAGCCAGTTGTCCTTCCTTACCTTCAGGGCTGACATTCAAGTATTTTTATAGTTACTGGTTTAAAACACGTTAAACTATTTTATCTTTTTTGTGTCGTTAGTAATAGTTATTTACTATCAAATCACTGAATTTATTTTTTTTTCTTGTTTTAGTGTCGAAACTATTCCTTTTATCATAAGTATTTATTTGAAAAAGTGCATTATTTTAGTTTACAGTTTAAATTCATTGTTTTATAGAATTTTTTACCATTATGCATGTTATATATTTTTATAGCCCTTATGCATAATATTTTGTCCCATATGCCGACGAATATGTGTATGACAGGTTTCAAATAACAGTTTAAAAATAAAGAAACTATTATCATCTGAACAAACTGTAGCAAAAAAAAAATTTGAGCTGGATGAATAGTGAAGTTATGCCAATTCTTATTTCATAACTCTGTAGATGTATTTTCAACCGATTTTAAACTTTACAAAGTCTCTAGTGACGGAATTTTAGAAGTTTAAAGTTAATATTTATTTTGGACGGAACGTAGCTAAGTTTTCCAGTTAGGTATAAAACTAATTGTTATATCCTTTGCGCCAAATTTGTTAAAGATATTTACCAAAATTTAGGAAGCTATTTCATAATTAAATAATTCTTTGAAATCAACCCATTTGTACAAATGCTTTTGGAAAATCCCTTTGATTATTATTATAATGCCAAAACTCATCTTTGATAATTTATACGAAAAACTAATATTTGTTAAATTAATTTTATATATAATATATTTATTAAATTAATAGGAATTATTTTAGTAGACATATATGTTTCTGAATGGGGAACTCTTATGCATTAAACTAATATTTGAGAAAAGCTTCTAACTAATAGTACAATTCAAAATTAAGATCTGACTACAATGTTTAGCGATCAGTGTAATATCATTTCTTAAGGACGAATGAAAGAAGTCTTAAAAGTGGGGCAATTCAATACAGAGTTAGATTTTGAAATACGATTACATTTCAATGTGAAGAAACCGATACTTGAATAATGGATCAAAATTACTGTTTTATTTCTCATACGGAGAAAAATTATAATGGTAATTATACTTAAAATAACGAGATAGGGTTTTGACATTTATAAATTAAAAGCAACAAGTAAAGATAGGAACAATTTTGAAACAAAGAAGAAAATTGTTTATCTGCACTGTCAAAGTTGAAAGTTATATACTATTATTTAGAAAAATTATAGTTAAAACTTTTTTTCAAATTGATAATTATTTTATACAATTGATTTGAAAATCATAATAACAAGTTAAAGTGGAGATGTATGATTCTCAATTATGCTAAGTATAGAAGAGTACACTGAAATGTAATCATAAAATTACCAAACATACAACTTTTAATATCATTCTAGTGGTATCTCTGATGATACTACTCAAATATACTTGTGTTTTGATATTGTTCTGTAGGGAGGCAATTAAATATTGGTAAAAATTTGAAGTGCAACTCAAGATGAAGACTAAATTAATATGAATGAAAATCTATGTATTTCTCTACTAATTATGCTTCTGCAATTTAAAAGTCACATAAATGAAGTAAGTAGTCTTTTTTACAATTTTTGATAGTGTTTAATAATTACTTGTCTTTGTCTCCTTTTGAAAACCCGATTCTACTGTGTATTTATCAGAATTGTCAAATTTCTTATCAGACGGCATTTATATCTCATTTTTTTCAAACTCATATAATTTATTGTTAATATTCATAAAGAAGTGATAATTCCTCTTGGGAGTATTTTAATTGAAATTTGTGTGATAACAGTAATAATCAGTTTTAAATCACAGCTTCGTAATTGAAATAATTTTCAATTAAGATAAACTGCTTTCATGCTACTGTTTGATAAAATAGTATCAAAGCAGTTTATCTTAATACAATTATTCTATAGCAAAAATTTGAATGATTAACTTTTCATTGAATATATTTTATTGAATCTAAATGTACTATGTATAAAATATAATACCAATAAATACATAAAGCAATAACATATTAATAAATAAAGTTAAGCCAAATTTTTTAATTTCCCTCTTACGTTGAACATTTGATTGTATGATGTCTAATCAGAGTTATTATTTTCTAGAATTTAAAATATTATGAAACAAAGTTATGTTTTTTTAAAAATTTCTTCGAGGAATAGTTTTTCAAAAATGTTATAAGTAAAAGTTCTGATAAATATAAAGTTTGATTATAATTAACGACAGATTGTGTGAGAAAACGTTTTGTGAAAACCTTATGCAGTCATCAACATATTGCATTCTTTTTCATAAAGCAAATATTTAGTTGCTTACGAAGAAAAGCTATTTCTTAAAATGGAATGTATTTTAAACTGCATATTTATGCATGATTTATCCTACTATGCGAAACTTCATATTCCTTACTACAAACGAAATATATGTATTAAAACCACATAAAAACAGTAAAAACTACGAAATTTTAGAACGTGACTTCTGACGAATTTTCTAGCCAAGAAGTAAAGTATTCACCATTCATGTCATAAGAGCCTACGGTGGCATATTTATTAGGTACGCTTCTTCCTTATTTTTTTTACCTAAGTGATAAGTGTGGAGTAGCTTAGATGCATCAAAAATTTTAATGCCATATTATTCGCACCTGCCTAAAAATCAATGCAAATGGAGAAGCGTCTTTCAGAGATTGAAATATGAATTTAATCAGATTTTCAAGGACATAAACTGTACGAAGGAACTCCGATAGCTTTAAGTCACTAAAAATCTGAAAAAGTTTTGAAAATTTTGCTGAAGGTTTTACGATATGTATGTGGTTGTATATATGATACTATAAAGATACTTAAAAAATTAAAGCAAATTTTTCACCCAGATTTAAATTAATGAGATTCAATTATTGTGCAAATCAAAATCAGAATAATCACTTCTTAATGATAGTGATTAAAAAATGGATCGACAGTCAATACACATTTTCAGTATAAATATTTAAAATTAGTTTTGGAGTATTATGTGATAAAACGCGTGCAGATTGTACATAATAAAGAAAAATGTGTTTGAGAAAATTTAGTTAAGTGGTGCTCAGCTGGTTTTTTTAGAAGAAATAATGGGTTATCTATTATCTAACACAACATCACTCATAAATATCAAGTTTTAATTATTGCTTTCACTCGTGTAGGGAATAGAGCATTTAACTGTGTAATATAAATATTTAAAAGCGAAGTATATAATTTAGATTAATAATTTATAGTCTTAAATTGTTAAAAACATAGATGTATTTAATAAGTAAAATCAAGTAGAAGTTTTTCTACAATGTGTTTCAATAATGTGAGGAAAATTTTATTTCAAATTGGGAAATTTTAAAGACAGCTTATTTCAGTTTTATTTGCATTGCAGTTTCAAAAATATTTTAAGAGTTATCCTCTTTAAAAAAATGAACCATCTAAATGGAAAATTTTATTCAAATGGTATATAAATTTTAGTAAAATAAAATTATTTTTCAATTATTTTCTTTATAAAGTTTATTATATGCCACCAGTTTATCATTTTTGAACAAAATTTAATTAATAAATGGATAAAAGAAGAAGCATTAATTTTACCAACAAAAATAAAAAGTTTTCTCATAAAATTTGATGATAACATTTGAATAATATATTTCTATCATTTAAGTTTTGTACATACAATATACACACCTTTTTTACATTTATTTTAATCAAGTTATTTATTATAAGTAATAAAAATTTAAACTCTCGTTTATATATTATTGTTGATTATAAATTTTTTTATAAAAGATCAATGAGTCAAATACTTATAAAAATAGTTTAATTCTCTGTAAATATTGCTAATATAAAGGTGTAAAACAACAGTTTATCATACCTGTCAAAAAGGTAATACAAATTACTCTCAGCATATACAGTTAATTTACTTGTAACTATTAGATCTTATTTTTGTTAGCAGTTTATACCAATTAATTTCTTTTTAAGTTCGTAAAACATTCCTATGAAGCTAAAAATTTGTTTCAATATCCTCTTCTTTGAAGTAACTAATAAATTTCCTGTTTATACAGAAAAAATTGCAAAAACATTTTTTGTCTAAAAAATTGAAAAAAAAAAGTATTTTCGCAATTCTCATTTTAAATTCATATTATATTTTTATTTTTATATAATGTAAAATATTTAAATTGGTTTCAGTAACCACTGTTTTTTTTAAAAAAAAAAAACTTTAATTTTATAAATTTTATTCAAGAGCGAAGCAGGTTTTCAGAATACACTCTCGCGCTTCCCTCTTTTTCAAGCTGCTAGTTGATCGATATATTTAAATATTACCGATACTTAATGTAAACTGAATTTATTCTTTGCTAAAATTTGTCACAAGCAATTGGCAGTCTCTTCTTCCAGCTGTTCACGCTACAGCAGTTATCACGGGCATTAATACCTATTATGTACACTGTATTCTCGAAACAAATGCCAAAATGAACGTGCTGAGATAGGCTGTGAACAATCTCTCATCTGGTCGTCCAGCGCCTGCACAAGAGGAGGAGTGTTTGCGTGCGATGAGTGAGGGCCGTTTCACGCAATCTTATGCCTCGTATGGGCCTGACAGCTGCTCCTAAATAGTAGAATCAGTGTTCAGTAATCGTAGCTGTCAGTCCCGTTTCGAGAATAATGAGAATGGAAGGCAGAGTGTGAATCACACGCGATCAGCTTTACGGTCAGATTCCTTCCCCTCTTAGTTATGATTTGTGAGTAAATTTGATATGGTTCTCGAAAAGAATGGTGTTATCTTTAAGTCAAAATTACGCTAGCTAGACTTAAAATTATTTGAAAAGTCTTAGCTTTTATAAGAATCCTTAAAATATATTTACTACGGTAATTTGTTTTACTGTTTATTGATATATCTCAGAAGTACTTAAACTTTTCAGACGTTTTATATTTGTAAGCAAATTTGTTTATTTTGTAACATGCATTCATTAAAATGGCTAGAAATCTATAGTTATATATTTTGGAAGGAATATAAGTTTTCCAAAACTTATTTGTAGCAATTTTGTAATGATTTCTTAAAAACGGTATAGTATTGATTATAGGACTATTTAGAGAAATTCGAATAATTGAAAAAATAAACTAGAATAGAATGATGAGAAAAATAATCATAGAAATTTCAATTGATAACATTAATTTTTGTATATATAAAACATTAAACTTATTTAAAAGTAATAATGTTTTATTTAGAAAATAATTTTTAAATAAAAATAATAAACTTGAATATAATTACTCGAAAACAAATATTTTTCAAATTGTACATTTTATTAAATTTCTATTTATTCCCTAAATTTTAGTCTCTAGTTTCCACAATTTTTGAATAAAATAAAGTTATTTACTAAAAAAAAGTTATCTTTTCTTTCTTTATGTTTTTAATTTATCCAATTGATAAAAAACTAAAATAACAAAATAACTGCACTGAAACTTAAGAAAAAATTTTAATCGCAAATATAAATTTCTTACTCAAATCATTTTAAAATTGTACATCACACACTTGTTTCTGCCATTCCCTTTTTATTGAAAATAATAGGTTATAAGTTAAATATATTCATTCGATGAAATTTACGTTGAAAAGCTTTATTAAATAAATGTTTCTCAGTTTATCCATTTTCATCACATTTCTATTATTGAGTGTGTATTTCAATAAGTAAAGTACTCATTAAATACATAGTTTTAAGAAAGTGAGAAAATTTAGTTCAAACCTAATAAAATCTTTAATAATTTTAAGTTATATGACAATTATATGTACATAAATAATAAATTCATTCCTTATGATACAATGTACTAATTCTCGTAATTACAGTTTTAATTAATATATTCTAAGCCAGTTGAATATTACCTATTATCTAGCAGCCCAAATGATTTAGCAAAATGTAAAAATATGATCAGTAAGTAACATAATATATCTAATAACAAAAGCTTTGATTTAATTTATCTTATGTTATCAGAAGAAATATTTTTACAAAACAACACTATCTCTTTATAGTGAAAAATAATGTCTATAAGTACACTTTTCGAAACAGTTAGGAAATAAGTTTGCATAAAAAGGTGGATGAGAAAATGTTTTTATGATATACGGTGTGTAAGTGTTGTAAAATATAAGAAAAAAGAAGCTAAAAACACGTGGGATAATTAAATATTATTAACGATATTTGTCTATAAATGCACTCTTCGTATATATTATGCAAGAAAACAGGGAATACGATTTTATAGCTAAAAACTAGTTTCAATAAAAGGTGTGGTTGCCCAGACGAAAATGATGTTGCACACCAATGAAATATAGAATACATGAAGCTACCGATGAGGTATTCTCTGCCACTCTTGTATCAAAGAATTTCAATTACTGAATTGATACTTGTGTTGATAAGCGACTAGTAGCAGTTCTCTCCTAAATGTTCCAAATATATTCTGTTTGGTTCCTATTTGGAGAATATACTCGACACTCTAATTAAAGTAGTCATTCATTGAAAAGAAACACTGTGTATTCTATCCATTTATAATATATTCTAATGTTTTCATTCCCACACATGAGAATTGTGTTTTCATTCATGAGAATTGAAATTCTCTGTTTTGTGCAGTGTGAAGCACAACAATAGGTAGAGAATATCACTCTTTCATGTTTAATCTGAGCTTGTTTTAATAATGTATAGGTCATGAAGCAACCGATCAAATCACTTCGCCCTCACTAAATCATGTATAAGTGCATAATGATTGGGTACAAGTTTATCTATCGAAAAGAATCCATTGATTAACATATTGTGCCGTGAAGTTGCGCGTGAAAAATACACTATTCAACTCCTTACGTCCACATTTGAGATGATTCTGTAACCATCTTTTGAGGGTAACAAAGTAGTTCTTATGAACCACAAACCATATATCGATGAGCTTATAAATCCATATGGTGGAATTGGATTCGAGCAGCTTAAATAAAAACTACAATCAGTAGTTCTCTGAAGATGGTGTTCAATATAATAGTTTTCATAGAGTGGTTTGTCTAGAACGTGTTAAATGCATTTTTAAATTTTGAGTTGTTGCATTTATACGACCATATCTTAAAATTAAGCAAACATACAATCCTCAAACACCAACCCGTGATCAAGAAATGATATTTTCTCACAACTCTAACCTCACAACGCTTCTTCCATAAGGGATTACACTTAAGCCGTCACTATGCAAACGGTGACTCCAAGCATCATATTATTACATTGCATTCTCGGTTACAAAACCTTCACTGCTGATTAGTTATTTTTAATCTTTGCCTACACATAGAATATTGTCAATCAGTATGTTTATATGTACATATGTATATACGTACACACAATTAATCCAGTTTTAAGATTAAAAATGAGCTCTTGCATATTACTGCATAGCAAAACTACAAACAGATTTGAAATCATCATTATGCATAGTAAAACATCTCATTGATATGCTAATATTGGCCTATATTCCCACTGTATTCTTGAACATGTTATTAAAAAAGCTTCTTAATGTTGACTTGGTTTTTATGCTAATTTCTAACAAAATATTTCAATTTGAAATTCAGAAACATATTTGTAGTGATGAAAGTTACTTTAATTTTTATTTTGGTGTCTTTTTGGCATTAATATTAGGGGAATAGATATAATCACGAGAATACAGGTATAACAGAAAGTAGGTCAGTTTATTAATAAATAGAATAATTTGCATCTTAGAAAGGTTAAAGGAGCAACAAAAAGACTTTAACATAAAACATACAGAAAGAAATGATGCAACAATGATTTATAAGACATCCATAACTCAAACATTTGCATTATAATTATTGTTTCAAGTTCAATAAGAATTTTTCAATATCCATCTAATTTTTTTATCTCAGTTTTAACAAAACGAATTCTTTAAGTAAAAAAAAGCGTGTTTTATGAAAGCTATATAGGCCCTTTCTAGTGGAACATATCAATTTCGAAATCACATAATTTCCTTTTAAGCTCGTCACAAGAATAAAAAGAATTAAAAGCGAAATATCTCATATATTTTAACTCTTAAATTTAACAGATAAATATGTGCTTTATTTTAAAATTCATATGTTAAAAGAATAATGAAAAATATAAAGCCATCAAAAGAAAAGAGTATTCAAAAGTTCTATATATATATATATATATATATATATATATATATATATATATATATATATATATTAAATTTTACTCTCACGCACGATGATTAAACACTAAATCTTAATTTAGCAGGCAGAAAATATTAATCATTAGATTAATTTTATTTCCAGATAGGAAGATACAGTTATTTTTCTTACAGAAGTAAAATAATGCACATGTTTAGAAAATAGAAATCACCATGATATATTTTTCCTATGACATATATATATATATATATATATATATATATATATATATATATATATATGTATATATATATATATATATATATATATATATATAGTAATAAGTGAGAGTAGTATACTCTCTTCAGTCAGATTTATATAATTAATTTAAAATTTCGCTTTTAAAATGAAAAGAATATCCTATTTTCCAAATAAAGCAGCTGAAGATTATTAACTTAAGATAAATGTAGTTATTTAAAATAATTTTTCTTTTTATGTATTATTCCAGTTTATTTTTCTTATTTACTTTGACGGAAAATAGTAAGTACTATCAATAACTTATTTTCGGTATTTTAGGTAAACTGAATTCTTTGTACGATATTATCTTATTTATACATATAAATATACCATACAAGAACGGACAAATTTAATCCGAGTTTTATTATTCAGAAGCCAAATATCAGTTTAGTATTATTTACTATAATACCTCACCGCTGAATAAATATTTTTATTTAATAAATAGAGGAGAGCTATAAAAAATCAATATTAAAGATGATCATCCTCATAATTTCAACTATTGTCTAACGATAACGATTTCGCTTGAACTATTCCCGATGCGGAGATACCGAGTCACCAGAATAGGAATTCCTGCATCTCTAAGTCCTAATGGTGAGAGAATTGATCGTTGTGCTCTTTCAAGCATATTCTATATACTTATCCATAAGGAGCCAATAAGGGCACATCGATGAGGAATAATTCTGTTTACAAAACTTTGGTGACCTACTTGGAGAGAATTGGGGAATATATAACTTGTAATGCACTTCAGACATTTTCTGTTTTTCCCTTTTTTGTGAATGCTACCATTTCCTACTTATCTCAATATAAATCAGCAAGAATTCGTAAAAATTTAAGATTTTCTGTTTTATCTTAAGCACTTTATGATCTGAGAGCCAAAATAATATTTTATTTATTTGTTAATGTATTAGGTATATGTTTTGAATTAAAAAAAGCTTTTTTATAATTACTTCCCTTAGGATTCTATTTATCATCCATCATATATTATTGTCATTATACTTAGACACGAAGAATATGAAATCGGAAACTGATTTGTAAATTTATTATGAAAAATGACATAATTAATGTGTGTGAGAGAATTTTGTTAATAAATTCAGAAGGTTCGTTTGAGGATAATTTTTAAGAATTGTGCATATCTTATAAACATTTTTTTTAAAGTAAACTATTTAGTTTTTTATTTACAATTTTTAATTCATTTTAAGTATTGCTAATTTAAATTGTGTATTATTTATATTAAAGATAATAAAAGTGTCATTCAATAAAGAGTAGAATTTTTGAACACGCAAACTTCCTATTATTTTATAAATTTAAATTATGTTTGTAAAATGTTATAAAATATTTTATTGATACTTATAATGAGATATTTATGGATACAATTATTTCTTAAATTATTATATTTTGAAGTAAATTTGTATATAGATGTCTATTTGTGTGCGTGTGTATGTAATTTTACTAAAGTAAATGTTTTTACTAAAGTACTTATTTAAAATATAGAATGTTTTCAATGATGTGAATACATTACTAACACATATTATGCAAAGTTCACAGATATTAAAAGGGTAAAGTCACAATGTTATATTATATACTCTTTAAAATATATATATGAAATTTTTTATATAATAAAACTTTTGTATCTGGGGTTGTTTTATTATCACTTGTTATTAGATAATTAGCCCTAAATAACTGTAAGTGGCCTTGTTTGACGACATGTATTAGGTAAGTCGTTGATGTATTCTTGCATTTATTTTATAATATGTTTTGTGTGCACGAATTACGAATAGTAAATTTATTATTTCAACAACATACACACAAATATAATATTTAAATAAATTCAATTTTATTTATAATACATTACCCGGACAATTGGCTATGACGAAATTACGTCACACTTTATAGCGCAAGCGATGGAATTAACGGTAATTTGAAAAGTGGGGCATTTAGTGCATGTGCCCTTGTAATTTTTGAAAGGTAATAGGTTTTTGTAAGTCTCAGCAAAAGAGCCTCTATAGGTATCACTTCACCTGGAAGACATTGCGAGTTTTGAAACTCACCACCTACTAGTTACAAGAGCTTCATCCATTACCACCAGATCAACTTGGAAATGCATTACTATTGGTAATATTTATAGGTGTTGCTTTATTCTCTTTATAAGTGAATACCATTGAGATTGATATTATTTAAACTTGAATTGAACTATATTTATTTTTAATTGTAGTTGAGGATAATGTACTAAAATTTATTTAGAAGCATACATTGAATAATAATGCACTCAAAGCTTCAATAAAAGAGGCACATATGATAAAATACCACAGTTAAGGAAAAATAAGCAAAAATAACAATTAGATACATTTCATAATTTTAGTATCAAGATATGTTTCAATTTGTTTATATAAAATAAGTTCATTAAATTTACAATTGATTCCTTAAAATAATTCAGAAATTTGGAATCAATATGAAATTTTTTGCAAATATTGAAGCATAAATTTCAAATAATTTGCAATGTAGAAATTAAATAAAGTAAGATATTAAGCAAGCGATTGTTGTGAATGTATACATTTAATTTTAATCAATGTTTAACTGATGGATTTCACGACGTTTACCATATGCTTCAAATGCCATATGTAATACAATTTTTTAATTGTAAAGTTTTCCTTAAAAAATTTAATATTTTTAAAAATAAATTAATCAAGCTATATAATATGTTCATTTCTTACAAAATATTAATATATTCAGCTCCACAATTTTCTTTCATTTTCATTTTGTCATTTCATTAATTACCTAAATAATGATTAATTAATGTGAAAATATTTCGACATGCATATTATTAATCATTAAATTATGAGAGTTTTATTCCCTATATTAGCACAAGATTAATTATGAAAGTTTTCTTTAAATACACATCCAACATACAAAAATAAGCTTTAACTTTTACAAGGAAAAGAATTATCTAATCACTTGAGAAATACTCGCCCTTTTATTTAACCGGAATGTATTTGTATTAAGGAGAAATCTAGGAATAGCACAACATTAGCATTGTAGTTCCATTTACTTAATTTTCTTTTTCCCCTGCTGTTGAAATTAGGTGTTGTGTGTTAGATTAGATGTATTATAATAAGAATTGCTTAGCGAATTCAAAGAAATACTATTAGTCAACCTAAATAAAATATATTACATTTTATTGTCTAGGTAAGGAAATGAACCTTGATCCTCGAAGAAATAAAGTGTTCTCGGCTCACGCAAGTCCAATCAAAGTATTAAAGGATGTTGTTTCAAATGGAGAATAAACGAGATCTAATTACAAGCTAAACGAAAGTATCAATTCAGATAGTAACTTTCTTCATTTAAAAGGTTTTTTTCGTTGGTATTAAAAGGACATAAAGATAATTAAACAATGTTTCCTGAAGACTTTATAATATATTTTAGTATTCATTGAAATGTCCACAAACGTGTGAATTTGGAGGGAAACTTGAATACCTTTAAATGACTTCAAGTGCTGAACAATTTGCAAGTCAAAATTGAGTCATTATGATAATTTTCAGTTGCTAATATCAAATAGTTTTGGAAATAAAATGTTACATCATAAAAAAGACATGAGTAGTTATTCAAAAATTGCTAAATTTCTTAAGCATGCATGCTATCTATTGTGCTTTGAAAACAAACCTTTATCTTTTTTAAAGATTTTATTTGAAACAATGATCAAGCTGAAAAGTTAAAAAAAGTTAATTTAAAAAAAAAGAAACTTGAATTTGTTTAAAAGATAGGAACAACGTTCAGAAAATTTTTTTTAGTTATAAACAATTTATAGAGTTGATAAAATTGTACTGTTATCAAAAAGACAAAATATAGTCGTAACAATACTGTAATATGTTTGCTTTTTTATAATGTTGATAGTGTTATTATACTTACACTATTTTAAAACTCAAGGAAATTTTAAAGATTTTCAGGCATATTCAAATCAATTTTAATACATATTACTGTTGCATGATCACTTTTTAACATTAATAAAGTTAAAATATTTTTATATTGTTAAATATTACACACAATTAATTTCTCAAATTGTAACAAAAGTGAGTTTTATTTTCTAATCAGCCATTATAGATTTTAATGTTTGAGAATTGAGTTGATTATAGATTTTAATGTTTGAGAATTGAGTTGATTATAGATTTTAATGTCTGAGAAGAGAATTGATTTTAAACTGGAAAATGTTTCATAGAGAAGTAATGAAAGATTTAATTTATTTGTCCATTAAAGATTAACACTAAGTATATATATAAACTGTATTTATAAATTAAACTAAGATTTAGCTAAATAATTAGAAACGTGATAGAAAACATTACTTTAAGAATTATATTTCTAATTCAAAAAAATACTTTATTTAAATTAATGATTTTTGTTAAAATACTGTAAATGAACATATAAAAAATTATTATAAAATTTAAAAAACGATACCTTATTATTTTCCAAAGTTTGTTTAAAAAAGGTGATAAAGTGTATATGTGGTTAGAAGACTATATTTTCTTAGTTGATGGATTACTTTTTGATTTACAGAAGCGCAAAATTTTAATTTCACTTATTAACATAGTTATTAAAATTAAACCATATCAAGGAAAGGATTCAAACTTTCTTTCGTTTATATGATACAGCTAAAAACCAAGAATGTAGGCCAAAATTATTTACATTGAAATAAATTTAATTAAGACTGAAATTTATTGTAATTCCCTTGCCTAGAACAGTATACTATAGAGAGCATAGGAGATTAAAAAAATTTCAGTAGCATTATTTACATTATGATGCATTAAAAATGTAGATAGAAACATAATAATGACAATAAATGGCACGATGAAAATTATTATTCAATTTGATTCGTAGTTTAATTAGATTATTTTTGAGATTTCATTATTTATATAAATAAATTGCTTTTAACTTCATTGCTGTTAAATTAAATGAATTCATTTGTATTTATTTAATTAATGATAAACCTATAAAATGAATAATACATTTATTTCTAATGTAAAATATCCCGCGGGCACGTTACATTTAACTTATGGTCATTGATTGCTTTTTTATTTCATCAAGTATTTTTAATACTGCTGACTGTTATACTGTTTATACTGGTAGTATGAAACTAAAAATAAAATACTCATCATAAATAGTAAATATTTAATAGAATTTATATAATTCTTTGTTTTTTTAATTTTAGAAAATAATATGAGAAATGCTGCGAAATGGTTAACTAATTTATCATTAAGCAAATTTTTGATTTCATTTTCCCAAAATATTATGCAATTTTTAAAACAAATTTTCTATTTATAATTAAGTATTAAATTTGTCATTTTTCCGTTTTTATATGTTATTATTCTCATTTCTCTAGAAAACTTTTATTTATTCGTCCATTGTTTTAAAATTATTGAAAAAACAACATGTTTAAAGTAACACATTATTTTTAAACGTATTTACTTTTAATAACAGAAGAGAACTCTAATGCTATATCAAACAGCATAATTTAAATTTCCAATGAATAGTGAATAAGAGATGAAATGAGAATGAATAATTCATTATATGATTCTTAAGTATGTTTATAGCTCTGACTTTGAATCAGAGAATAATTAAAATTCCAATATGTTCGGATATTATAATTTAACAGAAAGCTGATTGAGTAATTATTTGAAGAATATTCGGTATGAAATGTTTCTATCTAAACAAATTGATATTCAATATGAATGAAATTATTTAGAAACATTTTAAATAGTCTTGAGGCTTATTTATTTTATGATGACGTTAATTACATTTACTGATAACTATTACTTGATATGAATTTAGATAATAAGTTATAGTATTTAAAATGGTTTGTTTCACACACATGATAACCAATCAGCTAAAATATAGTATGAAAATCTCTGGTTTTGTGATAATAAATAAATGCTGATGAATATTTAGTAAATGAACACTTAGATAAATGTTAAATAAGCAAATTTTATCCTTATACGTTATTAATATAAAAGGTAAAATTTATCATATATTTAAGGACTTTTATTTCTTATTTTGAGTTACATATGAGCATATTTGGGTTGTTTCTTATTAGTCAAATTCAATTGTAATTGAATTGTGCGTTCAAATTGCAATTTTTGTTTAAATAAAAAACTATAATTAATTGTTTCATATATCTTTTCACGTCATTTTGATTAAAGTATGATAGAAAAAAATTTCTTTGTTATTATCAATATTAATATCTTCAATCTTCCTATTTTGCAGACTTATTTAAATACTTATGTTTTATATAAGCATATTTAAAATTAATTTATCTGGACAAAGGAAATTTATCTCAATTTTTAATATGAAACATAAATTGTAGCAAAAAAATAAAAACCATCATCAAAATCCATATAATATTAAAGCAAGGATGTTCTTTTTATCATGCCATTTAATTCTAGGTATTCGTTTTTTAAGAATTATTTCTACAGATTTACTTACATTAATTAGATAACTTTCTTTAAGTGTGACTAAAACATACAGTTTTTATTTTGATTATAATTTGAAAACTATTAAGGTTGCATAAATTTTGGTATTTAAATAAAAATCATGAAATTTACTTAAAGGAGAATATTCAAACAGGTTGTTAATTTGGTTTACTACTTGCATATGGATACTTTCTCAAATATTTTTTTTGAAAAACTTACAGAAAACGATATTTTCTGTTATTTAGCTCCAAAAAATTAGTTACTGAAAAATTTGCATCTACATGGTAGGAAGAATATTAAATAGTTTACCTATAAATAACCTGATAATTCAAAATTGAAATGAAAATGCTTAGATAAATTTTTAAAAATCTCAAGTTTTCACATCCGTTATCTGCAGTATTTTAACCCATAGCTCGATGTAACTTTGACAGTCTTACAACTTTGTACTTATCAATGTACATATTTCCATAATTAAATTATCTTCATTTCAAAACTTTAAGCATAAACTATACAATTGTGTTTAGCATTCTATAAGTTTCTTTAAACTTTATAAAAGAAAGTACAAGAACGTTTGATCAAATTGGTGTTAGGGTTGACTCTCTATATGATCAAGGTTGAAACCTCTTATAATAATACTAGAATGTATACACAAAGGAAAATCGGTAAATGTGTACATTCTTCATAAGATCTCAATTCTCATTTTACATCTACTACTGATTTCACCACGAATCGTAAAACACATCCTTAGTAAGATGTAATTATACCATGCTTCGGGCGATGAAAGTTACTCGCGAGGCAACCCACCGAGCGAAGATGCAACCAATCAACTATGTCAGTTTGTAGGGAGAGAAATAAATCTTTTCCAGATTTTGGAAAGAATCCCCTGACAACGTTTCCCTCTTCTGCCACTGACATGGACAATCACTGCAATTACGATCCATTAATTATCGAAACACTTATTAAGCAAGAATATTGAAAACCGCGGGCGTCAAAATCTGTGACTGAGCTATTAATTAGGATTATGTGAACAAAACGTAATTATCGAATTGTCATTCTCGATTTCAAGATGCACTATCATCCTGCGTGTTTGTTTAAGACAAGTTCTCGCACAGTGTACTTCAAGAATACTTTTCCAATGCGCTGTTTAAGTTTTGCCCTTTAGCATACTCCAAATTTTAATGACAAACATGATTGAATAAAACATGTGTATTGTAATAAATTTTTAAAATATTCAAAAAGAATGTAATGCTTTTTTTAAAGAAATGTTTGAGAAAAATAGTATTCTTATGTTAAAAAAATATATATTCAGATGATTTTATGTAGATTACAGAGGGAATTTATATTTAGAAATGAAATATTAGCCTCGGGATCAAGGAAAATTCTAACTACATGTCAATAAAAAATTTCCATTAAAATAAATGTATTCAGAAAATGAAAACAGTTAAAATGCATAATGAAACTAAATTAATGTAAATGAAAAATTAAAAATTTTCCTTTCTCTTTTTGTTTTAAAAAATGTATAAATAATCCACAGTACATTTTAATAAGATTTTTACTGTAGATTATTTTAAAAAATAAATAGAAAAATGGTGCCAAACAATTTAAGAAATCGAGGAAATGAAAATGTAATATGTTTCTTATTATTGATGAATCTTTACCATTATGACATTCAAATGGCTTCAATAGTTTTTATAAAAGCTATTTTGCGTATAATATCCAAATGAATTTGTCAACCAAAAGCTGTGGTTAAATATAACTTTATATAAGTTTCAAAGTTATTAAATTGAAACAATTGTAAAAGCTACAAGTAATAAGAAGTTTTTTCGTATATGTGAAGTGTAGTTCGAACTTAATGTTACTAAAATATTTTTAACAATAAATAAAAATATCTATTATTATGTTTGAAACTGATGTCATATGGTGTAATTTAGAAACTGTTTAAGATAAAACGTCTAGTAATTGTTTAAGGGTAAAAATAAATCATTTTTTTAAAATTAAAAATATAAAAGGAATAGAATTTGAAACTAAAATGTGGAATTTCCTAAAATTACCAATCTTGCATGAGGAACATTATTTTTTGTAAAAATTAAATCGAGAGACATAGAATGTGCAATAAAAATAACTATACTCATAATCGTTTAAATGATGAATTCGATCTGATAAGCTAGAAGCTGGACAGAAAATTGCTCTTTAGCTAGAAGTATCAAGTATAGTTGTCACAAAATTGCGGCAATAGTTTCAGATATCATGTGTGATATTTAGCAGAACTGTATAAGGTCCAGAATACCTGCAGAGAATCTCTTTGTGGCTTTAAATACAAAGATCTAAACAGATATGACTGCTATCAACTGTTTCCAGACCTCTTTACTGCATCTGAAACAATGATATCGAGAAAAATCATATATAGGAGGCTTGGTTTGAAGGTTTCTAAGCACTTAAATATCAATGGTATACATTTCCCTCAGGCAGATTTACAGGAGAGCACGTCTGATTTTGAATAGTTTGCAAAATTGTTGAACAAATAAGGACTAGCACCAAGACCCCCAAGAGACGAATCGAGATTCAGCGCGGGAAAAATAGTTCATGATGGGTTTTCATCTTGAGAGAAAATGAGAAATACTATCATCCTCTAATCATTAGACAAATCGATTGCTTTGGTAGGACTGGCATATTTATAAGCGGAGCAGTTATACGAGGTGAACGTAAACAGCCTAATATCTTTTTCTCTGTTCATTCAATGGCTGCAAATCCCAAGGAATAACATCCTCGAATTGTAATTTTTCAATAAGCTACAGAAGGACTGCACGTGGCCCAATGGTAGGACAGTGCTCTTCGGAGTATAAGGTCTCAGAGAATCTCTCCCAGACATTATTGAACAAAGGAAAATGAATGTTCCACTTCTGCATAACGTCTTTCTGAGTGTTTTGGAGTATTCTGGATTTTCTCCCAAGTGACACGTTAACACGGCCTACTCTATAAACAGTCTTCCTGGAAGTTAATTTATGCGGTTGATGAAAAATGGCTTGCAATGGCCTTTAACTGTTATGTTGTCCACTACTTTGTGTCAAACCACCAGAACACCTATGACTGCAACTATCGTTGATTATCTGAAAAAAGCATGTTCACCGCTTTGAGTGGAACTCAATGTAGAATACAAGCGGAATCCTTTGTAAGCAGACACTGAATGTCAACAAATCTCTTTTAAGACGTTTTAGGTGTTAATATCGGGGCTTTCAGGAAAATAGAAACTCTGCTGTAACAATCGTTGATCTTTGCTTTACTAACTATTTAGAAATTCACAGTAACACTTGTACAGTATACAAGTTGGTTACATTTCTTGTTTGACGAAGCAATAAATAATGTAATTCAAAATAAAATTATAACAATGCGTCATATGACACATTTCATTTTAGGTAATGTTAATCTCTTTTGCATAAGAGTCTATATTAAACTCCTGAGCAAAGTTTTAGTTAGCATTTGAAGATGTACAACATCTTTTAATGACAAACCAAAATTTTCTTGTATCAAATTAATTTTTCGTTAATATATAAAAGTTTTTAAGTTCGGGATTTTAACTTTTAAAAAAGTGAGTTTTTCGGTTATTTATAAAACAAGAGGTACTTTTAGGGTTGTTTTACTACAATCATTAGGTTATGCATTGAAATTTTATATAAGTTTATAAGTGAAAAAAAAAGACATATAATTTAATTCTATCCATTTAAATATTCAGTGTGAGATTTTTATTTATCCACATAAAATCAGAAACATTTTCTTAATTGACTTTAAACTGATTTATTCAATGTGACTTCAACAAAATTTACGCTTCCAGTTTAGGAAAAGTATAATAATATTACATATGAAATAAACTAAAATTTGTGTAAATAATTCGTTTAATGTACTTTTATGAACTAACCTTGATAAAAATACATAAGTACTTAATCTTTTAATTCTCCTCCTTTTAAGTACTTCCACACACACAATTTAACACTTAACCTTAACTTTTTCCGCGGAGTATATACCAGCATCTATCCGTACGTCCGGTATAATTCTTCTTGATCTATTAAATGCATCTCACAGTTCTCATTTTCTACGTATCCCATTATTTAATTTTTATGTGTATAGCATAACAATAACATTCCTACTTTCCATAAAAAATTATAATCACAAAAATTGAATACAACAGTAAAATGCAGATCATAACAATAAAAATGTCAAGATTATGTCATAATAATTATAGTTACTTTTTTCGGTTGTCTAGTTAAAAACTAAAAACATTTTAAATGGCTTAAATATTCGTGTTGTTACATGAATCTCCTTTCTTTAATTATCTATCTATCTATCTATCTATATCTATATCTATATCTATATCTATATATATATATATATATATATATATATATATATATAAGTGGAGTATGTGCAAATTTATGTAATATATTTTCTATTAATGAATTTGTATTACAGTATTTCTTTAAACTATACCTCAGAAAACTAAAATCATACGGTTTGATGAACCTTAACAAAACCTTCCTTTTTCTGGAAGAAGTGGTAGCATCACTGCTTCATTAGGCAATAGAATCTAATCAAATATTAAGTAGAGGTTGAAACAATTTAGAAAAGATATGGTTGCCACAGTAATTTGATTGCGCTGACTGTATAATAAAAAGCAATAAGAAAAGGCAAAAAATTTATCTTTGGCTTACCTTCTTAAATAAAAATAAAATAAGTATTTCAGAAATTTCATTTCCAATTAAACACGTGACACTATTGTTAGCTACCTTTTCTATGATGTTTCTTTATTCATTAATATTGAGGAATACTCCTTCGAAAAAGCGACTTGGAGAAATTCTCTGAATTAATTTTGTTGATTTGTTCTGTTTTAATAAAAGAAAATTATTTGGAGCTTTCTTTAGTGATTCGAATTATTTCATACGTCTCAAGCATTGAACAAACAAGGAACAATAACTGTAAGATAAAGTGAGGTGAAAAAAATATTTCTCGAAGTTAATTACAAAATTTTGAGATTGCATTGCTCTTGAAGTTAGTTATGCAATTACTCTAAGTCTTAATATTTATCGACACCTTCAGCAAAATCAGTCAAGAGTGAAATTATTCCAGGGTATTGGAGTTTTGTTTCCATACAACGATGAAATGGAACTTTTGCATTTGTTATTCTTTGTTTTTTAAACAATAAAATATTGCTTTTTTATTTTAAATTTATAAACAATTCGTTTTAGGAAAGTTAAAACTGTATAAATATTTAAGCTAGAATACTTTCAAGTGAAAAAGTTTTGGAGTACAAATTTCCAACTTAATTAAAAATATTAATTTCAAAAATATAGAAGTAATACTTTCTTATTCGGAGTAATAGAATTAATACTTTCTTATAAGAAATAAACATCATTTCAAAGTAGGTATGAAATACAAAATGTTATTACCCTATCACTTTCAAACATTCAATTGTATACGAAATCATTTTGCTTGTAGGCAATTAAATTTCTGATAAAATACATGTAGACTGAAAATACAATATTTTTTATATTTATATAAACAAAGAAATTACATACATAAAATAATTTTTAATCCATACTATAGACTGATAATTTTAAATCGTGTGCAACAATTACTTTTTTCCAATATGTTTGGAAATTATCCTTATATTAGTTTTTTTTATGATTCAAACAAAAGCAAGACATGTCTATTACTTCGTTTACAGCAAGGAAAACATATTATATTAGCTTTTTGTCACACACACACACGAACAAACGAAGTGAGTAGATGCACAACATAAATCATGATGTATTATATGTTATAGAAACTGCTAATATATCTATCTACCTATCTATCTATATATATACATACATACGTACATGTATGTATGTATGTATGTATATATATATATATATATATATATATATATATATATATTATATATATACACATATATATATAATATATATATATGTATATACATATGTGTATGTATATGTATATCATAGATTCCTTGGAAAACTATTTTTTAACTCAATAATCCTAATTTGCCATCAATTCTTTCTATTTCACTGATGCTATCAAGTATTTTACCCTTTCACAGACCCAATTTTTCTCTTTTAGTCACAAAAAGCTTCGAAACAAATTACAGACGCATATTAAGGATTCTAATTTCCGCTTACACGCACAAAATTTCATAAACAATTACACCGTTGCTTTTGAGCTGAGGGAAAGCAAGGCCTCAAAAAAATGCATCCCGTTCTCCGTATAGAAATGATAGTTGAACTTTGGGAACAATTAGCTGCTATTTTTCACCAGAGCCCATTTTAAGGTAGCCCAGTTTCTTAAGCAATCGTGCTGGGTAATGAGATTCTTAAGTGGTTCACCTAGAGAGTAATGATTAACATAACAGAGGAAAAGAGCATTCTAAACATAATAGAATGCAAATTTATGCACTAACTATGAATATAAAAAGCATTTTTCAAGCAGAAGGTTAATGAACAGGTCCTTGGGAGGGTTCATTAGGGAAGTCTTTACAATTAATTTTGAGGCAATATTGTTCTAAAAATTGTTACTGGGGATCACTGCAGAAAGACGCTAAGGGTGAACTAGTTTGAAACTACAAATAAAAATGGGTCTCAGAATACAAAATATCTAGACGATTTTACACATTATACAAGCATAAAATCCCCTTTAGTGATTCACTTTTAACTTCCAAAATACGAGAGATATTTCGAGAGTCGGTATGTTAGTTAAACGTACAACTGTCTGCGATTCCATGAATGTATACATGCTGCAGACTAAAAAGATTCATTTATTGTTCTTGTTGGATGGGTGTGCAAAAATGCATATGAAATTGCAAATAGATTCACATTAATTCATGAAACTTCAATTTATGTGATTGATAAAAATAAATTGTACAGATAATCCTTCTATTTTTTATTTTCTTAATTAAAACAGAACATTTTGTTTTTGTAATTAATAGTTTAGCCCTAAAGTTTTTGAGGAAAATTTTCTTATTTTTGATATAATATCAATAGTTTTCAAAATTTAAAAGCTAAACTATTTTCTTCTTCGAACATTATGATATGTTTTTAATATTTTTCGAATTTGAAAAATTTATTAGGAATTTATATATATATTTTTATTTTTGATGGTTATCAATTAATGAACCAGTCAAAAATTATCATGAAAAAACAGATACTACTTTTTTGCCATTTATTTCTTTATTATTCAAAATTTAATAATGTAATAAAATTTCTCATATAAAACTAAGCATTGTTTTATAAGAAAACTATTGAGTATATCCATTTAAAA
Organism: Latrodectus elegans; assembly: GCA_030067965.1. Classification (NCBI taxonomy): domain Eukaryota; kingdom Metazoa; phylum Arthropoda; class Arachnida; order Araneae; family Theridiidae; genus Latrodectus; species Latrodectus elegans. The sequence continues at coordinate 62,791,383 of CM057809.1, forward strand.
CATTAATTTCTATGATAAAATGATTAATTAATAAATTAACTATGTTTTAAAAATTAAATCCCCTGGTTAAAAATAATATAAATGTGGAAATTGATTCTAAGTTTCATTTGCTTGAATGTAAACACTAGATTATAAGAAGTAAGAATTTTTTCAGTTCTTTATTAATATTTTTTAAATAATAATGTTGTTAAAAATCATTATTACGATTTATAAATGCTTCATATTATTTCCAATATGAATGTTTTTAGCTAATGATACAATAAATATTTCGGAATTTCAAGAGAATTTTTTCTTTGGAAATTATCATTCTTTTACAGTACAACCCAGTACATGATCTAAAAATTCATTCTTGATGAAACCAGATAAAGCAAGGATAGCACTGGCCCACTCAAAGATATGCGACAAAACATGAAGTCAGGGAATTGATTTGAAACATATCGAACCAGTTGAATGGAGTCAATTTTTTTAAATTGATTAATTAATCATTGGTAATTTATCAATGTTATCATTATTTTGCATGTTTAGCATCATATAATTGAAAACTAAGTGAATTTCCACAAATCGGTGTGTTTATATTAATCTTAGTTTGAAATAAGTCTCTCTCTCTCGTACATGCATTTAATATCATGCATGCATTTAATAACGCTGTACTATCTTAAATAAAAAAATATTAAGTTAAATAATTTGAAAATCTGAATGATAGTTACGAACTGTTGACATGAAAGTATCAATGTACACTTTCCTTTACATTGGATATCGACATACTACACATTCTAAAATATTTCTGTTCACTTTGAATATACTGCGACAATACTAAGCAATCCTTTAATATAAGTTAAAATGGTTAGATTCCCCCAAAAAAATTGACAGAGTTAAATATATACTTCCAGATTACATTTTGTATATTTGCTATATATATCACATAATATCATAACTATTATAGACGCCAAATTGTTTACAAGGTGTTATAGCTTACAAGGTGTTCATTTTTTAACTAAAAAGTAAGAATAGATTAGTATATCCTAAAAATATTTCAGTTTGTTAAAATTATATGGAAAGGAATTAAAACTCATAAGGAAAACTTGAATATATATTATTGCTAATTTTATCAGCATTTTATGGCTAAGATGCATGATAGAAACACAGTGGTAAAAAGATCCACTGTGTTAAAGTATTTGAAAATAAAATTTGACATTTAATTTATTAAATATAAGCTTGCATGTACGTGCGTGATATGTAACAGAAGTATCAACTTTTTTTTATGAATTTTTTTATTTGGGTGAAATTATCAGTGGAAATTTTTTCAGTGGAGAGTAATCCTTACCATAGATTTTTCTACGCATACAACACAAATATTTTCACATTTTCCTTTTATTTAAATATGTTAAATTTGCTTGATAGTAGGATATAAAATTTCTGTTATACCACAGTAATGTCCGTAATCAAACTGTATTCATTAAGGATAATAATTGCTCCAACATTATCAACAGAACAAAGTCAACCAATAGTAGAAATAATATTATTTAAGAGTTGTGTTATCACTCCGTAACACACTATAAGATCTGTGTATGGTCTGCTTAAGAATAGTAACCATTTTTAATCATTCGTAGATTCTACTTTTCTCACTGCAAACAGAACAACGTTTTATCAATGCAATGTGGCCACAGGAAAATGCTTCATAGCACACAATGCGGAAATAAATATTACTGAGATTGATCAATATGAGGATAAATACCAACAGATATTTTGTATTTGAGCGTAAGTTCAATCTGATATGTTCTGGAAAGAGCACCAATTTCAAGCTTTAAAAAGCTGTAATCTAAAGAAACTACTGGAATTATTTTGATTATTCGATAAAGTTATTTTTAGATATTAGTCAACATTTATGATAATTTTTATCACAATGAGACTTTTCTTGCTTTTATAGTGGAATTAACACGGTATTTTCATAATTCCTGTTTCAGACAAAGTTCATAATATTTCCTTAATGATTAAACAAGCAATTAATGAAAAAGTAGTTCAATTGGAAAATAAGGAAATTATTGTTCAAGCTGATTTTTTTTAAATTAGATTTTTACAAGATAACGAGCACATTTTGCGTTTTCCCTGTGATTGTAAAAGTAATGCGTAAAAACTCATAGTAACAAATTTAAAGCAAATCATGATAAAAGTAAAAACATGGTCTTTTCTAATTAATATTATCTTGTTCTTAAAAAAATTTAATAATAGCACAATCTCAATCAAGCTTGTTGTGTCATAAGATTTCAACTGATCAAAATACTTGAACTAAATTTTATTCCACGAAAATCATTTACAAATTCATATTTTCATATAAGAAAATAATATGGTCATTATCTTTTCACATTAACATGGTTCAGTAATAAATACTAATATTTTTTATTTCATAGGATGCATTTTCTGTTTTAAAGAAAATAAATAAAGTAATAAGAAGAAGGAATTCTAAATTCTATTTAAGCATTTTGCTAATGAATATAATTATTTGGGAAAAAAGCATATATATACATACATACATATATATACATACATACATACATATATATATATATATATATATATATATATATATATATATATATATATATATATATATATATATATATATATATATATATATAAGGCCAAAATATAGTAAAGTAATGAATACAATACTAAAAATTCATAATAAAACATTAACTACAATACATTACAGAAAATCTAGCCAGCGCAGAATCAGCTAAAGAAAGACTGGCCAATATAAATAAGATAAAACATGAAAAATATTGAAACCAGAAATATATAAAATTGGAAAAGTACTAAAATATGCAATGCAAATGATAAGAAAAAGGCATAGGGACCACGTTTTCATCAGGAGAGAGATGGTCAGCTGATCAAAATAAGCACTCTTTTCTGACATGCACGATGGATAAATGTCTAAAAATCTGCGAGCAATTCCCCCAAAGATTGTTCGTATTAAAAGAAAAAAATCAAAAATACATTTAGTTCAAAAATTAGAATAAATATATAAATATATATGAAAGAAAATAAACACACTCACAATAGATGAAACATACATACAGTAGAAAAATTACATTATAAGTAAATCAGATTGAATTTATATATTATATAATAAGAGGAGAGTTGCCAAAGGTAAATTTGAAATTGGAATAAATAAAAGGCTGCCAGGAATAATTAATTTCAAAAAGTTAAAGTGGTTTAGAAACATGTAGTAAATTTGAAATTAAAATGTGTTAAAGGGGATTTTAAGTTATGCTTAAAATGATGGCATAAAAGAAAGTGATAAATGTAGGTGTATCCAGGATTCTTGTAAGAACTTCAATGCTTAGGTGGCCCTTCTTTAGTTATAAAAACTGCGCATTACTTCAATCTTACAAGCGATTCCTTACTTCTTAGATATTTTAAAATAAAAGTAATTGGAATATTAGTATTTTTTAGGTGAGCTATTAGGCGTTTTATTTAATTTTTAGTAGATTCATAATTTTTGCAGATATTATAAACGTGATTAAGTTCATTAAATATAAACATTTCTGTACTTTCTGTAAGAAATTCTTGAGTTCCAGGATATTAGCTCATTAACATTAAAATTAAATTGATTTGTTCTGTCGAAAACATCAATATATATAATAGAATTATCAATAGTGATAAATAAGTCCAAAAATTCTGTTTTAGTATCAAATAAATTATTTTTAATTTGAGAAAGTTCTTCAGGGTAAATAGTTTTAGAAATATCTTTAAATATTAAATTGTTGAAAATAATGAAATCATAAATGTATCTGAAAGCAAAAGGATATTGATAAATGAAGCTTCTTTTCTAAGTGATGTAGAAATAAATTTGCTAGTGTGCTAAAAAAGTTGGATCCCTGTTTAATACCACAATTTTAAATAAATATATTTTCACCGCGCGCGCGTTTAATATAAAGTTATTATAAATATACACAATTTAACTAGATTGTTCCAATATTCAAGATCAATAATTAATAAGTTTCTATATTCCTGATAATAAATGTGCAGTACATCGCTTAATTTATCAATGGGAATACTTGTAAAAAGGTCTTTAAAGTCAAAAGAATTAAATATATATATTTTTTTTGATACACACACACACACACACACATATATATATATATATTAAAAGTATGTGATAACATAGCAAAATTTCAACTAAACATTACTTTGCTAACTCATTTTGTTAATTACTGCATGAGATTTGTAACATAATTCTTTAATAGTAGAAGAATTATCATTTACAGTTTGGGAATAATTTCTACTTGGTAAAGTTAAATTGAGTGTATTCCACTAAAATAAGATAGAAAAAACTTGTAAACTTTACATTTTTACAAAAATGTTTGAAAAATCTAAATTTTAACCGAATTCCTGCAAAACAATTCACGAAATTTATTAATTTAGAAACAAACTTTTAAATTCTTAAGCATTGAGCTTTTTTAAACTAAATTGCTGGAAGAATAATATTCGTTGCGTCAACAGTCGAGACGAATTCATCAACATACCCAGACTATATCTCTCCGCCAGCCAGATTTAAGTTAAGATACCAGAAAATCAAAAATAGCTCCTTTTTTGGGGGGGAAAGTTGTGTAGGTGAAATATTTGGCTTGTCTCTTTCCTTGCTTGGTAGTTCAGTGAGATCTCGAGTCTTCTGATCAGAAACATCTCTTGTGTGTGTGATTCGTGAACTTTTTATCTCCCCAGGCACCGAATGTTCCCTCAACAGAATTCGATCGGATACGGTGGAGATTGCATCAATCGCTCCGAACGCAGTTATTCCGGAAAAAAAGGAGCAAGGGATCTGTTTTTGTTTCGATGTTGCTTTTTTTCATTTAGTATTTTTCTTTTTTGAATTGCTCTTCGTTTAGTATTGTTCTATGTAGTTGGCTGAGAAGCAGCTTGCCATGTCCCAGATTTTGAGATGTTCAAACTTGTGAAAAGTACAATGACTGCTGCTCTTCCTTTGAGGTGGGTGGGGTGAGCGAGAGAACGACTTGGCTTTTTGGCGTCTTCTTATATATTTTTTATCAGCCTTTCTGTTTACCTAGCAGCTGGTATTTTCGTATTTTCAATTCGAATGTGATACACAAAAAAGGAAAAGATTTAGAAACAAAATAATGGAAAAGAATAAAGCAGATGAAAGAACTGATAAAATAAAAAAAAAGAAATCTAAAATCTTGTCCCCGTGATATATTAGACTGAACTTCGATTGATTTCACTTTCTTTAGAGTAGACAAGAGTCGATTAGATAACGCTGACTTTATTTGAGTAAATTATCATTTTCGAAATGTTACCTTGATAGCTTGAAGATTCCATTCTGAAAATTAAAATTGAGATACAAGTTTAAATAATTCATAACATACATAATTATAACATATTAAGCATCATTACTCAAAATGAAATAGGGGTTTTATATTTAATACATTTTAAATTATCATTAACATTGAATTAATTTATGAAGTAAAATTAACAAACTTGATTTTAAAACAGTATATGCCCCCCGATTTATGGAAAAAATTCCGACAAAAATCATCACTTCAATTAATGTATTCTGATGTCATTCTACTTTCTATAGGAAGTTTGTGAATCAACGCTGTTGTCTGAATAATCATAAGCAATGGTTGCAGAACTGAAAATCCATTGATGTGAACAGTAACAACTGATGAGAGGAAAGCCGAATCGTAGCTTACTACAAAGTTCTAACTGTGAAAAAAGTAACTTTTTAGCTCTTCATTGCTTTTTTAAGTCTAATAAATCATTGGTGATTTTGTGAAAGTAAGTGGATACGACGCAAATGACCATACTATTAGTGTCGTAAATTTTCACAGTTCTCCCGTTTCTGAACCAATTAATTAATTAATCTTCTTTTTTGTCTTTTGTGTGTAATTAATTTATACTTAATTTTAAACATATTAATACTTATAATTTCAAAGAATCATCAATGTAGGTGATTCAATGATGAGATCACATTTCTGAACCAAGGAATTTTCTGAGACGTAACAGATCTGATTAAAATTCCGTAAATAGCAACAGGAACTTTTTAACTGTACAGACAGCTGAATTTATATTTTTATTTCTTAAATAACTGCTTGTCTAGTTGTTTTCTGAACAATTTCTGTGCATGTTAATTTGAAGATCAACTTAGTTACAAAAAGAAACACAAGGCATTAAATATTGCAAGCTCCTTGCCTTCATGTTTTACGAGGATGGAATTGTTTAACGTTGGGTTTTAAAATTACACATAAGGTATTTAAAAAAACTATGATTTTTGAACTTATACTTTTAGACACAGTAATATTGGAAGGAAATTCAGTACTTTCAGTATAGAGAAATTTTAAATGCTGTGTGTGTGTATGTGTGAGTTATATTACTTTAATATTTTTATATCAAAATTTAACTATATAGTATGGTTGAAATTAAAAGATTATAAATGGAACACTGAAAAAACAATTGAATTTGACATTTTTTCATAAATTTAGGCAGCAACTAAAAAGTGACTTTTAATAATATGAGTACTTTACATTTATTAAATACCATTAGAAATACTTTTTATTAAATTAAACTTACGGACACTAAATTAAGTGATCTTGACATTTTTCATTATAATAAAGTTGCAAATAAAGATTTTGTACATAAATTTTTGGATTTTATGCATTTAATAAGTAAGCAAAAATAACCAAAAATCGTTATCATAATTATTATAAACAAATTTTTAGCAAAGGAAAAGTTTAGAATTATATTTTGATATACATAACACTACTTTTGCATAATTTATGCATTTTACTGAAATGTATATTAGTTATGATTTTTAATTTATTTTTATTCTTAATATTATATATATATATATATATATATATATATGATTACTTCTTTAACAGTAAGTGTCCATAACGACATTACGAAAAATTGAAAAGTTATTTCTTCACCTTCTGATGAGTTTTCTTTCAATAATTAAAAATTACCTGGAATTTTTCAACAAAATTCTAGCTAAATAACGTTACCTTGATATATGTTAAAAGCAACATTTCCCATAATTCGATAATTTTAATATAATTATTCCTCATTATTCACTTGAGTGATTTCATTTAGAAGTAAACTCTCAATTTGCTTTATTAGAGCTCACTTTCAGTGGCTAACTTTTGCTAACTAAATCTACTAAAATATTCTGTCATTAGAACTTGCACTTTTTAAATCTGAACCACTATTATTAATCCATGTGTCAAGATCCAGATTTAATCTGGGACAGCTGAGAGCTAACTTATGCTTCTTAGAAGGACATTGGTACTTTTAGAAATTGTGACATTTGTAGTTATTCTAAAGTCAACGATCCATGATAAGATAAAACACCAAATATGTTTTTTCCAGAATCAAATTTGGTTTCTTTCCGTTCCAAACAGCTGTATACACATTTACATAGCTCTAAGCAATGCATACTGCTACGATTATTCTGTTGATTTTTGTTGAGAATTTTTCATAAAAACCGATGTATAAATTTGTTTAAGAGCTATTTATAAAATTTTTATCACATGATTTTCAATTACTTCTTGTTCTGGATTAAATTACAATATTCGTATTCCTTATTTTCAACTATATGTTGCACTGGACTTTATTTAATATGAAAGGTTATAATAATCATATTTATATCTTTCACATATTTAAGAAGACATCAATATTATTATGTCCGAAAAGAAGAATTATTTGTTTTATTAATTTTTGTGGTTTTGCAACTATATATATTTTTTATTTAAAAAAAAAACTTACTTTAAACACAAAACTCATATTTTTCAATATTTTTACTATCAGTATACATTATCTCTATCAGTTGAGTATTCGTAAATTTACCATTAAAGAACTATTAGCATTTTTACTTTAAGACTTTTCTTTGCGTAAGATTTTGTCGCTCAATTTTTAATTTTTAACGAAAAAAGTAACTAAAGAATTTAATTGTAATTATTCATATTCTCTCAAGTATAATTATTAAATTACAGTAGTATGAACATTATAAAGAATCCACACTTAAAAAATCGAGTTCTTTTCAGTACTCGATGAATGTAAGAGTTATTTAACTCTTACGGTCTTAAATAAATCTTTTTCGCTATTTAATGTAGTGAAAAATATTTAAATCCTACTAAAGTGAGTTTATTACGATATATTTTAAGAGTTAATCTTTTAATAGGAGTTGAGTTTTAAATAATAAAATATTGAAATTCACTCCATTTGAGTGGAGTTCCCCTCGACATTTTTAAGAGCGCAGATCAAGGTTAAGTCATCATCTCGTTATAACCATGATTAATAAATAAGTTAGATGGTAACAAATTGCATAAAGATTTATTAACTTTTTATTGAGACAGCTGTATTTAAAGTAGCAACCTTTTTTGAAGCCCTTAAAATTAATACAAGGAAAGAATATGAAATCAAGCATTAAATTAAATATATATATATATATATATATATATATATATATATATATATATATATATATATATATATATACACACACCCGCTCGGTGTTATCCTGTTGATAAAGAGCATTGGGGAACCCCTGAAAATAGAGTAATGTCTCCGGCAGCAGCAGATGTTCCATGTAACGTTGGACTGACATAGTGCCATGAATACGAACTATAGGTGACCTGGAATTGTACGGAATGGCATCCATAATCATGATGCAACATTGTTTTGCGCTGGGGCGTTTCACGTTTGCAGCAGGATTGGATCTATCTTCACGTCGACACCACACTTATACGCGAAGACTGACACAGATGAAGCAGAAGCTTGACATTTGAGAAGACCATCCTGTGCTACTTCATCGTCCTCATCGTTCTAATACGGCACCTTTTCAGACGTTGGCGTCTATGATGTGGGGTCAATGGCTGTCTTTTTAACGAGCGCCATGAAGGTAGGTTGCTAGAAACCAATCGAGGGCAAATGATTCTGCTCGATATAGGATCATCCAGGATAACTTGCACATGCTGGAAAATTGTGGTCTTGTATGTGCTGCAGAATGCTTTGCGGGGCCGACACCATCTCCCTTGAATGCACCTATCCACATGAGTTTACGACACTCTGGCACCCAACAATCGTTACAAAGTTCTTTTTTCCAACTATCTTCATTACAGCCGGTGCACTATAGACGCGTCCAGGTGTATGTCAGTTGCGATTTCGCGTTTGGACCAACCAGCCTTTCTCAGTTCGATCACTTTGACCCTGATAAACTCGTCTCTCTGTTGGAACTGACTCCATCGATTATCACTAGGTCTTCTCTTCAATTACAGGTGTCCTTTGTGACAGGAACAAACTTTCAGCGATTATTTTCCAAACACTAATAACAGAGCTATTATTGTTCACTCTGCCGGTTCCTTAACTTTAATCTTATTCTATGATCCAGCGATCATAGAGAGCTGCGCATTTCACATCCTTTGCATAACTTGGTAAGGTGCAAGGTGGTCTACCCTGAAATTTGCATAATTTTCTGGCTAAATAATTCAAATCATAAGTTTGTTATAACATACAATACAACACACTATATAAGCAACATTTTCTTTGCTTTTATATAGTGTGGAATCTAATAAATGAAACTAGTATCAAGTTTATCATATTATTAAAAAATACCTTAAAAACCAAACAATTTGGAAAAATTTTAAAATGATTAATGGTAAATAAATTTTTTATATATTGCTTATTCGTACAGACACGATTAGCGAAATTTAATTATACTGAAATAATTAATTTAATAATCATAAATGAAAAAAAAAATCTGTTTTTAAAGATAAAAATAATTCATTAAGAATAGTGGTTAAATGTATATGCATACATAAAATCTAAACAATAATCTATATTCTTATATTATTAAGTTCCTATAACTTATTCCGTTAAGGATATATTTTAAGAAATTCTACATAAATGAAAGCAAAATAATGAGAGCATTGTTAATAATTTTTTTCTCAATGCGTTTAGTTATTTCCATTTATTTTCTTAAAATATATACATATAAACAGTATTTTTTTAAAAACAATCTCTCTTTAATATATGTTCATGCACTACATGGTAGTAATTGAATGCATTACCTGAATTTAAACAAATTCAAACTCAAAAATTATACTTAAATTAAATGACGTGCAAATACGAAAAACAAATGTTGTAATGAATTTCTACTAATATGAAAGTGTTGATGTATACCGAAAAATATATATCTTGAATTAGATTAAGTTTTCAGTGAATTCAATTTACCAAATCAACCCTTTACAAAATCAATAGTATATTTTTCAAAAAATAAATAAATTTTATTTTAAATGTATGAAACACTTTAATAGAAATTTTATGATATAACACATAAATATTTTCGTTCTTTGTTCGTTGTTCGTTTCGTTCTAACTTTTAATATTATTTGACATCAGATGTATGCACTTAACTTCATCTAAATTATTTGTTCTGATAAAAGCATTTAAAACAGTAAGGAATATTGTACTTTAAAATGTACAATAGAATAATTATCTCCAACTAAAGATACGCTTTCAAGTAAAATATTACACTCGGTTAATTTTTTTATTTCATTTGATTACTGTAATATTAATTTTTCCAATTGTTCCTAACTAACTGAATGACCTTCCCTTATATTATTCTAAATTTAAATATTAAGCAATGCATTGAATTCTTTCACGTATTTTAGTTATCATGCATAAAAACGTCAGTATGCATAAAATCAGCGCAATATTATTACTAAGAAATACGATAAAACAGCGATAAAGCTCTCTCCCACTTCCGAATGCGAATATATAGATAGGAGAGAGTAAGAAGTTCACAATCGTTAGGCATTTAGCCTTAAACAAGGCAGTATCCCGAAAATTCTAAATCAATATGTTATTCGGCTACTGCTACGTCTCGTTAAAAATATACACCTCACTTCGTTATGCAAAAAAAAATCTTGCTTCGTGTTACGTTTTTTCATATAAGAAACTCCCGTCCGAACTCATGAAACATAAATTGTCCCGAAGTGCTTCAACTTTTATTCAAGCTTCGATTATGGAATCTTAAGAGTTCTGCAAAGGAAATTTTTATAACGATTTATAGGAATGTAAAGCATAAATTTTCTTTCAGGTGAGCCACTTAATGAGTTCCTTCGACAGGGATGAAACTTATTTCCGGAACTAAGCAATAAATTTCAAGTTACGTCGCTTTATTGCTCCCTAAATAACTGTAAAATTTGGTGGTATTATAACCTCCGTGTCGTTCACTCAATGATGAAGCCTGGTGGAAGATATATGACACTGAATATTCCCAGTGCTCTTCAGTAGTATACGTCTTACCTTCATGAGGTAATTTGAGTAATGCCTGCCTTAGGATATTTTTCTGAAGAGAAAACGTAATCATCCCTTTTGACTAACCAATAGTGGGCCTTTTTTTTCAAGCAATTACAAGTGATCATAAAAAATATTATGTTTTGTTATTTTTCAATGTGATCTAAATTGGAATTCAGGGAATTTCTTAATTTTGATTGTGCTAGAAGTTTAATTTAATATTTTCATATATTCCGATTAATGTTGTTATGTCAATGAGAAATTTCTAGAAAATTTCATGATGTCTGAAAAATTATTATGTGAAAAGTCCTTCAGATTATATAGCAACTATTCTCTCTGCATTAGAATGAAATAATTCATGAGTTAATTGAATTAGATGAGTTAAGTACCCATATATATATATATATATATATAAGTACGGATGTTTAAAATGCAAAGGCAGATAGAAGAGATATAAATTGGGTGATTTAGTATTTCAATTAGGAATCCACTTGAGGAAATGTTCCCATATTTAAGGCAGTATTAGCAAGAAGGAAGTGGAAAGAAAAACAACACTATGAAATAAGTGACAATTTAGCTATCGAACAGTTTTATAAAACTGCTTCTTGAAAGTGGAGCTACCATAAATGAAGCAAATTTCATAGTGGTAGTGCCAAAGTTTACAAAAATAAGAAAATAATGCACAATTACATCAGCAATAGACTGTCAGATTTCTTAGATTTTAGGAGAATATACAGTATTCTGATATTTTTTGCTCTTAAAAATAGAGGCCATAAATTTGGACAGGTTGGTGGCCAAGGAAGAAGTCTATCCCATTTTAAGACACCGTCTTTAACTGTAGCAGTTCATAGCGTCTAGATGATTCTTGATGTTTTTCTTGTAATGAACACGAGCTCAATCATGCTGGCACCACATTTATGAGCAAACAGGAGAAGAAACTTTGATCAGAAATTTAGATAGGTTCTTCTTGACAGAAGATTTTGTATACTTGTCCGATTAAGCTAATAGATAGAATTTATAGTAATACTATTGTTCACAATATTAGCCCAAACACTGACAGAAAATTTTTCAAAGTACTCATTTGGTCTTGTGCTATTAGCATAATCATGAGCCTAATAGTGAAAACATTTATTTTAAACACACCCAAATGAGAAAAGATAACTTTGTCAGTGAATAAAATGACGAAGGAAAAGTACTAATGGCTAACACTTGTTCTACCAACGGGAAAAATATGGCATGAGAATGATAATTATATAATTTAAACTCCACCTCTCTGCAGTTGACGGGATTGGACCTCACATTCTAAATATTCAGAATACCAAAAAATCAAAATTTCAGAAATTATTATAAGGTTTCTTTGTAAGAAAATAAATTTCTTTTGAGATTTATATTGATAGGTTAGTTCAAAATTAAGCTTAATTTTAGCAGACCACTGAGCGCAGGAAATATTTAACTGATATTAATGGGGCTTGCCTTTTCAAAGCATAAATATGCTGTTTATTATTATTTCATAAAGAAATATAATATTTTATGTAAAATAAAAGCTGGGTTTTTAAAATATAGTGATTTTAAATAGATAACGTCTCTTATAAAAGAAATTTAAATTGCTTGATTTGATAAAATGAGTTTTTATAATATGGCTGTATTATATAAGAAATATAAAAACAAATTAATCAAAAAATAACATACAAGACAAAATTTTCATTATTTGAAAATTGTAAGCTTAAAATTATGAGAGAACTTCTTGATTATCCACTATTTAAATTCCGATTGAAATTAACTTATATTGGATTACAAATGAAATTAAACTGAGATGAAACCCAAATGGATGTATTTACTACTCAAATATCTCCTTCTATTAGTTACACTCTTTTTGTTATTATAATTTAATAAACTTAACTGTTAACAACAATTGCACCCATGCTGACATTTATATTCCGATTATGTCAACATAGAATTCCATTAATTTAACGAAGTTCTGTTTTCAAGCTAATTTCTAAACAAATTTTGGAAATGTGAACAGAAAAATTCACTTCTGATGTTTACTTCAGATTATGAAAAACATAAGGTAAATATGTGTTGCGTGTCTCTGAATGCACTTATATATTTATAAATATAAATACATATTAATATTAATTCTTCCCTGAGTTTTCAGAGATACCACGAGAAAGGAAAAATATGTATATTTGTGTAGCTACACTGCATATTTCTTTCAATATTTACGTGATCTTCAAATTATTTTCCAACTTCCGTGACTAAATAAACGCAAGTATCACGCACTGGATAAGTTGATTTGTTCATTCGTGTAAGTTGAAATCATGCTGAAAGATTACAGGCTAAAGCTCTTCTGTAGTGTAAATATGTGCATGGTACTACGTGAATAATTGAAATTCTCGAAATGATGATTCCGTTAAATACGGAATGCATTTTCAGATGTCTCAGAGAAAGCTTACTTTTATACTGAGAAGATCTGAAAAGTTATCATTAAATATTACTGGTTCTCTCTTGCATTGTGTAAAGATATACGCAATAACACAGAACACGATAATCTTTAATTCTACTAAGAGACATCCTCAGCTTGAGTTTTGAAATTTAAGTAATTGTTAATTTTAGCAGTCAGTTGTGGGTAAAGATAAACTAAATTTTCGCTAATATTTATGGGACTAATGTATAACACAGCTTATTCTAGAAAATGTTTTACCTAACAATACTGGACTGAAATATTGAATGCATTATTCTATGTGCTTAATTCTTTAACTTAAATTTGCGAAAAAATATATAAATTGTTCATTTTTAAAATATATAAAGTAAAAATAAAATATTGTGTATATATATTTTATCTGGAAAATACGAAAATTTCTATGGTTCAGATGAAAGTGGCATTGTGCAAGTTAATTTCAACGTTTCAACAAAAATTATTTGCAATGAATGTTTAAAAACTGTAAAGGAATAATCGAAGCAATAGTAACAGTTATTTGATAAGGATTTTATAATATACTTTGGATAGATAAAACGCACAGAAAAGTTTTGTTTTCAAACCATACACTTTGATTTAAATTGCTGTAAGCCAATTGTAAAAAATGAAAATAACATAATAGAAGTAGTATGTTTTCATTGACTGAACACTTTGAAAAATTTCGAATAGTGATTGTTATTTTTCTTCATGGGTCTACATTTATTCGAACCTTATTGTAGTTTCAGCAAACTTATGCATGGCTGCATAGTGCCTACATTGTATATACAATCCTTGGAGCAGAAAATGATCTGTTACTGCTTTGGTCAACAGTATTCCAGATTTCTCACTAATAGAAAATCGCTATCGAGTGATTGATATTTCCCATACTTTAATCCGTACATTGGATGACATGTGACAATTCGTTGTGATGCTACATGGGCAGTAATAATTACACACAGCATCCAACCTTTTTTTCAATCAACATATAAGAATTGTAATTCAATTGCTAATTCTATTATGAAATATTTGTTCATAGGTCAATAAAACTTAGGCCCGTAAAAATGCAAATATCTTTTTGTTATTTTCATTGATATTGGCCTAACAATTTTAATAGATAATAGTATATATTATTATAAATATCAATTCTATGAATTTTTCATAAAGAAGTTCAGTTTGGTTTAAAAATAGACAAGTACACACATGCTAAGTATGAGATTACTATAGATTCGAGATAAAATAAATTTTATTAACATTCAAAAAGAGAGTATGTTAGGCAGATTAAACTCTGATTTCTTTAATGAAACTTGCTTTAAAAAAAGGAAAAAAAACTTGGTGTTTAAAATTTTAATGAAACGTCTTTCAATATTTCTCAATTTTTTTTATCCATTATATGCAAAATTATTAGAAATATATAATTTTATATTTCAGTCAACTCAAATATTTTATTTTTTGAATAATGTTTTTACAAAATTTTGAAAAGAGGTCTGACAACTACATTCTTTACATATGAAATCCTTAATTTGAAATATCTATATAAAGAAAAAGAAATGTTCATTTTAAGAAATCATTTTAGCAAATCACTATTTGGTGTGTGCGATTATATTTTTCAATGATTTATATTAATATTATTGACACAATGGAATAATTTAATTTCACTTTGTATGAAACATTTGTTGTTTAAAAACAATTCTTTTAATATATGAAAATGAACAACAAATAAAATATTCTGAAACCTTTTGTCAGAAAAAGGAATTCGGCATCTTATTTATTCTATGAAAATTTTACTTAATTATTCTTATTTAAATGTATTTATTTTGTGGTATTTTTCAACTTGTAACGTAAGATACTTGGAAATTTTTGAAAGAAAATATGAGAAATGTTAGCGAATGAGAGCAGCATTTGCGTAAGTTTTCCTTCCTATTTTGTCTACTCATAATAAGAATGTTTTTGTTTCAATGCGGAACAAAAATAGAGCTGACTATTTTACAATCATTAAATATCTTTCATAGATATTTATCCTTAGAAAATTAATGTAATTTGAGAATGAAGTAATCATTTGAGTCGAGAACTTATTTTTAAAATGAAAACAAATGATAAAACTGAACAATTCATTCTACAATAAGAGCAATTTTAAAGGATGTAACGCTTGAAGTCAAAATTCTTTCACTCAGAATGGCTGTCAGATTATTTATTTAATGAAAAAAATGTCTTTCCCAATTATACTCTCGGAAATAATAAGCTGTTCTTGATTATACATCTTTAGTAATTAACTTATTTATCAGCTGATTTCAAATATTACAAGTACGTTTTTATGTAAAACTTGTTTATTAATTCCAAGAATTAATCATTTTAAAAGTTACATTCAAGTCAACTGTATAATATGATATGCTGAAGACATTCAAAAGTTAATTATAATTAAATACAATAGAAAAATGAAATTTTGTGCTAATATATTTCACTGCACAAAGTTTAAAAATTAAATTTAGTCATATTGGAAAATTTTATCTAAGCAATTAATGCATTTACTATATTTAATCTAAAATGTAAATAATTTTTAATTTAATAAAAATGTTATTTTGTTTCGTATTTCATTAAAAGTATATGAATTTTTTACTTTACCAAAGGTATTTTTTGATTTTTAGTTCAAATAAATAACGTTCATAAAATACTTAAAATAAATAAAATAACATAAACTAAGAGAAATCGAATTCATAAATAATATTAATATAATGAAAAATAACAAATGTATAACAAATATTTTAAAAATTTTAAAGTAAATAAAGATTTATAACATAAATTATTGCAGCCAAAATAAATTTTTTTTTCCAAAAATCAATTTCACTTGAATTAATTTTTATTCAGCTCAATAGCTCACTGTTCAATCAAATGTATGAGGTCAACATAGATAATTTAAAGAAAAATATATTTTATATATATTATAGAGATGAACAGCTCCAATAGAATTTTGAATAGTTTCTTTACAGAAAATAGGTAAGAATGTAATGTTGTTCCACTTCCTGTGGAATAATATCTCCGGCAGCCTATGCATCCATTGGGACTGCTTTTTCTTTGTTCTTTAAAGATGAGTGGAAGCACTTAATTAACTTTTAGATGGTGCCTTATTGTTCCTCAGCTGTGACAACTCTTCTTCGTGAAAATAAGACAGCTAAATCTATCAGTCCATGTGATTCACCTAAATAAACTTTACATTCAGTAAGCTAGAAATTCTATGCTAGTGATGATAAGATTTTCTTAGAATTTGTGTCCATTAAATGTAGATAAGAGCTTTATCTGTGAAAAATTGAAAACTTTTGTTTCTGATAGGGATTAGATTAATTTTTATGCTAATTAATATTTTCGCGGATTTAAATCTGATTCACATGTTTAGTATGCATATGTGGTACAATTTACATGTATATATTTAAGTTGTTCCACTTTATGTTAATGGCAAGTGGGATAATTTTTCTTTATATTTAATTGATTCATTTTATTGCAAATCACTTTAAGTCATACTACTTAATATAAAACACATATGAGAAAGATATTTTTAATAAAGCTGAGTTAATTTATTGCATTAAAATTACTGTAAATGATATAAAGACAAATTTAAACTAATTATTTACGATATGCAATTATTATAAATACATACTTTCAATTTTTAAAGATTAAAACTAGAGGATAAATAAACAGTATTTTTAATATAAAAAACAAATGAAGCGAAAATAAATATTACTGAGCTTGTGTTTAGTTTTTTAACTTTCAAATTACATAACAAATGCATCAAGCAGAAAAAATATAACTCGGATGAGTATTTAAGTAAGATATAGATAATAAAAAAAAAGAAGAAAAAAAAAGAAAACTTTAGGAGATTTTCTTATATTTTACTGCTAAGCTACCAAATACCAACACCAAGAAATACAAGAGATATCACAACGAAATTTATTTTGTAGATAACAAGTTGACCAAGTATCAAATGATCAAATTTATAGACTTCAGTGAAGTGTGGTTCCTGCCAAACGCAGTAGCCAGAGTAGCCGCCATTGTTGAAAATCACCGCTACCACGTGGCTTGGCAATGATTCAGAGACTTTGGATGTGTTCTTTGGGGGCAACAGACCAAGCAGTAACCACACTTAGACAAATTTGATGTAGTGTGACAGCTGAGGATGTAATCTGGGTCAACCATTGAGCAACAATGGACTGCCTATATTTTATCAGCGAAAGATCCGGAGAGCGAGCCGGCAAGGCAAGGAATTCAATCTGGCGATTGATGAAGAACCCTGGACAATACGTGCCATATGTGGTCGTGCATTATCCAGTTGAAATATGACTGTGGGCAAGCCCTGAAGGTACGGAAGGACAGCTGGCTCCAATACCTGGGAAATGTAGCCCTGGCTGCAATGTGCACTAGAGGAATACGCGCGAGAGTGATATAAAATATCACCCCATAATACCCAGTGTACGATCAGTATGGCGGTGTATAACGAAGCTGTTCAGCATCCTCTCTCCACGTTATCTGCAGACACGAATGTATGTCGCAGGCAGAAGCGTGACTCGTCCGTAAAGACAATTTCATTCCTTCTGCCGCCCACATTCTTGCATCGCAACATTGGGGTGCAAACGTCACTACGTCAGCGTAAAGGGTAAATAAAGCAATGGATGTTTTCCTGACAGACCACTCTGCTGTAAGCGGCATTGAATGATACGCGCAGATAATCGATAATGCGTTACAGACTGAATATACTATGCTATGGTTCGTGATGTAGCTGACCGATGCACTATTGCCATGTGCACAGTTTGCCTGTCGTCAGGTGAAGTGGTGCAATGAGGTGGATGCAATCGAACACGTCGGTCCATCGTACTCTGCTGCATCCAACAATCATACATCCGCATTTCAGTTGTTTGGTTTCATCCAACATGACTATTGATTTTCCTGAAATATAATCCCCAATTTCGGTAGGCCACCATCTTTCCTCTGTTAAACTCGGGCACTTGATCGAAAAATGAACTCAGTTTTCTGTGAAACATAATTAATCGTTTAAAAAAAACTTAATTGCCGAATTTAAAATTGTCAAAATCTCTAAGCCTTAAATAGTGCTTTGAAGTGACGCCACAGGCGCGCGTTTTGCTAGTTTGTGTTGAAATTCTGATCATTTTCATACCTCATCTCCGCAAATGAATGCGGTAAATTTCATGTTATTTGCATGCTTCCTTCAGGTTGTTGCATTTTTGGTTGAAAATACAGAAGTATTTGTTACTTCATATTAGTCTAGAAAATTGAAACAAATTCAATTTATTTATTTACTTTTGCTCCAATAAAAACACACAGATATGGAAACCCTTTTTTGTGGAATATGTAAGAGTTTAAAGAGAAACAAACCTTCCTTATTCATTTGAATATGTATGTATGTGATCAATACATAACCTATATTTAATCAGTTTAATAAAATATAACTGGTCTATCCAATTTAAAAATATTTCTTTAAGTGAATAAATTTACAAAATATATCATTTATGATTTATGAATATTCTGAATACTCTCCTGATTAAAGGGTTACTTTTACTTATTTTTCCAAAAAATATCACTTCAAATTAAAAATAATACTTAGTATATATTTACCTTTATTTTTCTATTTCTTAAAATTTCATCTAAGTTAATGATTTATTTTAAGAATTTTAAATAAAAATGTTCGTTTTGTGTAGTCAGCGAAAACCATGTTTGGAAATAAGTTAAAATTCTCAAATAAAAATTATATTAGTATTCCTTGTAACAAACCCAAAATGATTCAATATCCATATTTGCAAAATGCTTACTTTAAAGGAGCTTAGATCAAGGAGCATTAATTCAAAGTGATTTATGCAAAATAAAGATTTCTTGTAAATAGCTTGTCTCAGGTGGTTAAGAGACCACACTATTTAAGTAAAAGGTTATAAAGCTGCACTATAAATTACTGTTTATTATATCGGAAGTAGTTTCCTGTGAATAAATTGTCGTCTTAACACATGATTATAATTAATTTTTTAGGAAAAATCTCTTCTAATGAGCAAAAAAAGCTTCTAATGAGTAAAATTTCCCGAGAATAAATATGACATTTCCAAATCAAAACTACATTATTAAAATTTTGATCTCTCCAAATATATTGCACAATTTTGATCAGTAAATCCAAATGAAATTTGAGTTTAATTTTTATTTAGCACAGTAAATATTATTTATAAATTATGTTTAAAGAGCCAAGTTGCAGAAAAAGAATTTCATAATTATTCAATATAAAAATATTTAAGCTAGTTCAGCTGTTGCATTTTCCTTTAACATAACTGAACACAGTTTGTTAATAATAAAGCCTAATGATTAATGTCTAAATTTATAATTGAGTTTAAAAATTACTAAGAAATAATTTTTAAAAAATTATCCAAATTTCTGAGAAGTTTTTTATTCTAATTTATAGTTATCTATTGTTTATAAATATATACGATACGTTTTACTTGGTCAGTATTCTAATAATGATCTATAATCAAAGATTCTCATTCAAAAAGAAAATATAATTTAGCAATATAGAACATATTAAAATATAATAAGCTTTAAAGAAAGGTATTAGAATTATATAGTTAAGGACTTCATCCATAAAATAACTCCTACGCAAGATACTCCTACAAAGGTAAAATTGCAAAAATTTCATGCAAATAATTCAAATAAATTCAAAGTTGTTTCATTTTTTGTCAAAAATTCTTTTAATAAAAATTCAAATCATTATAAATTACGCAATCACCACCAAATTCCATGTTATACAGGTAAATAAGAAACAAAGAATATTTCAAATTATTACAAAAGTCAAAAAAAAAAAAATTATTACAAAAGTCAAAAGTCAAAAAAAATGGAACACAAATATAAAAATTTGTGTTCCAGTTTTGTACCTGACACATTACTTCTAAATTAAAATCAGTATATACAAAATATGAATTTTTTTATTCTAATCTCAGTTCATCAATTTAAAACTTAAACGAGTTAAAATCATGAATTTTATTTAACTAATATCCTTCATATGATAAATTTTTATTTCATAATTCGTGCTTAACAAAACTATAAACCAATTAAGCTGATTTTTCTTCACACATTAGACATTCTATTTATTTAGATTTGTTACTATTCCTCTTAGTTGTGGTAAACAGTATGAATCAGCAAAATAAATTTCCCATTAAAGGCATCTAATATAACTTAAATGTTGTTACATATTTCTGTTGACTTTATTGCAAAAAATATCGTATTAATTGTAATTATGAAGTTATAAGTTTACTCTAATAAAAAAAAACGTATGGTTAAGTGTTTTTTTTTTGGTGTTTTTATAAATACGAAAATAGCATAAGTGATTTGAAAAAATGATTTGTATGTTTTATGACATATATAATTTGCATATTTTCATTTGAGAATATATATCTCCAATGAATGGTTTGAAAATATAAGAAATTTATAACTTTTCAAACAACATGATCACATTTATAAGATTTGAAGAATTTCTGCATCACCAAAAAATACACTGATTTATAAGAGATTTTGAAATTTTTATTTTAGTGCTAAATACATTTAATTATACAAAATATCCTCATGTAAGATTTTTCTATTTGAAATTCAAGCAGCAAATATTAAAAGAAAAGCAATTTTTAAGTAAATTTTGGCTTTCAGGGCCATAATGGGAAGCGCAAAATTGAAATTTTTAATAAATTGAAACATTTCATAAATATATTGATCCAATTTCATTAATACACTTTTTTATTTACTAAAGTATAATATAGACACTTTTATAATGACTCCCAAAAATCTGAAATAAGAATTTCGAATTAAAGTATAAATCCTACTCTGACTCTCAATATCCTTTAGTTTATTTCGTAGCATGCCAAAATATTTTACCCCTCTTGAACGAAAAATATGTTTTATTTATTTCAATAAAAAATTTTATTTTTGGAAACACGAGTTGGAGAGAGAATCCCTAGAAAAATCTACCATTTCTATCAAATATTTAATACTTACTTATTCAATCTGTTTTACAATGTTAGAATATACCAGTGCACCGCTAATGAAATATGGTTATTCGAGATATTGAAAAAACTGTTCAAGGTTTGAATTTACTAGATGAAATGCGATTCACATCTAAAGAAAGAAGCAGATTCAGCGGAAAATCAATTCCATTTGCTCACTTTGATCCCCTTCTGAATATGCATGAAATGCCCACCCCCACTCTCGAATTTCAAGAGCGTAGTCAGCTATTTCACGACATTACCTGAAGAAAAGGCGCTACTCCAATGGACGAACTCGCTCGATTCAGACTCAGCTTCTCAATAACAGAAGTTTTTTTTTTCATCTTTTAGTTGCGTGAATTTTTTTCAAATAACTTTGATTCAGAGTGAAGAGCTTGTTAACTAAAGTAGTTATTCATACGAATACATTCGAAAATGAAAATAGTTGTAGTTGAATGGAATATTTAATTAATGCAAATTTAAATCAGTAAGGTTGAAATTGTTTCACATGAAACTTTCAGTTTCCGGATAAAGTGTATACCGTAAGAATTTCTCTCTGAAATAGAATATTTATTTCTGCCATATGAGGACTTTCAAATGTTAGAGCATTGTTGCATGATATGATAGAAGTTTAAACAAAATCTTTTAATTTGCTAACTAAATAACTCTGAAATAATAGTTGTAGACATATGCAAAGTCTCAGACGAATAAACATAAAACATAACATTATACAAAGAAGTAAATGAATAATCAACACACGAACAAGCAAGTTAAGCAATATATTTAATTACTTTCTTATTGCTTGACATACAAGTTTGATTACTTCACCAAAAAATAAATGACAAATCGAAACGAATTGTGTAAACTTTTTCATTGATTTTTGACATTGTAAGAGCTACAGATGCAAATGAAATATAAAAATAGAATTTTTTACTTCGATAAAATGTAATTTTTCTTAAACTATTTCGTTAAACATAATAAATGTAAATTTATTACATTAATATTACGAATTAATAAATGCTCTTTAAAGTATATAAATTATTTACGTTAAATCCAAATTCCCCCTTTACATATATAACTTAATATATGATAGTTTATTTTCTAACTAGTGATAAACGATTGCATATTTTAACTTAATGAAAATTATCAATAAATATGACAATATTTTTAAAGCAGTTTGAAATACTAAGTTTTTGTCGTAACAGTAATTCAAATTTATCAACAGGAAGTGAGAATCACTATAATCTTTACGTGATTTTTAATATTTCAAGAATAATTTCTTACATAGTTTTCAAAAGAAAGGATATGATAATTAAAGTTAGATTTCAAATAATAACACATATGAAAATATATAAATTTTTTGCTTTATTTCACTTTGCAATATCAAACTTATTATATTCATTTTATCTTTAATATTAAATCGAAAAAACTAAAATCATTGATTTAAAACACATAAGTGTAATCTTTTATACAAAGGTATTTCAATTTAAGAGCTTTTGTTTTAATAACTTAAATCATACTTAAATTATTAGTACGTCATGGAAATGATTTATTAAATAATTCCTATAGATAAAGATTTGAAAATTATAATTGAAAATTATAATTTTTTTCTAAAATTAAATGCTGATCACGAATATTTTAAAAGGTAAATTAAATACAAATATGGAAGGGGAAATGTTAACTATTTTAGTTCTTTAAATTCAATATACAAAATTTGAAATAAAATAGAAATTTTCAATTTTATTTTATACCACAAGAAATAATAACTATTTTAATTAATTTATTGATTTTTGATAAATTTAAATGAAAGTGTGATAAAAGCAATTTTTTTTCATAATTAATTTGCATTTTATTTACTGCAATGATAATATTTATATCCAAATGTTATTTGTATTATTTATGTTTAATCATGCACATGGATTTAAGATGAATTTCGCACTAAATAAATATGAAACATAAGTCCATTTATGTTTTTTGTTTTTTAATTTTATACCAGCATTTAAAATTTTGTAAATGTGATTCCATATTTTTGACTTATCCAGATTACAAATAATTAATTGATTCTTTCAAATTCATTTTAAATTATCATTTTCAGCGTTAATTACAATTAATGTATTTTATGAATCATTTTAAGTATGCATTTTCCTTTCACATGTAAATATATTATAAAAATGTTTTTGGTTTTTCATATGTGATAAATTTTGGTTACTCTTACAGCTGCATAGATGACATTTTGTTATTTTAGGATTTTATACAATCACAGCATTTTATATTTTTCATCAGATTTAAACCATTGTTTTAATAAAACCAATTTATTTAATAAATGTTAGACTTTTGTCTTCAAATGTTAGACTTCAATATATTGTCTTAAATGTAATACTATCATTAAAATTTAATTTTAAGTTAATAGATTTGAAATTTTCACATTTAAGTTCTTAGGGGCTGTTATCTCATGTTAAATAGGTGGAAGTGCTAAGCCAAATAATTCAAGTAGTTTCCATGTTCCTCAGTTTGCTTCATTTTTAATCCCATCAGAGGAAAAGTAACTATCATATAAGATTGTGTAATCTTTTAAAAGTAAATAAGAAAATGAGTTCAGAATTGTTTTCGAATTCTTCGAAATATGGGAAACTGCATAACATGTCAGGTTATGCAGCAGGTGTCGAAACTTTGAAAAGAGTTAATTTTTTTAAGCGTATTGATTTGTTAAAATAACATAAAATATGTGTTCTAATTTCTGCTGAATATATTAATAAGTGTGGAATTATATAATGGTTAATCGATATATCATCAATTTTATAAATAATTTTTTTTAAATAAAAAGTTGTAAAGTGAAGGCAATTTTCGTGCATTTAAAAAAAATGTAAGAATTTTTTTCCAGTTAAGTTAGATAATAACCAAAAGCTTTATTTTTTTTCCATTTGAGGATACACTGGTATCCTTCAAAATAAAAAAAAATAAAAAAAAAAAAACCTTTGCGATAAAACTCTGGTTAGCTAAACAAGTGACCTTTCATAATAACTGATCTTATGTTATGTTATTCCAAATCTTACTGGAAACATGTTGTTCAAGAAAAAAACAGATTGACAGAAATATCAAAGGCCTACTGGACTACGAGTATTTTCCAAGCAATTTTTCAATGTCTAAAATGCGAAAACTTCCCATTTGATTTTAAACTGACTCAAATTTTACATAATACGATAATTTCAGAAGTTTTTTTTTAGTTTTTAAACCTAAATTAATGAAAATTCTGCTTGCGGAACACGTTAGACACATTTTACTGCACAGTAGGTAACATATAAATGCCAGAACAGTTTTTAAAACCGAAATAAGCATTTTTCCATTTAGTGGCCCCCCGTTTTATTCTAATCTTTTGCGAAGTATTGAAACAATTGCTGTTTTACGGTAATTCATTCGCCATTTCAACTTTTAATCTTATTATTTTTCTCTAGTAAATGTGTTTGCAATTGAGTGTACTTACTCTTATAGTGCTCGTGTCAAACTGTGTGATATATGCGATTTGTTTGATGTTGTTTAAAAATATTTATGTCTTTGACTTGAGAATATTTTTAATAAGAAATATATTAATGCTAATATTTAATATCAAAGAGATTTAAATCAAGGAAGTATATATATATATATATATATATATATATATTCTGGTAAACTCTGACATTTATAAAATTTCTAATCTGTATGTATTTGATGCAAATCAAGCATGTTGCATTTATTGCACAAATTCTTAAAAATTTAGCGATAAAATAATGTGAATTCTAAATTTTCGCTGTGTAATTTTGATAAGAGTTAAGCTCTTATGAAAGAAAATAAGTTTAAATACTTAGCGATTTAGAGTACGCTTAATATTAGTGGGAATTTTCTAGGGTATTTCACAGAGATATCATTTGAAATAAAGTAATGTGTGTCTTAAGATTTTAATAATTATTGTGTTTCGCTATAAATACTTCCAATTTATTGCTGATAAAAGTTTTATATAAAATATATCATTTTTAATAACGTTTGAAACAAAACAAACTAGAACACTAAATATTGTTTTCTCTTAGTGAAAACGATATGAAAAGGGAATAATTTGTAATAACTTAGAATAAGCTCTTTTCTTTTGTTTTGTAGTGATTTAAAATTATTGTGATTTGAAATGTAATGAGTAATGTATATAACAGGTAAATATAATAAGTAATATAAATATAAAAAAAATTTTATCCTTAATTTACAAGAATGGGAAAAAATTTAAATTGCGTGTAGAACTCAGCTCATTTTTATTGTTTTGTACTTACTAATATAATATTAAAGGACTGTGATCGTATAAATCTGTATTTTATTTAGAACAAAAATAACTTATTATGAAAAAGTTTTGTTATGCTTTTAATATATTTTCCTTAGATATAGCTATGAAAAATAAATAGCAATATATATATATATATATATATATATATATATATATATATATATATATATATATATATATATATATATATATATATATATATATATATATATATATATATATATATATATATATATATATATATATATATATAAACAGATTATGTTAAACCTTATCAATAAAATTTTAATAATTTAGAAATAGTTTATTGATTTTCAAAAATCTCTCTTGTTTATATGCCTTAGTTTTCAAACATATTGCTTCATTTAACATTTTATAAAATCCTTTGAACATTTTTTATATGATAAAATGAAATTTATATGTATTGGCCCTTATTCTAATTCTTTGTTAATATATGTCTTATGAAAGGGAACATTATTTTTGAGAATATTAAAGATTTTAAATATTTTCAAGAATATTAAAGAATTTAAATTTCTAAAAATATCGAACACATTAATGCAATTACATTTTGGAATATGTCAAATAATAAATAATTGAACTTAGTATAAAATACAATAATTTGCAAAAAATAAATGATTTCACATAAGTGTTTTCTGTCTATAAATAAAATACGTTACATACTGTATTTTAAAGCTCGTGAAATATACACCTAGAATGATTAAACTGCACGATGACTTAAAAATATGGTTTATGAGATTAGAAACTTTGGTTTATAAAGAATTTTAATACTTTTGTTATTTGTTTACCAGAAGAAAATGCAAACTGTTATGATGTAAGTTTAAAAAAGAAGTGAATGACATATTTTAAATAAACATATTTTATTCTTTAAAATAGATTGAAAAGTTCTACGGTATATTTAGATTGATAACTTTCGAAAAGCTCTCTTTCTCAAGAAAGCTGTTTTCGAGATCCAAGGAAAAGCTAGGAAGTTCACATTTCTTACTTTGAAACTGACAACAAAAGTACTTGAAACTCTTGCAGTCAACTTGAAAATAAGGTAAAAAAAAAAATACAGTAATTCAATTCTAGTATTAAATCTCTCAATCTCTATTTTTGATCATATGATTTACAGTATATAACAAGATTTCAAGAACTTTAAAATAAGAATCCTGTGTGGTAGAAAAAGATTTTCTTATAAATATAACCAAAAATATAAGTTTAATAAACTTCATTTTTCTAACTTGCAAAACATTACATAAAACATTGCAGTTTGAAAAGTAAGTGAGCTACTTTGTTTTTATTAGAAGTTAAATTGTTCAGTCTTATTTTTAAAATATTTTATCGTTAAAATAATGTCACATTCTTTTAAATAATTGGTAACGTCCGAAATTATATAGGTCAAGAGAAGTAGGTTTTCTTACTATATAAATATATGTTTATCTTAGCTATGTTACTCTAAGAAACGATTACATTTTTCAAATTAAGGTAAATAAATAGAATGTATAATTTCAAATAAATGACATTTTTTAAACTCATACTTGATCATGCAAAATCTTGAAAAATATTTTTGCGGACAAAGCTAATCAAACATCCTCTACTTGAATCTAAATAGAGATTACTATTTCAATGCTAAATATAATATTATTGTGTTATATTACAATATATATAATAATTAAAATTGTTCAGCGGAGGTAAGTTATTATAAAGATTTTGATTTATCAAGAAGTAAAAGCCAGGATAAAAATCATTTCACCTGTAACAATTTATTAAGCAGCTTAACAGCACATTCCTACATCGTAATGCAGGTGAACTCCTGACTTGGTAATGTCCAAATCTTGATGTATCTAAGGTTAAAAGGCTTGGAATTCTCATCAAGACCAGTGCATTTTAGTTTTGATCCACATTTAAGTGACCATGCCAATATTGGAGCTGACACCCTCTTCTTCACTTTCACGACACCCGTGGTAGAACTTTGGATGTCACAAATTAACATTGAAGTGTTTCCAGCCTACGAAGCTTCAGAAAACCTTAGAGGGGGGAATGCGGACACATTCCCATTAATTATGTGGAACAGACGATGTTTCACTTTGCTTATCGTATGAGAAAAGCCCAAAAATTAATGAGCCACTGGGACCTAGCCTAATAGCACAGGAAAAAATAAGTTTTATGATGTTCTTGATGCATAATAAGACCCATATAATTTCTTCATTTAATAAATAAAAAAATAAAGTGATGAACTTGCACAAAAACATAACATTTGTATAATATGATTTTTAATTTTCCTAAAATTGATCTATGTGTTTACTCAAATTTACTGGCTCCTTAAAACAGATATCCATAAGTGTAAGAAGACGAGCCATAAGCAAATATCTATACATACTCTTCTTGCAAATCCTCGGAACTTTAATATTTCTGCTTTTTTTCCAGAATAGTTCATGTTCTATAATCTTTTCCAAAGAGTATAAAAGGGGGTACAAAAATTACTTTTATTTTTGTTATGTGATGATGACTATGCTAATATCAATGTGACACACGGAGAAATATTAGTTGGTACAGATTTGTGCTACTTTGTCCGAATAATAAGTACAGAAAAGAAACCAGATAATATGCTTATATTTTACTTCCCAGAAAGCACTTGAATTTCAGAAGACAAAATAACGTTTTAACGAAATCAAAATGCTATTTTTTTTCTTTTTAATGGATATCAATGAATGTTTACCAGCATCCTAAACTCGGCTGATCATCACAAGTAATATAATTTTCTATCAACTAACATTTCTCTGAGATTCAAGAATATATTCGAAACAAGTTGCACATGCGAATATTTTTTACTTTATTCATTTCTAAAATGAAAAATATTTTCTAAAGTAAAATTTTTGTCTATCATGTGCATTAATAATCACCATATTTCCTTAGTTGTTTTCCTCCAGTTTGATAAGTTCATGGCATTTACACTTCATAAAAAGGTAGAAGATCATCCTTATCACCGACCGCCCTGTCTAGTTGTCAGGGTGCCTGGCTGCGGGTAGGGATGTTATGGGTTCGAATCCCGGTTTGGGCACGGATGATTTTTATCACTGTATCTATCCTGTCTTTGTGTCCTTTCTGTGTATGAATGAGGTGTGAATGGTTGCCCACCCTATAAACGGGTGGCATGTGTGTACTGAAGCAGTCGGACTCCAAACTATATATGGTTCAGTATGAAAGAGTGGAGCAGCGCACCCCATATTGTCAACCCAGGCGGCACAAGACAAAAAAGTCATCATTAGCTTTTCATCTTTTAATAAAATGTAAACAATAACTTTATGAAATAACAAGTCACAGAGGATCATCTTTTATTATACGACGCAGGGTCATGTGGGTTATTTTGATGCTTTTGCAATAATTCCTTTGCCCTTTAATGAAATTAAAGTTTATATTTGTTTTTACTATATGAACATTTATTATTATAATTCTTAGTTTTTAAACTGCATATATGTTCATTACTGAGTAAGAAAAAGATTTCTTAGCAAGTATTGTAAAAACAAGTTTTGTTACATTTAATATTTTCACACGTTGATAAAAACTTTTGAATCCATTGCATTGAGAAACAAACTATGATGGCTTAAGCATAAAATTTTTGGTAATTTAAGATATATTAGTGAAACATTTATAATTAAAAATAATATCGGTTTTACTTTGAAAATTTGTTTACTAATTTGCTAGTCTTCATAAGAATTATGAGTATGATTTTTAAGAACTTATGAATCATCTATACGAAAATATAAAACAATTAAACCCGGATAAGTTTTTAACGCATAAAATTTTAATTGTCATGTTGTCAGAAAAAAGGCAAATTACCTAAAACTACGAAATATAGTTGCTTAGTTATTTTAACTTATGGGGCAGCACAATTAACAACTGATGAAGTAATAATATAGGCTATACATGTGCTACTTAAGATATCACACACATATAAAATTTCTATTTAAAAAAAGATGTTTCATGTACATGTACGTATAGAATTAGAATAAAACTATAAATTAAAATATATTGAAAATGACATTGAAGTAATAATTTTGATTTTTATAGATTGTTATTAGCATTCCTATTTTGTATTTATATTAACAATAAATGCCTTTTCATATGACCGAAAATACAAAATTGACGGATTAATTTTTCTTCTTTTTGAAAGATTATTAAACAACAGTTAATTTTGCAAAATAAATGCTGGATTATACTTGCAATGAATATTCTTGCATATAATAGGATAAAAATGTAAAATTTAAAACTGAGAAGTTTTTAAGGAAATTTGAAAAAAAAAATTCAGAAATTTGTTTTTCCAGGAAAATATAATGAAATTAAGCATCCAAATAAACGTCCGCTGAATAGAATGCAGTAAACTGTAGTACATTTTAAATTATATTAATAGCATAAAATGTAACTAAAAATATTACCCGTTAGTTTCATTCAGCGAGGGAAAATTTTGCTTATATTTATTCAACTATATATTCATATTAATTGATAATGCGAATTGAGAGAGAATTCTGAAAAAAAATCACTATAAGTAAACAAAAATAATGTCTTTCAAAACCAAACAGAATTCAAAACATAATTTATGTGAGAATTATTAATCGTTTGACCAAATATAAATTACCTTTGTGATGTCATACTAAATTAAGGAAAACTAATTTACTTCAATTATTTCTCATTATTCTAAATTTATTTTTTACTTAAATATATTTTTAGTCTTATCACATAAATTATATATATATATATATATATATATATATATATATATATATATATATATATATATATATATATATATATATATATATATATATATACATATATATATATATATATATATATATATATATATATATATATATATATATATATATATATATATATATATATATATATATATCTATATATATATATATATATATATATATATATATATATATATATATATATATATATATATATATATATATATATATATATATATATATATATATATATATATATATATATATATATATATATATATATATATATATATATATATATATATATATATATATATATATATATATATACATATATAAACACATACATATATATATATATATATATACCTATATATACATACATATATATACATATATATATATATATAGTATAATTATAATAATATATATATATGTATATATATATATATATATATATATATATATGTATATAAACATATATATATATACATATATATACATATATATATATATTATATATATATATATATATACATATATATACATATATATATATATATATATATATATATATATATATATATATATATATATATATATATATATATATATATATATATATATATATATATATATATATATATATATATATATATATATATATATATATATCATATGATAATTTCGTACTAAATTACTATGTTCTATTTTACAGAAAAAATTTCTATCATTCCAAGTATAAAAAATTCTATAGTATATGAATAATATATTTATTATTTTGCTCCAACCAATTGGATTTAAATGCATTAAATAAAACTATTATTTCCTATTTTTCACATACTCATTAGAAGATATTTCTTATGATAGTTAACCTGAAATAATAATGAACTTTACATTAATCTGTATATTAATCTTGCATGACAATTATCATTTTCTTTTCTGTTTTAGTTATCGGAAATATGAATCCAAGAAAGCATGAAGGGACATGATTGTCTGTATGCATGACATATCTTAATATTGGCATTGTAATGTCTCTCTGGAAGAATTCTGAAGATTCAGCTTTAAGGACATTGCTAATGTTATTTTATACACTTTTATTATGATATAAATTTATAAAAGCTGTTATATAAACTTAAATCATTAAAATTTATCATTGATATTTATGTGTAAGATGAATAATTTAATCAACAGTATCAAGTTTGATTTGCATGGTACTTTATTAATTTATAGCACTTCAAATAAAAATATAAATCAGTAAACATTTTAACTAGCCACTGTTTTAGGATGAATTTTCTCTTCTTATATATTGGATTAAAATAATATTATATGAAATATTTTAATATTTCATCCATGTGCTGTTTTTAATAAATAAATGGGGGGAAATGTAACTGTGACGTATTAAAGCAATTATTTTCTTTTTATAACCATTATTACTTAAAAACATGAGCAATGATATAATATCTTTCCAATAAATCTTCTTATTCTAATATACAATAAAACTTCAGAATTTAATTTCATTTATAATTATCTCATTGCAAAAGTAGTGGTAATCTAGACTATAGGCAGTTATATAAGTTTATTTTCAAGCTACTTAGTTGCTGATTGAAACGTGTCATTTGACCATGAGTAAACTCAAGTTTCTGTTTTATGTTATTGGGACGTGCATATAATCCAATTTTGGGAGGTAATGTTGCTCGCGTCCGTAGCAGCCTTTAAGCTACACGTGCCTCCTGGGTAGTGGTAAATGAGTAACAGCGTTCGTCGTGGCGCAAAGTGAATTATGCCTTCTTATAAGCCAAAATATAGTCTTTCTCAGGGCTTGAACGCGGCAGCCTTCTCGGTCCTTTTCTGGAATGCGGGTGGCCTGACGAATACAAAATTTACTCAATTTAAGACTGTAGCAGCTAGAGAAGATTGCGATGTATTTGCCTTTGTTGAAGCTGGTGCTTCTACTGATACTCTGGACTATTTGAAATGCAAAGATTTTAATATTTATACTTTACCAAGATCTCGTCAGGTTGCCTCCGGCATTATTGTAGGCATTAAATGTTCTAATACCTGCACTTTTAAAATACTTTGCTCAATGCAGGACAATAATTTAGAGGCTGTTGAATTAAATGTCTAGAAGGATTTTCTGAGAACAAAATTAGTTTTTGTTTATAACCCTACTGGTAATGTTTCAAATACCTCTATTCTAGAAAACACTCTTGATAAAAACACCATAATTATAGGTGACTTCAATTGCCACTCTTGCAGGTGGGGATACAGAAAACCAGATTCTCCTGGCGAAGCTTTGGAGGATCTTCTTGACTCTACGGCCCTTGTTTTTCACCAACCAAATGGACATACTTTTCTTTCTTTCAAAGGAGAAAAGACTAAACCTGACATTGTCCTCTCACACATTAATTTGTTCAAGAGTATTAAATTTGACCTTTTGGAGTCATGTAGTGGTTACTGACATAAAGTCCTGAAAGTAACTCGCACTCTTGACTCCCAGCGCCTTTATGTAAATGGAGATTTCTTGCCTAGATGGAACCTAAAAAAGGCTAATTGGTCAAAGTATGCCCAACTAACTGACAGATTTCTCGCTGTGAATAAACTTGACTTTTCGAACCCGGATAGAAGTAGTGACTATATCACTGAAGCTGTTCGTGTCTGTGCTCAGGCCTCAATACCTAGAGGTAAAATAAGAAAATATAAACCTTTTTGGACTGATGAATTAACCGATCTGAAGAGGAAGCGTGATGATGCCCGTTTACAAGCTGAGCTCTTGGGTGACTTAAAGTCAAATATAACTCTTCGTCGTGTGAAAGCTGTTCTTAAGAGAACTATTAAAGAGGCAAAGGGAAAATGTTTAAAAAATTTTGCTTCGGCTTTGGACTTTAGAAGAGATGGTGTTCATGCTCATCATTTTCTTTCTTCCTTAAATAATGAACAAACTGAAACAAAAAATGAACCATTGGTTAGTAATGGAAGACCTCATTGTGCCAATAGAGACAAAGCTTTGGCATTTGCTAAATTCTATGCCTCAGTGTGCAGACTCCCTCGAAAAAAACGAACTAGACTTCTTCAACGGCCGCCCCCTGGTTGTCTCTACTACGACGACGAACGTCTTTTTAACAATGATTTTACTCTTGACGAACTCCACAGAGCTATACACGAGACAAAATAGGGTAAATCTTCTGGACCTGATGATCATGAGGTGAATTTTTTATTTACCTGGGTGAAAGTGCCAAACAAACTCTTCTCACTTGTCAGGATGTTATTGACTTGACGCAAAATAAGGCACTTAGGATTATTACTGGTGCTGCTGCTGGCTCAACCCCAGTCGCTGCCATGGAGCTTCAGACTGGTATTGAGCTTTTAAATTCCAGAAGAGAATTGCAGGTCTTAAGACTCCATGACAGGTGTAAGAGATTGAATTTACTTCATTGGAGAAAATACTCCCCCAGTACCCCTAGACTGAAAACACATAAATCATTTATCTCACGTACTGATAAACTCTATACTTTTTACAACATCACACCAACTTTACCATACCCATCACAGTTTGGCTTCTCTCCACCAACAATTAGAACTCCTACCTACAATCTTACCATCGGTACACCTGTAAAGAAATGTGATGAAATTCATGATGCTCTTAAAGCTATTTCCTTAGAAATTATAGCTACAAAGTATCCTAGCTATGAATGAATCCACATTTATACTGATGGTTCTGCCTGTGATGGAAATACTGGTGCTGGACTGTTCTGTGAGGGCTTTTTTGAGGAATCCTGTGCTGTTGGACTAAAAGCCTCAAACTTTGATGCAGAGATTTTCGCCATGAATAAAGCAATCCTAAATTTTATTGGTCTTGATACTAACTTTGGCAAGGCAGTTATTTTTATTGACACCCAGGCTGCATTCTTGGCTGCTGCTCCCCTACACACTTAGCAACTACTAACTTGTTGAAGAGACTAAGAGGCTTGTTTCCAATGCTATTGCCTCTGGATGGGAGATAGTTTTTCAGTGGATCCCTAGCCACTGTGGGGTGCCTGGAAAAGCAGATGTGTTCGCTAAAATGGTTGTATGTTGCCTCAGCCTTTGTTTCCAATAACTGCCCATCAGTTTAGTTCTGAGGCTAGGGGAAAAATTGACCAACACCTAGAGCAAATTTATACAGCACTTTCAGCAGATAAAAAGTGGAACGTTCTTATGAAGTCGCCTTTCCCGATGGATTTACCTCGTGCAGTTTTTACTGCAAATTTTCGTATTTTGACTGGACATGAATTTTTGTATAAACATCTTCACCGCATTGGTGTAGTTGTTGTAGATACTTGCCCCCTTTGTTTGTCGGATGAAATTATGGGCATCAAATCATTTGACAACTTGCACTGCACTTGGTTTTATTACTTTTGACTCTAACAACTTTACCAATGATAATTTCATTGGGCCGCCAGAAGTCTTATGGCAGATAATGCCAATGACTGACGTAGGATAAAAAAAAATATAATCCAATTTTCTTTGAGAACTGAATTCATCGCAACTCAAAATATTTCAAAACAGTGTCCTAATTTTAAATAAAAACACATTTAAATATTTTATTATCTTAATATTACCTATTATAAAACTTAAGAATCTGTTAAGAATCTGTAATAAAGAACATACTAAAGATTATTTATAAAAATTTTTGAACTCATGTATATGCGATGCATTTCTTTTTATTTTTTTATGGAACAATATTTCTTATATATAAATTTATTTTACTAAAACAGAGAGAAACAGCAATGAAACAATAAGTGATTTGTGTTTCGAGATGATATGCATAATACAGAGAGAGAGAGAGAGAGAGAGTAGGGTAGGGTCAATAGATGGTAGGACTACCGTTGATGGTGATACATGAAGCAATATTTCCAGGCACGTACTCAATGAGAGTGTGGATGGAGTCCTGAGGAATGACTCTCCATTCCCTGTCAACCCCATTTACCAAAAAGCGTCTTCTGAAGGATATAGTGTCAGGGTCTGCAAATGGATACATGTGAAATTTATAATATTGAGGCGCTGCACAGGGAATGAGTTTAAAATTTGCCTAATAAAACCACCTGGAAAAAATATATTTATCTTTAATAACTTTAGCCCAAACATCATGAATAATATCAAGATCTAGGTAATTGTAAAAAATTAAAATATTCAAATCAAATCTCTTTCCTCAAATCTATGCTCTACAGTGATCGAAATAATGATATCAAAATAATTGTTAATTTAACTTAAAAATAATTGTTAATTTAACGTAATGATATCAATTTAATGAAATCAAAACTAGGTTATTAAATTTTATTGCAAATCGAGTACATACTTACATTTAACATTCTCGTTCAATTTTAATGAAATATCATCAAAATTATTGCGTTTTCTAAAAATGTTCTTTGTTACAGGAAGCTTTGCGAAAACATTTTATAACTCAAAATTAAGTTGCTTCAAAATAAACCAAATTTAAAAAAAATCAGACATGTACACATTATGTGTTCTCTTGCATTTCAAAGTATTTATTTATATAAGTGAATTTTACACGAAAAAGTTATACTCATAAAAGCATAAAAATGTATTATATATATATACATATATATATATAAAGATTTTACAAAAAATAAGAAAAAATTGCACAAAAATTTGTACATTATGAACAATAATTTTAAAGTATGATAAAAAGATAAGAGTAATATAAGTGGAATAAATAACACAGTTGGATTCAGTTAATATATTTCTTTTTCTTTAATCCATTACTTTCAAATTCTCAATGGCAGAAGATAAAATCAAAAATTTTCGCATTTTTTGATTATTTTTATCATAAAATGAAAATTTAGAAAACAGAAAAAAAACTTTATGAAATTTGCAGTTAATTAAATATATTTTTTATCTAATTGCTCATTGAATACTAAAAGTATTACAAATTATATATTAAATATAAAATTTATAATTTGGTAAGATGATTTGAACAATAAGTAATATTTCTTACAAAATGCCATCGAATATAATAAAGGGTATACGTTAGAATTTATTAATTTGAAGTTTTAAAACATTTTATTAATTCAAGGATGGGTTTGTACGAAATGCGCATATGCTGCAAGAGTAAAAAAAAAATACATCCTATTTAAACTTTTATGTCTTAAAGCTATAATAAAAGTTTTAAAATACAGTGAGTGGATGAAGAAATAAAAACCAGATTTGCCATCCACCAAATAGCCTTTATAAAAGTCAAGTGAAGCTTTCTTATAAGGACTGCAACGAGAAATCATTTATTCTTTTGTTAAGAAAGTGTTGTCGAGAAGTAATAGCCTTAAGATTTATTTCTGCCTTAGGAGAGGGTGAAAGTGTTCGGCTAGCGGAAAGGTGACTCTTGGAAATAGCGATAATAAATTATTGAAAACTTATATTCTTCGCAAAAAAGAGAGAACTTGCGCGTGTTATTCTAACAAACAAGGATGTGATATTACAATTTTAATAACATAAAATAAACATACAATAATTTCTAACGCAAAATACTTGATATTTATTTTAGAATATAATTACGAGACATATGCTTTTAAATGTCATATTTACTATGAGAGGAAAATATTATACTCTATATTTCCGTTTCAATAAGAGACAAAATCGCACTAGGATATTCTATTATTTTATAAAATTAGAATGTCATATTGCAAATCTTTCAAAATTAAACTTATGAAACCTTATAATCATATCAAAAGAAATATATATTATACTAAAATTTAAACAGTTTCATTTTTGTTTTATAAAACTAGTATTAAAATGCCTTAAGTTGTAAAATATTCATCAAACATGTAACTTTAAATTAACCATTCCTTCATACAAACCATTAAAAAAATATATTAATTTAATATAATTTTATAGCATAGTATGATTGTGATATTTTACACTATATGAATTAAATATGAATTTAAAAAAAAATAAAAAATCTCTAATTAATAAATCCAGAACATCTTTATAAATATATCAAATCATGATTTTAAAAATTTTAAAAGTCAAAAAATAAAGAATTCAAATTTTCGTTAACTTGTAAAATCAAATATCTATAGACGAATGAAGTTATCAGAATAGTTACTAGTATAACGGAAAACGTGAAAGTTAATATTTGTATTTTAGTGTTAATTTTGAAATCATAATAACTATTAAAATCTAGTTTCTTTTAAAATTATTTGAAATCAAATCTAGCTTTTAAATTGTTTTGTAAATCGTAAACTAAATTAATTCTTAGGGAAAATTAAAACACATTGTAAACACAGATTTGGTCTGCGTACTCTTTAATCAGATATGTATTTAATATATTTATAATATATATATATATATATATATATATA
Source organism: Latrodectus elegans (assembly GCA_030067965.1). Classification (NCBI taxonomy): domain Eukaryota; kingdom Metazoa; phylum Arthropoda; class Arachnida; order Araneae; family Theridiidae; genus Latrodectus; species Latrodectus elegans. The sequence goes on from CM057809.1 coordinate 62,829,580, forward strand.
TATATATATATATATATATATATATATATATATATATATATATATATATATATATATATATATATATATATATATATATATATATATATATATATATATATATATATATATAATATATATATATATATATATATATATATATATATATATATATATATATATTGTAATTATTGTATGTATTTTACAAAGTATATATCCAGCATATTTTAATATTATTCTCTATACTTATCATACATTTGACGACAATTTTCAATCCTACCCATATTAATAATTCCCATTTTATCTGCATACTTCAAACTTTTTTGAAAAAGTTAAGAATATTTAAAATATGAATACGAATAAAATTATAAGCATTCAGTTCCAATTAGTTCTAGGTTTGATTCTTATAAAAAAAACTCCAATTCATATGAAGCTTACTTTTATTAAACATATAACATTAGAAGCATTTGCTTTGTAAGTATTTCCACTAATTTTTGATTTTGAAAATTTCCAAAATTAAACGAAGTAGATTTTTCTTATTATAAAACATTCGATTTATTTGTAAAAATATTTTTATAAGTTAAAGCCTTACAAAGGTTGATTAATAATTTTTTCAACATTCTCTGTCAGTGATCTTTTTTATTTTTCCAAAGTAAATAAGCTTTATGCTTCTACTAATTCTTTGTCATTACAAATGGTATATATATATATATATAGATAGATAGATAGATAGATATATATATAATTAAATATTTGCCCATGAAATGAAAAAGATATGAAAAAATGATGAATGAAATGAAAATGTTTTAAGTTTATTGTAATAATAAGCAACTTTAATATATTAGGTGCGTAGTGTACTGATTCCTGAAAACTAGATAAATTAAATCTATACAGAATTAACAACAAAAATTCAATTAGTCGAAACTGTGCTAAGAAAATTTCATTGCATAAGTACAAAGAAAAAAAACTGAGTAGGGATTTAACAGTAAAATAAAATTATTATTTTAATTTCAAAATTAGCAGAAAAATATAGTGTTACTTACTGAAAAATGTCTTATGACATTCTAAAGACATTGTATTTTGCAATTTTACTGAAATTTAAATTCATCAATTTTTAAAATTTATTATTATTTTAATTCATTGATTAATTACGCTAGCATTTTATTCAGTATAATATTTTATGATGGTACTCTATATCATGTGTATAGATCAAGTTATTTTATTTTTATTTTAAAGAAAATTTTTTATTATTCAATCATTATTACAAACAGCAAAAATTATGAAATAATTCAGTCTCACTATATTGCATTCCCCATTTTAATATAAATCAACTTGGTCCACATAGGCTTGATTATAAAGATATTAAATTTAATCATCCATTCAATCTATGAAACTATTCCCTTCTCTTTAATTTCACTTTAGTTTACAAATGCTATAAATTACTAAAATCAGCTAGTTTATTACTGCATGAAGATTCACTATATAAAACTGAAATTCTTATTTAAATTTTAATCTAGATAAATATTATTTAAAAATGAAAATTCAAATAATTTTGAGATCTAGTTCGAGTACATTTCTCATTATTTGAATATATAGTTTGAACAGTTTATTATATACACATGAATATATACGTAAAATTATCTATAGCTGAACCTTATATAATTCAAAAATTGAAATAAGTTTTTAAAATTATGAATGATTTTGAAGTTTTTAAAACTTACATTTTTCAAGTGATCCCAAATATTTGTGTACAGATTTTGACGAGAATTTGAGAAGAAAAATCGAAAATAAAATGAGACATGAAAATCACATAAGTGAAAAATGTTTTTCACATCTAGGTTCACAAATCCCTTTAAACTGTAGGCTTCTGTTTAATTAGCCCTAGTATGCAATAAAAAGTATCATTGAATAATGAACAAATCAAACCAGGAAATAATAACACGTATTTTGACCAAATCACTCCTATATTATTCATATTGGTATGTTTAACATCCAACAAAAATTAACCGTAATGTTCTGTAATGTATCGTATTTGTAAAAAATGATGATTTTTTTTGCAGAAAAGGACGAATAATTGGAAAGGAAGTAAGAGTGCTTTTCAATGGACCAATATGCTCGTTACTGATGAATGCAAGGTTACTTCTATCAATACCTGCCCTGCAAATTACAAATTTGCTACCATCATTTTCCTAGTCAAACAATAGTGACGTAGATAATAAGTTCTCTTCTTTCAATCATACCAATACTTATAGTAACTGTTTTGATAAAATAGAATGAATAGTTCATCACAGATTATTATTTGTTTCCTTTTCTTGTTGTTTCTGTCTATTTTTTTAAAATCTTACTATTTTATGTGATTTGGATAGTAAAAGTTTACGTTACTTAACGTTTAAGTTGCATCTTCATGTTTGGTACATCTCCAAAATTACATTAAATAGTTGTTTTTATAAAATTTAATCTTATTTACTTGCATATGTTATACACAAAATTGTATTACCTCTCTGAAATATTTTCATAGCATAAATTTTTATAAATTTTCAGTGAAAGTCTTTATGAAAAAAAGTTAATGAAAATGAATCTAATATTTTTGACTAATATTCGACCTTCAATAATCAAGAACTCACATTAATTTCAGAACGAGTTCTAGTTGTTTGATTATAATTACCCTCTTTAAATATTTTTATTTCTATTAACTATAAGTTAAATTATATGAAATTTAAAAATTGTGAAATTAAAAGCCATATCTAAATATTTCATCTCTCTTCTTACAGTTCTTACACAATCAATAAGAAATTTTTTTAATTAATTTTAATATGAGTTTAAAAAAGTTAAAATTGTCAACAAAATTGATGACAAAATTTATATAAATTATCATGCATAACGGCTTAGGAATTATATATATATATATATATATATATATATATATATATATATATATATATATATATATATATAATTAAAACATATATATCTTAATATCTTATTATATCTTATCTTTCTTTGATTAAATCAATATGTATAAATTTTAGAGATATTTTTTTTTGCACTTTATAAAATAGAAGATGATATGAGGGTTCATCAATTACTCACTGTTGATGTATATTGTAGATTCTGCTGTTCACTTATTTTAATTCATACTGTGTTTATTTTTTGAAATGTTAACAAATCATTTATAAATATTTCATTGGCTAGTTAGAATGTCATTGCACTTTCTTTTTTTATCCGGTAAGACTAATACAATCGGGAATTTTTATAAACTCAAATTCACTAGATGGAAATCATAACTGCGAACATTATTTTATTGTGTTAACTGCAGATAGTAAACATGAACATAATTTCTTACTGTTTCTTTCCAAGTTTAAATATTGATTGTAAAATTATATGAACAACTTTTTACTTATTTATTCGGGAGATAAGGTTTTACATTCCAAGAAAAGTCATCAGTATTAAAATTCTTATTATATGCTTACAGCACAATACTTTTTTAAAATCCAATTCCTATTTTTATACGTAAACAACAATGCCAGCTGGCATCCAAAAGTGAAAAAATCACAATCTGTCGTAATTTTTAGCTATTTTTAATAAAAGTACCATTTATTTTATGAGTGCATAAAATATTATACATAATATCATTATTACATGTTAATTTCAGTAAAATATTTTAAGAAGAAAACAGAGTTTCTATGCTAAGCACTTTGTATACACAACACACACACACACACACACACACACATATATATATATATATATATATATATATATATATATATATATATATATATATATATATTTATATATATATATATTTATATATATATATATATATATATATATATTTATATATATATATATATATATTATATATATATATATATATATATATATATATATATATATATATATATATATATATATATATATATATATATATATATATATATATGCAACACTTTATGTATATTGTATTATATTTTTATTTCATTTTATACACATTTTTATTATTTATAATATATATATTGGTATAAAATCTTCAATCATCATTATAAGATTACAAAACGCTGACAACTTAATTTAAAATTAACTGTCAAAAGATACCTAAAGTAATGAAAAAGTACAGCACGCGAAACAAAATCATTTCTTGCATTTGCCTCGAAATAGCCTTTCACACTTGAAATCGTAATATGTCTAGTGATTAATAGCAAAATATATCTTGATCCAAGTTCGCCTAGTGAGAGTAGCTTTCTTTAGCGCCGGAGGAAATCTCAAACTACTTTTAAAGGACAATTTTATGTTTTACTTCTCTAATGCTCAACAAATTTCTCTTTTTAATGCTGGTAGATAACTTGTATCAGAGAAAGTAAGGAAAAATCTTGAGATGGATATTTCAGGCTTATCCCATTTAATGATTTGCTTCATGTTTTGGAGAAGAAAATGCTCCCGTTATTAATAAGAGAAAGATACCATTACTTGCTATTAGGAGAAATACATTAAAAGCCTTGTACCATAATAATATATTTTCTGAAGCACTACACTCAGTTTAAAAATACATTCTTGTAATAACTTTTTTTTTATCCATTCTACATCAATAAATAAAATTAAATATGTTTTAAACTATTAACTGCATTACTGTGTGTTTAAAAAATTATTTCACATCATATTTATGAATAAGTTTTATTAACTTATAAGCATTTCAGGTATTAGCAACATAAATATAACAAAATAAATACACAGTTATTATTGTATCCTACATTCTATAAAGTATTTGATTTATAGTTTTTTTTAAATAATAGTGCGATGTGGAATAAAAAAAAATATGTGTTATGTAATTTTGTGCTTTTTTAGAATAAATATATACATAGTAAGTGTTACGCAAATTATGTAATAGAAAAGCTTATATTAGTTATATAATCGAAAAATAAGAATGAAACAAACCAAATTTTATAGTAGAGTATGTCTTTAGAAACAAAATCTCAGAAGGATACTTCAAACTTAATAGATATTCAACGCTAATGTTCATTATTGATATCCATCGTTCTTACTTTGTCATAGTTACACAAAAGTCTGAAAACTCAATTAAAACTTCTTTTTGCTATGGATTTAATTTTTAGGATTTATGTAAAAAATATAATATTCATATAGTATTATTATAACACCGCTTTACTTAGACTAAAAGTCACTCTAAGTTAGAAACTCAATTGGTATTGCTGTATACATTTTAAGAACAATTTTAATACCAGTTTCAAGAAAAATTATTCTTTATCCATAAGGCAATAATGAATAATAATTCCAAAACAACTGGTTTAAAATTCATTCATAGATATATAATGGAATTTATTAAAAATGCTATATATTTTAATAAAAGTTCTGTATAATTTATCACTACCGCCAACCACTAGTATATTGATTTTACGTCTCTATGCATGTATTTTCTTTCTTTATTATAATACTTTTCTTTTATTTGTAATATTTGAAACAGGATGTTATTTTTAAGTTATTTTTTTCAAAAATTTTTAAATAATTATGAAAATATTTTTTTTATTATAACTAATAATGGTAATGAATACTTAATGGCATATAAGAATCTCTTAAAAATTTTAGTTCAAAATCATGATTAATAAATATTGCATTATAGTATACTATAACAAAGAGTATAATATAAATTTAAATAAAGAAAACATAAATATAAATTATGATTTTGATTTACCATAAAGGATATAAGGAGTAACAGCGAACATACATTTAATTTTAGACGCATAGCAAATTAATTATTTTTGAAAATAAATTACAGTAATTTTAAAGCTGCCAGAATAAATAACAGTAATTTCGTACCCCAGACTCATTACTTCTCATTTTACTCGTATTACAGTAACATATAGAAAATGGTAATAGCAGAAACTGAGACTTACTCAAAAAAGCCAAAATAAATTGTAATTTCATATACTGTTTTACTTTGAATTTTAGTTTAAATAACAGTTACAAAAAATTTATTGTTTAAAATTCATGTAAATTATAATTTATTTGTATTTTCTTTTATAAAAAATATAAAGTAGGTATATAGGAGAATGTAATAAACATTATACCATCATATATAATTTGAGATATAATTTAAAGTTAAGGAGAACAATACAAAACAAGTGCGAAGTGATTAATAGTATTATGTTAATAAAATACTTTCTTGATTTCTTTCTTATAAAATAAAGTATCATGCTAAACATTTAGCATGCTAAGCATTTTGTATATTTTAATTTAATTTACTTATCTAAATAAATATGTTGCTCGATTATTTGAATTATTTATGAACTTCATTTATGGATAACATTAAATTATGTTTAAAAGAAACTTTTTTATACTTCATCGTGACTTTGTAAAAAGTGAAAATCTATGTAATTTTATTTTTATAATGAATCAAATCTATCTAATTTAAATCAAATTCTAGAAACTTTAAGATATGCAAGTTTTAAATAGTGTGGTTATATGAGACCACATTATAAATAAACGAACTCTCTATAAAACTTTCAGAAACGTTATCAGGGTACTATTAGTTGCATGGGCAAATTAGTTGACTTCTTGTTTTATTAATTGTGTAGTAGAAACATGTGAAGTATAATAGAGATAATCATACTTTGGGAAATTTGAATTCAAACATTCGTAAGCAGGATGCTAGTAATTTGATGACAAACTTTGAAATTATCGGGCTATTTTTTGGTAGGGACACTAATTTTATTTTCAAAAAAGTGTATTTACTATGCATGGTATACAAGAGCAAATTACAGAGTATACATATATAAAAATGTTTTTACTTCATTTTTTACTCTTATTTCTTTTGATCCTATAATATAATTTATATATTATAATTTATGTGAAACACAAACATAATTTATTATAATTATCCATAATTTAATAAAATCAGCATACACCATACTTACGGAAAAATAAGAAATTCCTTGATAGTTAGCAATAACTATTTCTAATGAATGGAATAAAATCATTAGTACAATCTTAAAATAAATGCGCTCGAATAAAACTGTATTGATTTATAATCTGCGTAAATTACTTGACATAAAAAGAGCACTAAATCATTATATATCCCAAAATTACGAAAACATTCCTTGCCTTATTAAAGTACGTAAAATATGTCTTTCTAAGAAATGATTTGAGATTATTTTACAATGAGAAAGTGTTCACCACAACACCAAGCCTTCACTTGAGAAAATAAATTGTCCGAAATGTATGCAGTTAAAATTTTGGCTCATTTTACACTCGAAACTGAAAGAGAACAAATTCCAAAGTGGCTATAAGAGACGTCAAAGAAATGCACGCATTTCCATGATTATTATTCCCTCGATCATACCCTGGCAAAGAAATGTAATAAAATTATTCGGTAATGACAACTCTCTCGTGTTTGACTTTTCTAAGTTAATAGGTACTATAAGCATTGAGAGAATTTGGCTGAGGTTTTCCGACGCACTCTTATTAAGTAAATGTGAAATACATAAAAGGGCTTAAAGAAAAATTCTTCTTGTGTGTAATCAAAACTCGTGTGAAAGAAGACGCGGGACGAATTAATCAATAAAGCCTCTGGGAAAAACTTTCATTTGGTAATCTGGATAATATTTCCTCTGCTTTTGGGCCAATTGGTTATTAGCGTGAAAGAAGAAATTCGTGGCACAAATTTCGCCATGTGTTATTCATAAACTATTCCTTCAGTAAAAGCGGAATTTTTCTTATCCTTCCTGTTTTACAAAAGTAATTGAGATTTCACTCTTAATCAAAACCATAAAGCATCATAAATTTTTAAAGTATTCAATAAGAAATGAAATTATGTATTTTATATAAAAAAATCTCATTTGAATGCTTAATTATTTCATTGCAATTTATTTTTACGTAAATAATTTAAGGAATCTCTTAGAATATACAAAATACTTATATGTAAGTCATGTAATATAAATATATGTATAAAGTAATTTTAGTTTTATTTTGTTTGCCTTTGAGTTTGTTTTTTCTAAACAATATATCTTTAATGTAATGAATAAGAGCAGAACTATTGATAAAAGTAAGAACATTGGGATATAATACAGACATGAATAAGGAAATTGAATTTAAAAACCATTAATAATCATAAATACAGAATTTAAATAGCTAGCAGTGATTTGAATTCAATCTTGGCAATGAAAAACATATTTATGGAAAATAACTTTGAGGGTGAAATTAGGCTGTTAAAAATGAATCATGGATTGACAGATTTTCACATATTTTACAATTGCATCGAAGGAATTCCGAAAAGCATTTAAGAATAATTGAGGATTCTGCAAAAATGAAAATATTATAGTCTTGCAAAAAATTAATTAAATAATTTGGTAATTAAATAATTTGTAAACAAAAAAGATAATTAAATAATTTGGTGAAAAGGGTTATTTCAAAATTACATTTTTAATTAATTTGTGTTTTTAATTAATTTTGAAACATTACACAGAAAAAGGAAATTTAATAAGTTTCTTAAGTTTCCAATAATAAACTTGTTTGTAACAATGTAGGAGACTGAATTATATCAGTTTACAATGTATAATAGTAATATTATGTAACGAAATAACAAGTTTTTAACTAAAATCGTCAGAAAACACTGAACATATCAAAGCGCGTAAGTAAACAATAGTTTTCTTACAGAGGAAAATTTAGGATTAATTTTATAATTTAAATTTTTTTATAAGTTACTAAAACCTATAGTTTTTCAACTATACTTTTTTCTCTTTCTTTCTTAGATATAAGTTTTCAAAACGACTAGAAAATAATTTATGTATAGATCATCTTTCCCCCTTTCTAAAATATATATGCATTCTTGGTAACAATATTAGTAGCGAAAGTGATGTCTGTGTTTCGTTTCTTACTTCACAATATGTGAGTTTGTTTTCCCGATACACTCCATTTATTCAAAAATATCATTTTTGTGAGCATCAATTTTAAACAGCAACACAACCTATATCATTTTAAAATATTTAATCAGAGTATAAGTGTATTTTAAAATTATCTTCTTTTCCAGATGGTTAAGAAAGGTCTTTTTAACAATAAAATTTACTTGAATATATATAAGGTTTTATAGGTATAAATTTTCAACAAATTTATGTTTTACTAAGCATTAATTCATGCTAAATTTCATTAAAATTAAAAAAAAAGAATCGCAGTTAGAAAATTTCTGATGACTATGAACCTCAATAAATTATTTTTTTTATTTCATGGACAGTCATAAATGAAAATTGATGTTCAGTTAGAACAGGCATGTTTTTATTTAATCAATGCTGTAATTGAGAATCTTGTCAGTTTAGCAGTTTCTTAAAAGTGGAAAAATAAAAACAGTTTTTTGCTTCAAATTAAATAATTGTGAGAGAGTTTTAATAAAGGAACATATTTGGCTCTAAATAATTATCATTATCGCATTAATTTAGAAGAATAATTTCTTTCATTGAATATTTCCACTTCATCTTCAAATATCTCTTAATTTTCAAGTTTAATGCAAAATCAGCACTTGAATTGTTTGCAGTATTTTTCTTAAGGAATATATGGTAATTGTGGTAAAAAACGGTAAACGGTAAAATTTCTAAAACATTTCCTTCATCTCAGAAAAAGCAATTTATCTAGATTTTATATTTTCAAAAAACAAGTAATATTTTTCTTGATATAATAAATATAATAAAATAATTGTGTGATCAATGATTTTATATATATATTATATTTTTTTAATATAATAAAATCATTGATCACAAATACGGAATAATTTCTTTATCTGTGTTACATTTTTAATAGCCCAATTTTTAATTTTTTTTTTTGCAAAATTAATTTTACAACCGAATAGTTTGAAATGAAAATTTAAGGATAGCTCTGAGCAGTGTTTTTGCTAGCACAATAATTTTAAATGTAAAATTCATATTTTGTGTCGTGGGCTGGTTTCAGAAAAAAATTCAGCTAGTATTAATCATATAAATAATCAAAATAGTTTAGATATATTCAAATTTTACATTAAATTTCAAATCTATTATCATGGAGTTGTATAGTTAGAACTAAAGAAAGTTCGATACAAAAATGTTATTAAAACTTAGTTCTGAAAAATCATTCAAATCTTCATTCTGAAAGTTGAAAAATTATCTCAGATAATAGATTTTCTAAAACATTTATTCAAGAAAAATGTCCCCACTCTTTTGAAAAAAATATATACTTCAAAAAATTTAGTCATATGTTTAAACAAATATAATGATTTTGTAATTATGTAAATAAGAGTTGATTTATAGTACTAATAAATATTAGGAAGTTATGTTGTAAAATTGAGACAAATCAACGCGAGTATAATTTAACACGATCTGTGTAATCAATGATTGTACAGATCGGTTGAAAGGTAATTTGAATATTGGTCTGAGAGGTTAAAACACATGGGAGGATAATTTAAAAGTTAAGTCATACTTTTAACTTTTAAAATATGCGTGTGTTTTAACACCTTCCGTGTGACACACGTACACACTTGATAGTAATATAAGCATTTATTTCCTACGATAAGAAGTATTAAGTTATAAGTATCATACAAACTGTTTGGTCCAGCACACTATGAATGAAGAACTATTATAGTAGTCCAAACAGAGCAATTTGTTAACCTGTAGCTATAGTCAAGTAACTCAGTACCATTGGATCTTTCCTAGAGTATCAGTAAGAGAGAAAATTACTCTCAGAGAGCAGCAGTTTTTTCCATGCAAGAGATTTTATTAGCAATTCAACATTATTTTTCTAATTCAGTAAAAAGAGAGAAACATCATTGATAACATCATGAGATGATTAGTTGAGGTTAGAGCAAGGAATTAATGATTATTACGCCGACTATAACAATTATGCTGTTATATGTGCTGTCCGATACAGTGATGACATATTAATGAGAAATTTCACTTTAAACTTAATGCTTATCTTCAGCCATTGAGTGCAAAGGGAAGGAAGTATCAGAATGAGAATTATAGATTCTTTATAAAGCTGATAAGAGTCACATAGCTATGTTAATTCACTTAATAATTCGAGGATAAAATAAAATTAGATTGACTTATTCTAAATGATTGAAAACACGTTGACTAAGTTTACACATGATGGCATTAACTTTGAAAATTTCTTTAGCATGTTTTATTTTCTATCTGAAAGTTCGAAATATCTTAGGCCAGGTGCATAATTCTCTTTCCTATATTCATATTTTCAATTCATCTTCCGGGTTAACAGGTTTTGCCTACATAACTGATTGCGAAACAAAAAAAAAATACCTTTTAATTCACTTTTTATTTTCTGAAATTATGGTGGACCTACCTCAAAAAGACATAACCTATTTGACTGATTTCATTCTTTGCTGAGCAATCGCTCGAATCGCCACTAAGGATGGTTTTATCGTCTACTGAACTGTTTGTATTAAGCACAATAATTATAATATAATTTGTTTGATGTTACGATTATTTTCCATTCTGCTCAAACATTATACTCATAATGATTTTTGTAATTGTTATTCTAATGATATAATAATTCTTGTAATTGAACATTTTGTTGGTTTGTTATAGACTATTGTATTTTTCTTACAATACAGGATATAAATGTGTATTGGTTTTTCCATATTTATTAAATTAGCATGCATAATCTGTCACTGTAAAAATCATTTAAAAAAACATTAATCTGTGAAAATTTTAAGCTATATAAAGTTTATAATTATTTTAATAAGAATCATAAGCCAAGATTAAGATTTTATGAAATATTGAATTTGGGGTTTGTTTTTTTCAAATTTTGATGCACTGATAATTTTTCTGTTTTCCTCTAATTCATATTATGCGCTCTTATCTATTCTGTACTTGATATAGGTCTGTTTTTGATGACATAATATTTTCTGCATATTTTGAGTAAATTAGGGAGAATATAAACCAGATTATCACTTGTTTTTATAAATGAAATGCTGTCACCCCAAACTGTAAAGTTCCTTATGATTATGGTAGGGGCATAGTTTAGTGTTGAATGAATTTATATAGTCACTGCTTGAAAGACTGAGTTGTTTGGATGAACTTTTATGTGCTTGCAGTGTATTTTTTCCTTATTATGGCTAAATAAACGTTCATGTTATACAAAGATTAAACTTGGAGATGTCTGCATAAAACTTGTTAGATAGTCGGGTGATTTAAATTGCTAGTTTTTACTTTTTCTTTACTATATTTCAAGACATTTAATACACGTATGTCTGCTTCTCTGTCTGATACATTTAATTTGGCTAAAGCGATAAAGCACAAAAATTTGTGTTTCATAAATATAAAATGCCATTAAAAAATCAAAATAAATTTGAAATACCTGAAAATAGTTTAAGAAATTTAGATAAAAGTAGGATTTATATAATTTATATTAATCTTTCATCAACAAAATAAGAACAATAGTGAGTCTAAGAAAATTGAAAAAAATTTTTGTAACACATTCCATAGAAGAAAATTCCGATAAACTAAGTTTTTAGTAATACTTAAGCTTTGAGTTTGTCAACCATAATTAAAAATGAATGAAAAGTAATACATTTACATTACGCTTGACAAAATATCAATTAGAAATTACAGAAAATAACTTTGAAATGAATGAAATATTTTACATACAAAAAAGTTCTTGATAAATAGGAAATCCAAATAATGATTTATGATGTTTCTCACTTTATTAATTCTATTACTTAAAAAAATAAGGATAATACAGATTAAAAAAAAACACTATTTCAACATGTTGCATAATCATTTATAAGAAAAAGTTAACTATTCAGTTTAAAATTCCTTTGATAATTATATCTTTCTCATAAATGAAAATATTGACTAGCTGAAACGCAGCATCACATATTAAACAAAAGCTATTTTAAGACAAATCTAGACATTTAAGAAAATGTGATATTTAGTTTATTTGAAATATTTCTTTCACTGTAAGTAATTTTAAAAGTAAAATAATAACCCAGAAAAATAATTTTGATTAACCATTTTTTACATCTAGAAGGATACTGCCAAAATTAAAAATAATCTGATTACAGAATATAATAGGAATGAATTATCTTTAAGTCCATACACATTAAACATTTATTAAAGAGAAGGAATAAATAATAGTTATGTATACATCATGAATATAGTTGCAACGGTAGAGTTAAACAATTTCATATGTTATACTACTAAATAGTTTGTAAGAGATGGAAAGCAAAATCACTTGGAGCAATCTCAAACTTACAATTACAGTTGTCTTCCTATTTATTTTTTAGATTCAATTGTATTTTTACAGGTATAGGATATATAGATGTGATTGATCTTTTGTCCAAATAATATTGCTTTTTTTAATCTGAATTAAAATAAAATGAATAGAAGCAGTTGAAAGATTTGACATTCATAAAAATGTTTCTAACTAAGTGAATAAACTGAAACATTCATATAAATAAACTGATATTCATAAAAATGCTTTGAATTAAGTAAATAAACTGAATGAATATTTTTCGAATTTTTCATCGTTCAGTAAATAAACTTTTGAACGATGAATAATTCGAAAAATATTTAATATTCTCAAATGAATATAAAAAATTATTGCCAAGTCTTGGCAACCATTAGCCCTTTTCCTACCAAGACATTAAAACAGATATAGATTCAATAACTGGTATTTAGTTTCAGATTATATTATTCTACTGTGATGCACACTATTTTGATAAAGTATTAATGATTTAATAAGTTTGTGTATATGTGATGCACACAAACTTGTTAAACCATTATACTTAAAGAGAATCACGCACATGTAATCTTAAGAATCAGGTTAACATGAATATCACAATATGGCTAAATTAACTATATACACATAATAAAGTCACATGTAAATCCATTTCAGATTAAAGTGTATAAATGTATTTCTTCCTTAGTAAAATAATGACATTATTTTTATTATTAATGCGAATAAAATAACATCATTATTATTTCTGTATAGAATTGTGCATTTTACAAATCACTGAACTCAATAAAACTTATTTACAGAAAATGCGGTTTACTGAAGCATTAAAAAAAGGGACATCTATTTTTCAGACAAATTTACACATAAAAATTGTAATAAGACAGTACTTAGATGCTTATATTTTTCATGCTTAAATTTTGTATTCTTTTATTCATGTCATAAAAATATATAAATATGATGTAAGCTTTATCTTTCAAGAGACACTTAAAGAGTTATTAAAAATTTGCTTGTGCAATTTTTAAATCAAATGAGAACAGTAATTTTCCAGTCAAATAAATTCAGCAAAATCTTAAAATTTTGCAATATTTGCATTCCACTTAAAATTAAAATATTAAATTTATTCCCTTATGAATAAAAAATACGTCATATTTATTGTTATATCGATAAATGTGACTTGAACGAAATATATTACAAATGATGCATATCAATTTACTGTTTCAGAAGGGATGTATATCTTTATTATTTTTATTTTCTTGCCGAAAGCTGATATATTTTGATATTTTTTATTTTTATTAACCCTGTAAAAAGCACGCTTAGTAAATTGACATTGAAGGTGGTTAGTTCCCTCAGTTCTATAAGAAATGAGCTTTATATTAAAAGCAATATTATTTCCTTATAAATAATGATACAATATTTAATTGGAAAACTACAATTGTATTCTTGAGAGAACGAGAATAGTGTTTAAGGAGATAAGACATTTATAAATTACAAAAGTAGTAAAGATTATGTGCTTGTAATACAAGTACCTCATCGACATACACTTCTAAAATTAAAGAATAGTTTTTCAAATAAAATTATCGCTTTTTGCGTTAGAAATTTTAGTTTTGTTATCCTTGGATAGAATCTTAGGTACATAACATTTACTTCGACCTTTTGTTGAGTTTTGGACTTTATGTTGGACATTGAATATTTCCTGGTTCACGTAAATTGACTTCATTGATTTTTTTGGCAGAATTCTCTATAAAACATTTGCATAGTTCAATCTTCATATTCTTATCTGAATTTTTATAAGAGATAATGTTTAGTATTTAAGGAACATCGGTTCATTGAATTGTGAGTTCTTAGGCATTCAATGTGTAATAAAAAGAACCATTGGACATCTGTAGGTTTCTGGAGCTACATAAAATGATGCAGGCATTTCATTAAGTGCATCTACCCTTTCTTTTATTGCATTATTAAAGTGATTAATTTTGATTTTTTCTTATCAGTTTCATCTGTGTTCCAGTTTTAGAACTATGTTTTCTTTTTCATATTTTTACTTCGTTTTTTATACCAAATTATTTGATATTTTCTTACCAATACTTTTCCTTCTAATTCAGATTCATTGTTACTTTTATCACTCTGCACAGATTCACTATCATTATCATGAGGACAGTATATTTTTTAGCGGATTCTTCCTCACTGGTTTGAAGTTGAATCTAATCTAGAAGTTTCAACTTCTCCTAATAGATTTACCAATAATAATATATGAATTCCAAGAAACGATTGCTTAAACACAGAAGAGAAAGGTAGGTAAGAAACAATAATGCTCATTCCATGGGGAGTGTCAGATAGGAGGATATATTGAAAGGATCATTGGTTATAAGAGTGAAACTTGTTAATTTTCAAAGAATGCAATGACTCTACGCCCTACGTGACCTCTAACAGATTATACATAGGTATCAAGATATTTTTAGCAATTAAAAATTCCAATACAATATAAATATTTTTATTACCAGTCTTTAATTAAGGATTGCAATTAAGTTATTTAAACTAAGAGTAAAGTTATTTTTATTTTTGATTACTTTAAATATGTTGCATTTCTTTGTAAATAAATATTTAACAACACATGCATTAAAAACATTGAAATATACAATACTCATTTATTTATCATTTTTAAAGTTCTTTAAAATGGTACTTTCAAAACTTATGCAAATAATCTTTCAAAATATTTTTAATTGTACGTCTAATTTATATTTAATTTTCAATTCATGTTCCTTTCTTTTTTTAGTTTAAATATATTTTAAAATTAAAACTCTATTTTAGCATTGTATAATATTTGTAAAATAGAGTGGTATTTGACATATATGAAACAATGAGAAAAGGTAAATTTGTAATAACAAATTTCAACGATTTTCTTGTTTAATTACTGGAAGTTTTCTGGGCTATTTCTACATTTATTTGGAAGAATTAGATGCATTTCTTATAGAAAAATATTTGTGTCTCGAATTTATCTTTGGATTCCTTTCCTGGTACTTGATTATTCCAGCTGCATCGCCCCTCTCTCAAGTCCTTTTTAAAGAAATAATTCTCTTGAGTAGAATGTCATCTGGATTGGTATTTTTTTTATCCTTCAGCTGTTTTTTCATATTGTAGTTTTTATTCAATCAAGATTTCAGCTAACTTTTTACATGATGAATATTTTAAGGTGAGCGTTATTAAAATAATCGTGTTTACTTAATGCATCCTTTCAAAATTATTGCTATATTCCTGAGTTTAAATTTTGTTAATTCTGACATAAACCGACATAAATTTATGCATTTATAAGTTTATAAGTTATTATTACTTACAATTAAAAGTGAATCAAGCAATATTATAATGTAGTATATTTAGAATTACTTTTAATTAAATGGAATAAATATATATAAGATAATCTAAGATTATGTATATATATATATATATATATATATATATATATATATATATATATATATATATATATATATATATTTTAATACTTATTCTAAAAATGACGTAAAAAAAAGATAGTTATAAATAATCAACTTAGTTAGAATAGTTGTTTTCATTCATAGATTTATGCACTTATAATTAGGTAATAGTGATAAAATCGTATAAGCAGATAGGGAGCATTACTAATTAAATACGTTATAATAAAAAAATAGCAAATTTTAATATAAAATAAAATTTTATATAAAAACATATGAGTAAAATCATATTAAGGAAATTAAATTATTGTCTTTCCAGAAATTATGTATTGATATAGCAATAGTAACTGGAAGAGAGCCACCCTCCCTGTTTAGTGGTCAGAGTGCTTGACTGTGGATAGGGAGATCTTGGGTTCGAATCTCAATTTGAGCATGCATGTATTTGCTCTCTCTGTCTATTCTATCTTTTTCATTCCTTTGTATGAATGAGTTGTGAATGGTTGCCTAACCTGTAAACATGTACCTATGGCATGTGTATACTGAGGAAGTCAGACTCCACACCAAAATATGGTTCAGTTGGAAAAGAGGAGCAGCGCACCCCATAATGCTAGCTTAGCTGGCACAAGACAACAACTGGAAGGGAAGTATAAAAATATTAATAAAATTGTGGATACGTTTTCTATATAATAAATTGAATTAAATTTTGTGATAAATAATAATATTAAAAAGAGCTCTAAAATACTTATCTTAATTATTTCAAAATAGTATAAGAGAGCATGCACTTTAAGAATTTTAACTAAAGAGATATTATCTTAAGAATCTTAAGAAAGATAAAGAAATATAGAGCTGATACCCCAGTTGGTTTAAATAAGAGAAAATAAAATTATCATGTTAGTTCTTAAAATATTTATAGAGTACTAAAACAATTATAGTAATGTATATAATGCCACAAAAAATTCAAATTTAAAAGCAACTAAATAAAATAAGTTTACAAATAAAAATAAGCACCGGTTCTGTTCATATATGTGTGTTAAGCCATTATATTCCAAAACCAAACAGAAAAAATTAGAAATAAATAAAATATATATTAATAAATCATAAATCAAAAGAAAGTTAATAATAATAATAATAATAATAATAATAATAATAATAATAATATATATATATATATATATATATATATATATATATATATATATATATATATATATATATATATATATATATATATATATATATATATACTTGAATACGAGTACCAAAAAAGGAATGTTTAAGAAAGAAATGTTTGTTGTAATCACTAAATATAAATTAATTTGCATGATGTATCTAATTTTTATTACTTTATTGTACTTGTATAAAAATTTGATATATATTTGTGTATATAAACATATCACACATAAATTAATTTTTTACGCAATTATATTTGCATAAAAATTTGCATTTTTGCCTACTTATTCTTGTAAATGTTTAATTTTTAATATTGCTTTAATAGTTATTTATTTTAATTTATTAATTTTTCCAACTGCTTTCAGCTGATACCCAAAACTATTCTTACACATTTTATTGTTGTATAATTTTACGTATCTGAAATATTTTTGTATTTATTGATGTATCCATGTTTGACACATTTCTTAAAGGAAATGTTTCATAGATAAACGGTGACACCTGTTGTAGTGCAAATGATTATTTTTCTTATGTTAATATTAACTATTTCAATTTTAACTTTTTTAGAACATGCAATTTTAAACTTTCTAGTTAGAAATGTTACAAATAATATATTGAGAGAACAATTATTATATATTATCTATTTGACAGAAATGCTCTAAAGTTAATACTTTTCAAATAAGTCATCTTTAAAGTTTAAGATAAAGTTTTTAATACATATATTGTCATATATAATGTTCAAAAAAAATGTGCAACCAGCAAATTTAAATACGCTTGAAAACCTTTTAAATTTCCAATTATTAAATTTATTCTTTGTTTATAATATGAAATTTAATATATAATTTAAATATTAAATTTAAATTTTAATAGTTCTTTTGACTACTTTAGGATTTGATTTTTTTAAAATATTATTATTTGTCTTCTGGATACTGAATATTCATTTATATTTAATGGAAATCTCGATGCATTTTATATTATAAAACTTGTTGTTTGCGCCTTTTGATAATAGTGACAAATTAATAACTATAATAAAAAATGCCAATTTTTTCATAATTACAGCTTAATAGTACAAAATCTTAATTCTAAAAATGAGGTGGAAGAAACATTATTAAACATTATAAAAATTGCAACTCAAATGACTTTGTCTGTTGAAATAATTATATTTTTAAAATAGAAAATTTTTTTTTACTTATAATCTCTTTGTAAAACTTATATTCTTATATTTTCATATGAGTTACATAATTTATTTAGAGGCTCCTGTAAAGTTTAATAAAAAAAAACAATGCCTCTCCTTCTTCTAGATTACTTTCAAAATTTTTACTTCAAGCGCAATAAAATCCTGATTTTTGACACTTATATTTATAAAATAATAAGCTAATTTTTATTAAAAATGTACAAGTACTTATAATTACAAGTTATTTTTCAAATTCAAATCAAGCTTCAAATCAAAGCAAAATCAAACCTCTGTTGTATTATAAAATAAAATTATTTTTCGAACAACCTTAAATATCTTAAATTAAGATTCTCATTACAAATTAAATTGAAATTAAGCACTTGTTTAATACTATTTACTATTTAGAAATGCTTTAATAAAAAATTTACAGTTACATAAATGTTAGCAGAAAAAAGTTGTTTGTTTTTACATCGAACCTATTTGTTATTGTTATTAATGCTGATATTATATTAAATAACGTGATTTAGGAGAGATTTTCTCAATAAACATACCAAACTTATATCTATTCATTATCATAGAAAAAAAACCAGATTTTCTATGATTTTTTTTCCTTGAAAATGTTAACTTCCAGTTAAACATGGTTTAATTCTTTCCAACAATTTTTTACAATGAAAGACATATTATTACATACATTCAAATGTAATTAATATCTTCAAGCTGCAAAGGATATAAAAAATATTTTAAAAAAATTAATTAAATTTATCAAAGAATTCCATAAAATTTTATAATTATTTCAGTTGATAAAATTCTAATAATTTACCTCCATTTGTAAAACATCTCAAAAAATTTTGTTTAATGAATTTTTATGTTTCAAAATTTATAAAATAAATTCCACCAACACAATTATCTTTAAGAAAGTCTGGCTTTCCCAAAGGAGCTTAAAATTAACACGGTAGTTACTTCTATTACACTCATATAACAATTGATTCATGTATTATTAAAACACAAAATACATTTAATTTTATTAAATGTATTACTTGTGGTTATAACTCGCGTATAGTTAAATTAAGTTCCAATTTTTGTCCTGTTGCTTGGATTTTCTTGAAAATAACAGTAATAAATCTGTATAAGTAATAATAATAATAATTAACTAATCATAAATTTAACTGTTATAAACCTGTATAAGTAATAATAATAATTAACTAATCATAAATTTTAAATCCTCAAGTACGTTTCTTAACATTTTTCTTCACTTGTATCAAAAGATTACTTTACAAATATTTTTCTCTATAAAATGTGTGGTCTTTTATTGTTTTGTTTTGCGAGTTTAATGCATTGTTTAACATTGATTTAGAGTTTTGGAAAGATTTCAATATTTTGCTTACATAGTTCTTACAATTTATAACAATTGTCTTTAAAGATACAAATTTTTTTGTAC
This sequence comes from Latrodectus elegans, assembly GCA_030067965.1. Taxonomy (NCBI): domain Eukaryota; kingdom Metazoa; phylum Arthropoda; class Arachnida; order Araneae; family Theridiidae; genus Latrodectus; species Latrodectus elegans. Next base: position 62,849,984 of record CM057809.1, read on the forward strand.
AAATAAATATTATACTAAAAATCTCTACATATTTAGTTCTTCTAGCTAATATATTTCCACCTTTATGCTATACAAAATCCTTTGTCATAAAAAGGCCATAGGGTTTCAAATACATTGATATATTTTGTAGTTTTTACAAATTTTAATATTCATCCTTAAGAATTATAAATAAAAATATTTGCAACAGCTTAAATTTTGTGGATACTAAGATATTTTTGTTAATATTAAGTCACAAACTACTTTTACTTGTAGTAATGGTAAAAATAAGTTTAATTTTAAAATTATGATAAATAATAACAACAAAGTAAAGTAACAATAGTAATAATTTTGGAATTCAAACGTCTTTGATACAATTTTGGAAAAAATATACTTTTTAAAAAGCAGGAATTTTTTGCAATAATCGAAATAATTTGCAATGATCAAAATAATACATTAAAATAATTAAAAGCAGCTCTTTTAAATAATTTCATTCCAACGACTTTCATCAAACTCTATTTAGCAAGTAGAGACATAATTGTCAAACTACAGAAGTTTCATCAACAGAAAATTTTACAAGTTTGAAAATATTTCTTAATGTGCGTACTTAGGCTGATTATATTAATACTGTGTAGTTTTCATCTTTCATTTTTTTCAAATACATTCATTAAGAAGTTACTTAGTTGATTAAATTATTAATTACATCCAATGATTGTTTAGTTTAGATTTCTCTTTTATTTGGTGGAAACAATAACATTTCTTATCAGCTTCGTCTTTGACAGCCGCATTTATGTACATACGTATTTATTCGTTTACTTTTTCTTCCCTTATTATTGCATATCTCATTTATTCATTCTTTTTCTGCCGATATGGTTTTGCGGTCTAATAGCGTAACATTTTGGACGCTTGATGTAGCAGACATTGAAAGTATTTGTCTTCATTTGTAACTGTCTTATTTTATTCTATTTATATGAAGATATGGAATTTTGTAATAATTATGTGTATAACTGCATATGTTTGTATTTTTACTGTTCAATTTATATTTTGCTGCAATATATATATATATATATATATTGCAGCAAAATATAAATCGAACAGTATATATATGTATATACTGTTCGATTTATATTTTGCTATATACTGTTCGATTTATATTTTGCTGTTCGATTTATATTTATACTGTTCGATTTATATTTTGCTGCAATATATATATATATATATCGAACAGTATATATATATATATATATATATATATATATATATATATATATATATTGCAGCAAAATATAAATCGAACAGTAAAAATTACTTTGAAAAACAAATGGCAGAGATTTTCCTTTATAATATTTTTAAAACTTTAAATTATTAATTTTATGGCATCACAGTTGAAATTAGAAAATTTTACAGATTGAAATTAAGGATTACTCACTTATTTATTATAGTGTCATTATAAATCTGTTGGAAGTGAGAATATTTTGAAGAATTTAAAAACTTTTGTTAGCAAGATATTTGTGATATTGATGGTTACTAATTTTTGTTAAAATGTGATTTAAAAACACACTTTTGTATCAAAGTTTCAACCAAATATTAAGATACAAATGTTACTGTTTAAGAATGTTATTCTCTTTCTGATCCAGTCTTTATTTTGCTTAAATGTTTGTAGAAACTTTATAAATATAAGGAGTTTTACTTAGAACTAAAAAAAGTTGCTCAGTTTGTTTTTTTACATAGTTGAAATTTCATGAACACGAATGTTATTTAGATCGGAATATTCATTTTGAACTGCATTCCACACCAATGCAAACACACAAGTATAAGATGAGAGCTGAATCTAAAAACGTTGAATAGAAGAATCATTATTTTTTTTTTCTGTATCTTGGCTTAAAAATAAAGAGAAATAAAGCATTTCATTTCGATTTATCATAACTCAGTGATAGTTAGCGAGCGAAAATGATTTCAATGATATTTTACGCTCTACATGGCTTCTTCCTTAACTTCAATTCTTTTGAATGTGGTTTTATTTTTGCATTTCATTGGATGGAGTGCATTTTATTTTGTATGATTGATTAAAATGTTAATATTGTAGAATTCAAGAAAATATTTTCCTTTTAAATATTTTAGAATTTTTTAAATTCTAAAATATTTAAAAAGAAAATATTTCTTTTAAATAAATGCATAAGTTCGTCTATATAAGAAAAATATTTTATTATGAAATTATCTGTTTCATTTTAAATATAAGTATTTTAAAAAAATATTAATTAAAGATAAAATTGATTAAACAATGTATTGCTTAGATATAACACGCATGCAGAAATTTTATTTTGATATGGGTAACTTTTGTTGCTTGATTTTTAATTATGCTATATTTTATCAAAAATATATCATAATTAAAAATCAGACAACTTTAATTGTGCATTATGAGACAAAATCTAATTTTGAAGTTTATTTTATTCTAAGTTTGAATTTTTAGTTATAAAAGAACATATTTTGTAACTATAAATAATGCACTTTAATTTTACATAAGCTTAATACTATTGTCTTTTTAATTACAAAATTAATTTCATTGTCATGTATAGATAAATTAATGTCATTGATAAATAGTAAAATGAAAGCTCTGGTAATAACAAAAATATATGTTTAAAGAAATACACATTTTATTTAATTTTTAAATTCTAAATGAAAATCTGTTAAAACTTTTTCTCTAAATTACATTTTTAATTGTTTTATTTATATTAGTGTTAACTTAAACAATAGAATTTGATAATTTAAATTGAAGGAAACTAATTATTCAACTACCTTAAAGCTTCTTAAATCATTCTTCTAAACAATTTTTTTGTCTTAAGAGTTAATTAAATTACTTAGTAATAATTGATTTCAAATGAAATTAACAATACCAAGTTATCGTACATAAATCACTAGCACTAAATGATTCTTTAACATAGATTTTCCATGAGCATTTTTATAAGAAAATAAAAAGAATATGATAATCAAAGAAACATTTAATTAAAGCCAAGAAATTTTTTTCGTCTTCTATTCTTTCAGACCATATTTTTAAGACTTCTCTGAGCTACAACTTTACGATGTGTCCTCAAGAAATAAAGACTAATTGAGCTGCCTTTCAGAAGATTAATCGATAATGAATTTAATTTCTAAACTAGAACCGTCAAGGTTCTCCGCTGTGTCCGGTAATGAGTTTCACTTGTTGCTTTGATAAATAAGTTCCTCAGGAACTCTTAAAATATTCCAAAATAGTATGAATTTGCTAATTTCTTATGCAAAAAAATTTCAAATTAAATCATAAGGAAGTCAAATATTTAAAACCTCAATAGTTTGATGCAAAATATTAGGATAACTAATTGGAAGTCGGAAAGATTTTTTACAAAGAAAGTGTCCAAAAATAATGAAATATTTATAGAACTTTAAACTCAACTCATTCCAAAACATACATGTTTTACAAAACATCTAGTCCTGTATAATTATTTTGAATATTTCCTATAATTACTCTAATCAATATCATCGTTCTTCATCGATAAAGGTAAAAAATATTTTGGTAAATAAGCAACAATTTGTCTAAAAATGTTATAAAAAATATAGTATCACAATATTATATAAAAAAGAAAGCAAAAATTATAAATTACAGGAATTTTTACTTTTTTCACACAAAAAAATTAATTGTTCTAGATCAAAATATGTTTTTAAATTGGTACTTTTTATAAAAATAATTAGAAAAAAGTAGAAAATTATGCTTCGAAAAAACTTACAATTGTTCTAATGAGATAATCCCATGTCTAGAAATTCAAGTTTCATACAAATATTCTGATTCTCATTCTGCACTAAAAGTTAGACCAAAGGAAGACCTTCACTGTAAAAAAAATAGAAATTCTCAAATGAAAGATTGTAAATCTAAAAAGTGATAATAAAACTAAGCAATTTTTAACCAACACAGTCTAAAATTTGTTAAGTAAAGTATTCGTGAAGTAAGAAAAATGTAGAGTTAGGAGCCATTATAAATTTTGTAATTAAATTAAATTGAATTTTGTAATTGAACTTAAAAATTAGTTGATTGGAAATTTTTATAAATTACATATAAACCGTAAATGTAAATAAAAATATAAATTATAAATAAATTATTTAAGAATTGTAATTTTAATATCAGCCTTAAAATATTTGATTACATGTTATCAATATTTTATGATTACCAAATTAGAATTAAAGTTGTAGTACTTTTTAAAATAATATTACATTTTTGTCAAACAAATCATTCTACATATTTTTAAACATAAAAGGAAAAAAATAAATTTCAAAAAATTTTAAATAAAACATGATAAGGGAAATGAAAATGATTTTTGAAGCTTAAATAAAACTGAAGTTATGAAATCGAAAAACAGAAAGTATATTTTTCACTGTTCGAATATTAAAAAAAGTGTTTTCAAACATATTTAAAAATTAGAATAGAACAATTTTCATATTACAATCATACAAATTTTGTTTAAATCAATTTTTTTCAATAGAATTACAAATCTTATACTTTTATGGAATTATATTTATTATTGGGCACGCGTTTTTTGATAACGTTAAATAATATGATTGAAATAAATTACAAAATATACTTATAAATTATAAATTATATATATATATATATATATATATATATATATATATATATATATATATATATATATATATATATATATATATATATATATATATATATATATATATATATATATATATATATATTGTATAAGTGTATTGCATATATATATTGCATATATATATATTGCATATTGCATAATATAATTACATATTTTTTGTGCACACTTATGAAACAGGCATTATCTCGAAAAGGAATTGATTTAATGTTAAACGTTTTTTTCTTTTGCATAGTGCTGATTTAAATGCAATTTAGTGTTAAATACAATGTTTGCAGTTAGTATGATTAATTACTGTTACACGGATTTTTAAGGTATAGTGACTAAAGAGATAAAATGGTTATTATAAATTCATAACTAAATTAACTAATTACCTAAGCAATGTACACAAAAATAAATTTTTATTTTGCAGCACATTGTAAAGTAGCTACTGGAAACTATACAAATCACACACACAAATCTATAAAAAAAACATACATATATCCATACATTCATACATACATATATATATATATATATAATATATATATATTATATATATATTATATATATATATATATATATATATATATATATATATATATATATATATATATATATATATATATATATATATATATATATATATATATATATATATATATATATATATATATATATATATATATATATATATATATATATATATATATATATATATATACATATATATATAAATGTAATTGCAAGTTCAGTTAATACACGTACTTTTTAACTAATTAAAAATATTTTGATAACTTTCATAACTGTTCATTTGACATATCTATAGTTTCAGATTGTTGAAGTTGCTTTTATTTACATCCCATAATTATTTTATCAGAAAGTAGATTTAAACTGTAATGAACATTAAGGGATTTTAATTCCCTAGATTCATTATCATGACAATTGTGTGCATTATGAGAGTTAATAAGATATAATAAAATTGATAACTTCACTTAGATTGCTTTTGAGAAAAAGCATTATCAACAAACACCAAATTCCATTTGCTTAATTTGAGTAACTTGCAACAAGATCTAATGTGATCCACTATTAATATCAAAATATTTTATAGTTTATGTTAATGTATAACTCTCGGAAAAATTTAACAAATTCGCTATTTTTAGGCTCAGTTATTATCAAATATTAAGTAATATTTATACCAATGAGGGAAAATAGTGACCTTTAAGTAGTTTCAAGTAGTAGATTAGCCGCATTCCAGATAGAGTTCTCATTTAGGATTTCATTGAGAAATGGCACATAAAGTTCTTATCACCCTCAGTGCCACTTCTTTAAGCAATCCATATTTCAACAAAGTAGATTAATTTGGGTTAACTATTTCATCAAAAGAAAAGAGCAGCTAAATTTTTTCTGAAAGTTTGTATCAATGTGTTATGACCCTTACAAAAAGCCATGAGAGATTATTTCAGGCAGAAAGCTTATTCAGAAACGAAAAATAGTAATTAACAATTTTTCAGCAAAATTTAAAATTTTTCAGTTGAGATATAAAAAATGTATAGTATATAATATCATTAAATATTTAGTATTCATTTATTAAGTACTTTGGAAAATGATTATAATCTCTGGTGTAAATATTGGTATTAATTCAAAATTTACTTTAAACTTTCAATCCAAGTCGAAGCAGTCCTTGAATGAAAACATTATTAAAAAACAAAACTTAAAAGGGTAAATTTCTTATCTATGAAAAAATGGTTTTATAAATACTCTTCTTGAACATCTGATGATTTTCTGTTATACATCTTCCTTATTGAGTGCAAAAAAGTTGAACGTGAGCGGAGAAATTATTATTAATGCATTGAGGAAAAAATCTTAATATCTTTTACTAACCTCACCTAATTTAAAGCAGAATTTCAGTACAACTATAGTTTATAGTTTCGGAATCTTTCAAACATTAAATATTGTGGTAAAATTTTTTTCAAATTTGAAATATCTCATGTTATACACATTACAGCATTTTCCCACATAATTCAGTACATTTTTTATTGTATCACTTTGATTCTTTCTTCTAATGCTTTATAAATAACATTTACGAGTATTATACACAAAATTATCGTTTTCATAAATACTGCAGAAAAATGTTTTCGAAATATAGCTTTGCTACCTTAGGCAAGTAATAAATACTTTAACATCAATTGCGATCATAAAACTCTGAAAATTTATGACGCAAAATATAACGCAACCCTTAAAAACGAAATTTTCATGAGAATTAGTGGATTCCGTTATCCGTAATTCTCTTCGAATCCAATTATCTTCCATTTGGCTCCGATGGTGAAGAGTGACGCAAACAAGACACCAGCTTGTGGGAAAAAAAGCAATAAAACAGAATCAACTGAAACAAAATATACACATATAAAAGAAAAGTCACTGTTGTCTATCTTGTTATCAGCCACCCGGAACAGCGGTGAAGAAGACAGAACCGAATATCTGTTAAAGTGAGTTTCGAAAGAGGATCAGAAGGACGAGACAGAAGGTGGAAAAAAAAAAGGAAAAATACAAGAAAAGGGGAGGAGGGAATGAGGCTTAATCGTTCCTTAGAGCCTGGCAAACCGAGATCAATGGACAAGTTTGTGGGACGCAAGAGTCAAACATCTCACGTAACGCAATCCAACTAGGAAAATTCGCCTTCCGGACCATCATTATGCCTGGGAAAGAGTAAGGAAAAAGGTTACGAAATCGTCTTTGTTTCGTGATCGGGATCAATCAATCACAAGGGGAAGAATTCATCAAGTGCCTTACTTTTGTCTTTTACTCTCTCCTTCTTCTGATTGTAAAAGAGGAAACGAGAGAATAAGGAAGACATCATCTGTGTATCTGTCGATTTACTGAGAACGTAAGAGGGGAAATCTATTGGGGTTACGTTGCTTAGTGTTGCTAAATAAATGGACGAACTGGGAATATTGATTAAACCTGAATCAATGTGCAATCTGATACAAAAGTTTTGGGTATTGATATTCGACATTACCTTTTGAATGTTCCCTTCAGATATTCAAATATTTATACATGTATTTAAATTGAAATTACTTTTAATATGAAGAATTGTTTGAATTATAAATTAAATAAAAACCTATTTGAACAGAAAATTGTCGTGTTAAGCAAGAATATTACTTGAAATAATACATTCTAAACTAAGAAATAATAAAAACTTTAAAAATTTTAATCTTTCTTATATATTATAAATGATAATATGATTTCTCAAATAATCCTATGGTTACATTTTTAAGCAGAATTAAGTTAATATTTTAAAATATATTTTAAAGATAAAATATCTATGCAAGTTAGATTTCACAAAAGTATTTTTAAGTAAATATATAAAAAATACTTTATATTAAAAAATTAAATGAGAGAAATATACACAGGTGGTAATCAAAATAATAAAATCACCCCTGAGTAAAATTGACATTCAAGAACGCACTTCACAAAAATTAAAAAGTAATACTGAAACATATTTTTTTACTATAAAAAAGTATATATTTTAATATAAGATAGATTTAGTAAAGTTGAAATGCTTAGGATCCTTATTAAAATCATAAAATGCAACACTTCTGATATATAGATAATATAAAATCATTTATTTTCTAAATTAAATAATAGGAAAATTGAGATACTAAAATATCAATAAATTAAAACTCTCAGCTACAGAAAGAACATGCTTTTATTTTCAGATAAAGAAAAAACGTCACAGCAAATGAATGTTGAGATACCTTTGACTTTGCAGAAAAGGTAGATAAAATGAGAAATTTCAAGCATTTAAGAAATAATGTAAAATGTAAAAAGTAATGTAAAAGAATTTGTATGAAGATCAAAAATATTAGAAATTATTATTGAAATGGAAACCTTATTCCGTTTGTCCACCGCAACTTTAACTGAAAATCAATTAAGATTGACCACGTGGAAAAGAGTGAAACTTATATCAGAATATTTTTCATTGACTAATATAAAATTTCCTTTCGAAATTTCAAGTATGACTTACTTAACTGATCACGATATCAAGGAAAATGTTTAAAAAATGAACACAGGTATGATAATAAAATAAGGAAATGATTTAATGCAAATTAAAGCTAAAGTTGATAATCTGTTAGAATCTTTATCCACGATTTTCTGACAAAATTCAATATTCTAACATTGTTATTGGTTTCTCTTACATAATGTGCAGATTACACTCATTTGTTGCCAGGATTATATGATGCTCAAATAAATTCGAATTTATCACGTGCAGTAAGTTTGGGGGATATCCAGGAAGTTTAATTAACACTTAAACTCCCTTATTTCAAATATAATTTTCAACTTCATAATGAGAATATCCAATTTGACACGTGGTTTAATCTATTTCATTTTGACTTTGTTTATTCAATTATACATTTTTCTCTTTTAGTTAATTTTAAACCCTACAGTATTTCACTAATTCAAGCAATTACAAATCGGAGTTTAGTTAGAGCAGTTTTGTAAGTGAGAAATGTGAAGTGGAACTGTATATTTGTGTTGATGTTTTCTCCGATAGTTTAGATTCAGGACGCATAAAGTCATTCTAATGCAAACACACACGCTTTAACACATAGAAATGCAACTAGAAGTAGACCTATATTTACATATAGCAGTATGTATTACATACTACTACATGTAATATATACCATTTTGTATATAATAAAGAATATTCGTGTATTACATGTATACTCTTATTATATTGCTAAAATGTTCTTGAATAAAAAACATGAATTCATATAATGATTCGTATTTAATCACTCAAACCATTTGAAATACTTAATTTTGATAATTTTCAGAAATAAAAATATATACTGAATTTGCTCCACCATAAAATTTTCCTAAAAATCTTGCAATAAATTAAAATTAGTTTCTAATCTTCTTTATAGTCAATTTTCTTTTAAAATACAACTACAATTTAGTCTGGGCAGAGAAGTTTCCATAAAAATGCTTTGGTATTTATTAATAAATGGAAAATTCGTCTTCGAATTTATCAAAAATTCTGAAGGTTTCTGATAACAAGGAACATACACTCAAATAAATTTGGTTTGATGATTTTCAATAAAACATTTATATATATATATATATATATATATATATATATATATATATATATATATATATATATATATATATATATATATATATATATATATATATATATATATATATATATATATATATATATATATATATATATATATATATATATATATATATATATATATATATATATATATATATATATTTTATAATAAGTTAATGGAAAACATCAATGAATAATTCTGTAATCTTCATTTTGAAATTTTTATAAAATCGTTAGATAAATATATAGATAAAATTATTCATAACTATTTTCTTGAGGATATTTGTCTCTCTTTCTACTATTAATCATTACTTTTTTTATTAAAAATGAAAACCTGAGTGGATTAAACCTGCTTCTAGAATATTTGAATAATTTTTAATAGGTTTAATTGTTATAAATAATTTAATAAGTCCTTCAACCTTTGTAGTGAAGAAATGAAATTTCAGCAAGATGCAGAGTGGGGAGTGGGGGTGAGTCTCTTCATTTATAACCATTTTTGTTCACTCCCCACAAGAGATAAAGAATCATACCACACGAAAGTATTACGAATGATATTGCTCAGGATTAGAAACTAAGAAAATTCTAAACTTTTTCCTAAAATCCTTAGAATTATTGATATTTTTTAGTTAATTTAGAAAACGTGTCAGCTTTTTTTCTAACCTTAATGTTTTTTAGAGCTTTGGAGGATGTTTTAGATATTTTCTGAGTTTCCAAGGAGTTGAAATATTTTAAGCACATTTAAGAAGTACTTGGGAAAATTGTGGCACCACCGAGACAACTTTTAGAACATGAGGTGTAATCAATAGCTACTACATAACTGAAGGTATTGCAAAAATCCTTTGGTGCCACTCGATTTTGAACAACATGTGAAGTTGTATCTCACACTCTTCATCATACCCTACATGAGTTCATGGACTTGATCGATGTCTCTGTCGATGAAGTGAATATTACAACAACGAAAACAAAAAAGTTCAAATTGAGAAACCATTTGAAAATTTTATTACCTAAAGAATACAAAGGTTATTTCATAGGAATATAGAAACTTTTTATAACTCTATTGACTTATATTTAATAAACGGAATTTTTTCTATGTGGTATGATCAAGTTGTATAAAATTTACTTAAATTCTTTCAAGAAAAATATTAAGTCACTGTCTTTTTAAATATTTTTTCTTATACCAAATCTAGAAACATATAAACTTACAGATTTTATTATGGAAATTAAATTATATTTACCAAAGTAACGATTTCAAGTTAGCGTCAGTTATCATTATTGTGATAATTTGTAATTTTGCATATTTTCTCAAAATGTCTAAACTTAGGAATTTCTTGTAGAGAAGGTACTCTTTGAAATAGGTATAGGTTTCAAGTTAAATGCTTGAAATTATTTTCCAGCCTTGATGATATATATTTTTAATTCTTTACATTAATAATTATTAACCTACGATATCTGGCTTCTTATTTTTATCTAAATATAATATTGAAAGCTATGCTTCCGGAAAAAGATTTTAGTTCATACCCATAGAAATTCTTATGAAAATAATTTATGAAAAACTGCATAAAGTTTTCGTCTAATAGCGTATAGGTATTGTAACAGATAAACTTTCATTTTTCACTGAATATAACGAGATTATTCTTAAGTAAACATTCTTAAAAATCTATTCAAGTTTAGTTGTAAACTATATAAAATTTTTCACAAAGCTATACTTTTTTCCTGTAATAGCCGGCTACCCTTTAAAATTTAATCAGATTCAGTGCTATAAGAAGCGTAGTTGAAGGCAATTTTACAGTTAGGCATCAGTGAGTATATCATCATTGCACCGAAAGTGAAAACATAAAAAATACATACACCCAGAGATAGAAGGAAACATATATGCCAAATTAGAATTTGAACCTATGACCCACTAATTCGAATTCAGGATCGCAAATCACTCCTCAAACAGTCTACTTAAACATACACGTTAACTTCCTTACTTACCCACAAAACACGTTACAAAAAATTTAAGAAAATTGTTAAAGTACAAAATTGGTACTTTAATAGAATCTTTCGAAATAACTGATACATAAATGCAATAAATATTAAATAGAACTCATGAATCCTTGAAAAATGCCGTAAACATTTCACTGTTTCTGTTCTTAGACTATTATTTTTTAAACTTTTATTTGAACTCTTTTTATAAATAAATATTTTGACAATATTTCGAAATAAAAAGAATTAAACTAAGTATTCTACATCTATTCTAAATTATATTACTTAGTACAAATCTAATTTAATTAAGCAGATAGAAAACAAATATTTCAAATGACAGAGTTTTAATAATCCAAAACACTATTTTATTGAATTTATTTTCTTTGAAATAACCAAATAATAAGGAATATTTCACATTATTCATGTAATTATATATATTAAAATAAACTATTTAATGCACATTTTCTCATACTTTAGTGATATACAATTTCTATTCTTATTACTATTGAGTATATATGAAAAAAGATTATCATTAATTTTATAAATGATTAAATAAATTGAAAATAAAGAATATAATTAAATAAATTAAAGTATTTCAAGTTAATAAATATCATTTATTTCATTCTGTAAAATATGACACTTAATAAAATTTTGAAATTCCCTTGTGGCATAATTCTTTCGAATCAATATAGCAGCACACATTTTTAATATAACAAATATATAAACAATTGAAATTCCATACTTTCTTAAAATTTATAAACGCATAAATAATTACAATTTGTCATAATAATCGATAAAATATTGACAGAATGTTGATTATTTATGTTTATATCATAAATCAATAGGTATGAATACATAAACCTTTAGTAAAAAAAATTTATATAAGAATATACAAATAAATATTTAAGTAAATAATAATTACTTGATTATAAAAGGAAAATATTAATGAATTAGATATTTAAATACCTTTAATCACACTACAATTATTAATTGTATTTATAACAATGAGATTACATTTACTTGTTCATATTATGTAAAAGTAATTTAGAAACGGAAAAACTTCAGCGTTTTACTAATACTTATGTTAATATTATTTTTAAAAGAGTGTAAATGCATTAGTAATTTAGACTAGAAGAAGAACTATATATATATATATATATACCTCGTCACATAATGATAGAACCACCATGTATTTTCAACCTAGCATACAGTAATAATTGGAATAAATGATTGAAATAAATATTTTTATTGAAAATATACAAAATAAGAATGACAATAACAAAATAAAAATATTACTCATGTCTATATTTTCATGTAATAAAATAAAAAATACAAATTTTAATTGTAAAATGAAAGAACCACTTTCACATAATAATTTGTAAGAGTACCCTTTTGGGTTATAAGTTAAAAAATTCGATTAAGCATGCCTTCGTCTAAGCGTTTGAGTTTATTTGCATTTAGATTTTCCCATTCTGTAACAATAGTCTTTCAGTTCATGAACCTTTAAATACTGCATACCGTTGGCGAATACGACCCTGCTTAGAATACCCCAGACGTTTCCCATGGGTTTCATGTCAGGAGAACAAGCAGGCCTTTCGATTACTTGCACTCCGTTGTCCAGGAACCATTCTCAAGGCAAGTTTGTAATATTGTCCTGTTGAAACTTCAAAATGGACCTCTATTTCTTCTCGAAAAGGCAACAAATTTTCTTCTAACAAGTCTTGATATTCTATTCCCTTCATTCGTCCAGTAAGGAAGGCAATGTTAATACTCCCAGCATTGCCGAATCCAGCCCAAACCATTAATGATCCTTCCCCACACTGTCTCTTAGAAAAAAATATGTGGTTCATTTCGGAGATCCCTCCAATAGAATGATCACCCGTCAGGACAATCTAGATGTATCTTTTTCGTCTGCCTTTGAACTTTGATGGTGGTGTCTCGTGATAGTCTGTTCAATGTTTCACCAGCTTTTAACTTTTTTACAACTAATCCTTCTTGCCGTTTTGTTAACTTTCGAGGTCTTCCAGTGGATTTCTTTGTCCCATATTTGGATCCAAGATGGAGAAAATTATTGACCACGTTTGGTGAACGCCCAATATGCCTTGCTATATTCCATGAAGACAATCCTGCTTGGTTAAAAGCCGCAATTTGTCTTTTTTAAAATCAGATATTTTTTTTTTCTACTCATACTTAGTGACACATTTTCAAATCAACAAGCTATTCGTGTCACAATAAATGCAAGTAAGGTAAGGTTAGTTGATCAAACGAAGCTTTCATATACTTATTTGTTAAAACTCAACTGTGCATGCTTCTCTGCGATCGATTATTCCATAAAAAAGTATGGGTGGTACTATCATTTTGCAACCTAAAATTTGTATTTTTTTATTTTATTACAAGAAAATATAAACATGAGTAATGTTTTTACTGTTTTTACTTTATTATTGCCATTCTTATTTTGTTTGTTTTTAATAAAAATATTTATTTCAATCATTTATTCCAATTACTGTATGATAGGCTGAAATTACTTGATGGTTCTATCATTATACAACGTAGTGTATATACATATACATTTTAACGAACCAAATATTTACTATGGCAATATCATAATATCATTTGATTTGATATTATTTTAAGCAATAAGCAGCTTTGTGCAATAAATTCAGAATATGTGTTGCCCAAAGCTCTTTGAAATCATATTTTTGTCTCATTTTATACGCGTGTACAAAAAATAAATTTTAACATTTTCCTTTCTAGATTCAAATTTTCAGTGTTAACAGAATTGTAATAAAAATCTGATTTTTTTATTTATTACAACAAACAATAATAAGGGAATGTAAAATTAGAGATTTACATCAATTTAAAACACACATTTGAAAATAACAAAATTTGTGTGACAAATATGTGTACCGTATATTCAACAAAAAAGTATTTTTAAATCTCTGACTTATCAAATCTATTTTTTAGTAATATTTCTATAAAATGTTCCGAAATTGAGCTATATTTTAATAAACTGGTTTGAAATTTTCTTAACTTATTTCAGTCATTTAGAATTTTTGATAATTCTGAAATAAATAAAAAAATTCTAATTCTGAAGCTTTGAATGGTGGTTATTAAAATACAGGGGGTTATTAAAGTAATGGAAACACCTTACATTTACACATCCCTTTAATTGTATTGTGTTGAACCACCTTTGTCACATAATACAGCTTAGATTTACTTAGAAATTGATCCAAAGAAATGCTTAATAGAGCTTAGAGGAATTTTGTACAATTTTTCATGGAGATATTGTGAAAGGTTTGGAAGAAATACCAGTGGGAAGAATATTTATTCCGTATTGAACTCTTTAGAATAAACCAGAATGGATCAAATATATTGAGGCCAGGTGACTGCGGGCAAGCAAGATATTTAACCATACCCATTTGATCATCAAACGATCTTTGAACAAGTCTCTCTGCATGGTTATGTGCATTATTATCATGAGAAATTCCACATCTACTTGGAAACAAAGTTTGCCTCATAGTATGGATCTGGTCAGCTAAAATTTCTCTATACTTCTCCCCAGTGATTTTTACTCTCAGGTTTATAATTGGTTCAGAAGAAAACCACGACATGACCGTCCATATATTGACAGATCTACATCCATGCTTGACAGCTGGAATGAGAGGAAAACAATCAGATGCATGTGTATTTTTTTCACTGTGTACCCATCGTGTTGTAGAAAAAAAGTGTCAAAAAATTTATCAAACTATATTACTTTCTTTCACTTATCAATCGATAAGATTTTGGTAATGTGACAATATTGTAGATGACGTTTGGCATTAACATCTGTGACAAGTGGCTTAGATATTTCTGCTTTATCGTAAATGTTCTGTTTATGAAAGTGCCTTCTTAATTGTGATTTGACAGTGGAGAATTCAGGTGCTGATTGAGCTCTGGATATACTTTTCTTGCCGCCGTTAGCTTCTGTACATCATAATCATCTTTGATTTCCATTGATCTCTTTAATTAAGTTTCTCTTTTCATCCACGATTTTGCGTTGATTCAAGCTTGTCTTACCACATTGCAAAGAAACTTTAAAACATCGTACCAAAGCAATAAAAATTTTGGACACTGTTTTTAGAAACGTCCACCTATGCTCCTGTCTCACTTTTTCCAGTCAGACCGGCTCCTTAAATTTGAATTCTTTGTAAACCTGGAAGGTCCAATACTATATACTTTTGAAAAAATTTCAAGGCATATAAAGCTTCAATAAACTACTACCAGAAATATATTTATATTCATAAGAAATTTGTAGTTAATGTTTAATTTTAATATTTACAAAGTGCATTCAAAAATGCTATTTTATTTACAGGTGTTTCCATTATTTGATAAACACCGGTATGTTTTTAGCTATATTTCTATTTACTGATTTCAAAATAATCATAATAATTTTACCAGAAACTGTTAAAAAATTATGTCTTATGACGCTAAGAATTTTTCTAATGACATGTCATAATTTCAATAAATTGACTTTAATAGTTTGTAATAATTCCTACCATGAATATAAAGCAAAACTTAAATTAATTATTTATATATTTTTCGATATTAATTTAAACGCAATTTTGAATTTTCTCGTGCCTAAGTCACAGGTCTAAGTGAAATTTTGAAATTTCAGGCTCCCAAGGCACAAGTTCAAGGTTTGATCCTCGAGCTGGGCAAGATCGACTCAACCTTTCATCCCTTCAGTGGGTCGATAAACTGAGTATCATACATGCTTGGGAACTAATCACTGGGGGTCTCATGTTAGGTTGATAACCTAACTAGGATATATGCTTCGAACTCTAGGACCCTCGGTCATAAAAACAGTTATGGGCACTGTAGGCCTTGGCCCACATGAGCTGTCAAGATATGAAGTTGAGTAGAGTTAAGCAATTTTTAAAATCAATTTTCCAAAAAATTTATTAGCGTTGAAATAAATAAACTTATTACAAGCTTCCAATGCTCAATTTTTAAAAAGTCATTGTTGAATCAAAAATTTAAATACCTAGCCTACAAGCGTGTAGATATTATACGAAAATATTAATTTGAATATAATAATTTAAAAAATTTATCTCTTAATTAACTGGAGCATTTATGAAGTAACGATTAATTGCTTACGGTTTTAAAAATCTTGAATCGCTAATCTTGATCGAAAATATTGCTACAAGCATTTTTTTACATTTTAAATGCATAGCGTGAATTCCTAATCGAAAAATAAATATATCATAACTTCGTCACAATGCAAAGTAAGATTCTAAAGAGATTATTAATAAAAGTTTGAATTAGGTGTGTAAATAATATACTCTTTTTCATTATCACTTCAAGTAAGTATTAATTTTAGGGATCATAATTTTTTTTCGTTAATTGTGTACTAAATTTACTATAATCTTGGTGCTAAACATAATAAAGACTCAGTTTTCATAGCTCTAATGACAAGTTTTATAATTGCTAATTATATTATATTCTTTAATAGTATGAAATAAAGTAATAAATATTGGAAGGCATTCTCTAAGTCACATAATGTAAGATTTCAACCAGAAGTTGGAAACATTGTCAAGTATTGGAATCTCTAGGGGATACAAAAGGAAGAGAAATTTAGTAACTAATGGTTCCAGACATAGTCGAATTCTAGAAGAAAACAGTGATGCATTTATCGTTGATTTTGAAGCTCTTTTACCACTCTAAATTCTTGTTATTTTGAGCGTGTTCTTTGTGAAAACCTGAGATTAGAAAACTTGTGAGAAATGATGTCTTTTACAGATAATGAAGCAAAATTAATGATTTCCCTATAGTAATTTTCAAAGTTTGCAAAAAAAAAAAAAAAAAAAACACAGATCATGATATAAGAAACTGATGGGATTTTTTTTATTTTGTGGAATTGTTTTTTATAATAAATGACAATTTTTGTTCAAAAAAATTATTTATGTCACATTCATGAAAAAACACTAACTCATTGATCATTTCAATGCTACGCATGCAAGACACATATCTCATGTTTCACATTTTTCAGTCGGGTATTTGCTAAAGTTTAATCGAATTTTTAATGTTTTATATTGTAAAACATGTTTAATGTATATTTTAACAATAGTTGTTACATAAAAATTATATATACTCTTCTAAGACATCACCGAAAAATATGCTTCCCTAATATAAATATGTAAAACATTCATATATGTGCAGACAAGTTAAAAATTTTTTACCTACAATCTGTCCTTATTAATTAAAGTTTTGATAAAGTTTGTTAATATGTTTATTCTGATTATTGTGTGAGGAAATCAATGGAAATACAAAAGTTTATACTTTTACATTTTCTCCTTGATGTTAAAAATTTCTCATTAAGCTGAAAAATGATTTTCTGGGACTTATTACATACAAACTATGCTTTTCAGTTAATCATTATTTGGAAAATTAAGTACAGCTAAAATCTCATAAATCATAATTACACCTATTCTATGTTAGATTGCTATTTTTATATTATGTAAGCTGTTGATATATAACAATGGCTTGATTTAAGAGTTAAATTCTTACATTTGCTTTTATAATTCTTATTCATTATTTCTAATATTATAAGAAAAGTTTTCCTTGTTTCAGAATTGTGAAGTTTTTATTGAAATTTTATTTAATACATTAAATACATAATACTTTAAGCATTTTTAAATTAAATACATAATAATTTAAATATATTTTTAATTTTGTGGAACATTATATGTGGATTTTAATATTTGAAATGAGTTAATTTTGATTTTGATGAGAGTTTTGAGGCATATTTGAAAATATTAACATCTTATGCCTTAAATTTACAATTTTAATTATTTTTAATTTTTTATTATTTTTATTCTAAATTATTACAAATTCCTGCTCTATATAAACATTTTTATTAACCTAATCATATAAAACTTAAAACAGCTAGAAACTAATAAAATGAAGCTGGTATTTTAAAAATAAAAGACTTTGATAAAATTTATTTATCATAACATCTAATCAATTTAAAATTTTGCCAGAAAATTAATTAAAATATATTCAAATTCGAACTTAAAAGCAATTTATAATATCATTTAGAAAAGACAAATGGGTTCAAAGCTATTACAATTCTTGCATATTTTAATACAAAAAATATTTTGCCTAAGTTTAAAGCAAAAATTGCATAATTTCTTTTTGCAATTTAATAAAATATATGTGATTAAGAATTACAAATAAGCCTTTACATGTTAAAACATTTCTTTCATCTAATTAGTGCAGGTCATAGCATTTTTTTTCCAATGGTGGGGGTATGTCGGGATGTATTGTCCCTTTATACCCAAGAAACCGGCCTGAAACAGCGACCTCTTTGCCGCCGAGGAGTTGCCCCGGGTGCAACGCAAGGGTTGGGCCAATATCGCACCCTAGATGCCGAGATACATATGAAGAATGGTAGACAAACAGGATTATAAGATGAGCAAGCAGAATTTATTAACAAACGATGCATCCCGGTGACACATAACAACCACGCCTTACTCAGTAGTCGAACCCGAACCCACCCGACAGAAGCCGAGGGCTGTAACCACCATACTGGCTGGGCGACGTGCATAACATTTAAAATAATACAATTTAAATTTATGCAAATATTAATTTTAAAGAAAGATTTTTACAGTAGCTACTTTAATTTATTTGCAAGATAAAAGTTGAAAGTTTTCTATTAAGTGTATATATATATATATATATATATATATATATATATATATATATATATATATATATATATATATATATATATATAGATATATATATATATATATATATATATATGTATATATATATATGTATGTATGTATATAAAAATTTATATAACCTCACTTTACATTAATATTTAAATTTTAGATTTATAAAAAAACACATTATAATTCAAAAGTAAACTAAGCAATGATAAATTGGACAGATATCTTAACTATAACTAAGAAAGGAAGTACCTTTTTGTATATGTAGAACATTTTAATGATCAACGTAGAATTGAGTGATAAAAAATCAAACGTAATGCTTCTTCTTTCTCCGTTTTATACACAAACTGCTCTGGTAATCCTTTAAAAATTAATTTAGAATAAGAAAAATGATGCATTGTATTCATTACTTAAATTTGAATGTTGGAGTATCCTGTCACTCAAATCAAAGAAAATCTTATTGTTAAATAAGAAAAGAAATTTAACAAAAATTGCGAATAAAAAAATAACGCTTCGATCAAACAATGTTCCTAATTCAAATTACAACATATTTTTCTTCCGTAAAAAAAAAAAAAAATACGATGTGCTGGCAGAGATTTAACTTCAGTGAAGAGAGAGAGATCCATTTCCCGCCGTCAAAATAATGAATGCTTCTTCCTCTTTTGTGAATTATGTAAACTGAGCGCAAGCAAAACATTGAACCATTAATCAAACAGGCAATTCGCCTTAACTCCAACTTCTGACATGGGCATACCGAGTTAAATAAAAGCTAAATAATAGAAAACATGCTTCTCCTAACGACGAGCAGTATTTTGAAAACTCGATAATGAGCGCAATTAATCAAGATCCGAAAATGTTGGCGGAAACTATTCATTTTTGACTTCAGATAAACGTTTTTCTGAACCATTTCATATGTATGTTTCCTTTCTAAGAGGAAAGAGCACCGAAGAATACTCGTGAATTTTAGAGTGCTCGGCCCTTCTTCTTTTCTCCTCTGCGACTTGCCAGAAATTTTAAAGTTCTGATTTCTCTTCTATTAGCAATTCGTTGCGCATGATCGATGGCTCCTTCGAGTTCCTGCAGTGTCATAGTAGAAATCATTTATCTTTCGCCGAAGTATTGGAAAATAAAATCTCTACTAAATGTATTTGTTAGCGCTGAAAAGTCATAAAATGAACTTCCGAGCAGTCTATGAGTGAATGCCTTCAAGTATGAAAATAAAATATCGTTATCGAGGTATGTTTTTGACAAAATGCTCAGAAGTATTGAACGAGAAATATGGCATGCGGAAGTACAAAAAAAATGTTTGAAATAAAATTTTTTGTTTTAATTCACGGGGAAAGAAATACTATTGTTCATAACTTCAAAATATTAAGCTGAGACGTTTTATGGATGACATTGAATGACATATTATGTATTTTAAATGATAAATAAATATGACATGAAATATAGCCATAATACATATGTAATTGATTTTTTTTATACATCGAGGGTATTGAGTTTGATTTCCTATATGCCGAATGATTTTAATAAAATACATTATAAATATCATGCATACGTTCATAATTGTTGAAATACTGCTTTCTGTACATTGAGTGGAGACTCGAAATTTAAATTCAGAAAATTTTTAAAAAATGTCAAGATGATATTTTTTAAATTGAAATGTGTAATATTATCTAAAAAATAAATGATATGAATACGAATGCGCTAAATAGCATACACTTTAGAAATCCACTTTTGTAATGCATTTCATTTATATATAGTTTTTAAATAACTCTTTAGTAAACCGCTTATTTTCAACTAAAAATGTAATTGTGATAATTTTTGATATAAAAAAGGCATAATTTTTCTGTGCATATTTATTTAAGAGTATGGGGCTTCTGATTCAAATAAAATATATGCAATGGTATATTTTATATTGGCAATTTTTAAAATAATAGCGAGGAAATTAGTTTTGATTGCTATGCAATAACTTGGGGTAAGAAACATATTAATAAGCACTACCGGCTAGAATATTTTTTGTATCACTTGATACTTGAATTACTAATTTTAATTACTGGTATCATGTAACTCCAAAGAAGAAAATATGTATATGATTACATAAAAGTTCTTCATTCAATTAGATTAAAATGAAAAATTGTTGCCGTAATTATATTCGTTATGATAGAGTTTACTTAATTTTTTGTGAAAAATAAATATACCAATTTTCACCGAATTTCTAAAAACAATACATAGTAATATCAATATTGTTTTTAAGAAATAATTGATTGTTTTGTTCTAAAACAATCAATTATTTTTTAAAATTCTAATTATTATTCTAATTTTCTAATTTTTGCTTTGAATACTTTTGATTATGATTTCATAAGATGCGTTTGATATTTATGACTTCTAATTTTCTGCTTTTTTTTAAACAAATTATAAAATCTTACTTAATTATTTATATACATGCATGTGTGCGCGTTTATGATCACGTTGTCAATTAATGCAGTTTATTTTGATGAATTATTATATAGAACATTGTGCTTACAATTCTGAATGATCTTGGCATTTATGAATATGTGTGATTATAAAATATATATATTATTGAAGTTTTTGATAACTTTAATAATATTGAAATTTATACCTTTGAAGTTTTTATATTCTTTTTTTAATACTGTTGCACTTTTGCAATTTCTTAGAAGAAATGAATTTAATTTTGGAGCTACAATTGAAGAAACATTTTTACACTTGACAACATTAATACGACAATAATTTTTTTTGCATGTAGTTAAACATTTGCTTACATGATCTCTTAATAACAATATCTGCGTATTATACTTATATCTGAAACTTGTTTTCAACAAAATTTATTAATATGGGATTTATGAGTTTTTCAAAATATTTATTTAGAATAAACTTTTGTTTTAAATGAAAATCCGAAAAATTGTTTTCTCAGTCTCTCTCTCTCTCTCTATTTCTCATAAATATAATTCAATTATATTATCTTAAATGGCCGTTAAATATTAGAATTTGCACGTTTGCTCATTTTAACTTATTACCAAATAAAGTAAAATAACTGGGTGCTGAATGGATATATAAGTAACCAATTTCTGTCTTGATTACTTAAGCAATTTTCGAAATGAATTATCAACGATGGAAATATAATTCAAAATATTTAAAACCACTTATAGAGCTTATAATACAGTAACAATCAATGGCAGTAATTATTATATAGTCAAAATGAAGGTGTTTATGACTATTATTTCACACGAATTATTTGGCACTCTTATATTGAGTATTTTAATAAAACAAATATTGTAGTAAGAATTATGACAATAACAAAAAGTTAATGCAAATGCTTCAAATATAATTAAATATATTTACGGATGTAGCATAAGAAAGCAATTTCTAATTTAATTGCTTTACATTTTTCTTAATTGAAATGTCAAATCTCAAAAACCTTGTTATTAGAATTTATTAATATGTTATTAATTAATGCATAAAATTTCTTTCTCCCTTTTATTAAAATGTAACATTTTATAACACAGAGAAATTATTCAGATTTAAAACCTCACAATGTTTCTCTAAATAGTCAGATTAAAACTTTTATGTTTGAATTTTTTACATCATTTACACTGAAATGGTTCTATTAATAAAAACAGTTGACTATGCATATTTTTAAAATGCACAAACATTAACATTTTCATAAAAAAAATTAGTTCAGATATAATATCATTGAATACTGTTGCATGTTTTAATATTCAATTTTAAGTAAATTTTTATGTGAATTATCAATCTGAAAATAAGATATTTTTCTTGAATAATATTTTTAATCAAACCCTCAATGCATCATTTCAGAATTAAATAATTTAAACTTGACATATTTTTTAAGAAACTTACTGAACCCCCTAAATAAAAACGAATTACTGAAAACTATGTAGTTTAAAATCAGCAATGAAGATTATAAAAATAATTTCAAAAATATTTAGGCTGAAATATATAGTATGAAGAACAGAAATAACGTTAATAACATCTTCCATTCATAGGACATGTATAAAGGCAGAAAATTGGTGTTTCTGCACACAACTATCACTATTGGATTATAATTATATATATAAAATTATTTCGATAGCATAATAAACATAAAGTAACATAATAATTGTAAAAAGTTAATTACAGCAACTTTAAATTCTACTATACACTCTATCTTTCTCTTTCACACTTATATATGTATGCGTGAGAGTGAAGAGTAGAGTAGCACATTTATGAGAGTGTAGTTGCATTTATAACTAAAATAATTACTTTTTTAGGTTTATTATGATATTTATTATATTACATTTGAAATAATCATTTAATTATAATTTAATAGCGATAGCTTCTGAAACACCATTTTTCTGCCATTGAGTATTGTGTGTCTGTTTGTGAGAGACTGCGTAATTGCATTAAAATTTAAAATACTTTTTACATTTATTATGTTATTGAAAAAATTGTAATTATAATTAAATCTGATAGTTTCTGAAGCACCAATTTTCTGCCAGTAAATATATATATGTGTGTGAGGGGGGAGAGGTGCAAAATTAGTGTGATTTAGCAATACGACAATCTAATTGTAGATGGAATTGATAAAATGTTTTCATACAGTGTATTATTGAGAAATACAAGTATTTGCTATAGCCAAAAATATATTTAGAAAGAATATTTCAGCCCCAATTTTTCATTTTCTTATTTAAATTTCATTTATTTATTCCGTTCAAAGAAAAAAAAATTACTTTAGTCAAAGAAAAATTGTTTTACTTTGGAATACTAAGTCGTTAAATTGTATACCATAAAATAAAACTGCGAGTGCTAGTTTGTTTTTCAGAAAAATAAATCCACATAATCAATCAGATACTGTAAAAATTATTGAAAGTAAACTTTATATGCTCTTCTGATCCGTCACTATAATGTGTTGCCCTTCTAAAAGATTAAATAATGAAACAGAAAGATCATTCATTTTAAGCTAAAATTGTTCAAGAAGCACGAACGCTAGTGATAAAATTTCAGTTTAAGACGAATGGAGCGATATTTTGACATTGAAATGTTGGTAGTATATTAGAAAGAGAGAGAGAGGAGGGGGTTCATTAATCACTTCCCCTGAAAGTGGTGTGTTCCATGTTGTCTCCAAAGCTTAAAATTAGTAGAAGCAACTTGAAATTTCGTACATTTCAGAAAGTATTTCTTGCTCAAAATTACATTTTAAGTTTATCTTTTCGCTTACAATAAAAAAATTATTTATTTATTAAGTAGCTCATTATTTTAAAAATGTTGCTTCTGTTAATTATTTTAAGAATGATAAGTTTTATTTGCACTTAAATGAAAAATATGACAACTTAAACAATTTTAAGGTATGAAGAACTTTCCCTTAAAATTTGTATAATTGTTGAAATGCTATGCATTTTAAAAAGTTTTAAAAAAAATTTATGCAAATATTGAACAAATATGAATTTATATGAAAAAAGATTAATATTGTTAAATGGAAGTTAGTTATTTAATTTCCAATTATGAAAGGAATTTGAAACAAAAGTTAGAAGTTCGTGGGAACATGTGTATTTAAAATATAATCATTAAGAAATATAAATTTATACCAATAACAAAAATGCATACTATGTATTTTCTTAGAATTTTCATTTGCATAACGAGATGTTTTTACAAAGGATGTATCAGTAGCTTTAATGAAGAAGAAAACTGAATACGATGCAAAATTGTACAATTTTAATAATCAGAGCAATTACGTAAAAATAAAAAAAAATTATTTTACATTTCAAAGAGATATTTCTTTGTAATGCAAATGTTGTGAAAATATTTCCGATTTAGTAATTTTTTCTTTAAAGTTTTAAAAACATATGCATTTTAAAGAAGGTAGATTTTTATTTCTATAGTAGATAATTTTATTTCAATGTTGAATGATTATGTAGGTCGTAAAATAAAAAAAATAACTGTTACTTTATCTCTTTTAAATTCTCAGACATTCATATTATCAAACCAGAATATAAGTTTTTTTTCTAACGACTAACATGTTAAAGATTAAATAGAGAAAAATTGCAAAATATATAAATAATTATGCCGATTATATTAAAATTATTAATAAATACCATAAAATTTGTGATGATCGATAAGCAAGTCATTAGTTTAGATTCACTTTCATTACAAAAAGTAAAATTAAAAAATTCACTAAAAATTATTTGTTACTTCCTATAATAAAGAAATGAAGCAATTTAAGAACTGTTGCGTATTAGATAAAAAAAAGTTCTATGTAAAACTATTACGAATTTTAATACACTCATGATGTTAAAAGTTTCTTTCATCAAACTTCAATTGGTTAATAGTCATTTAATAGTTGCTCAATAGTTATTTAAAGTGGCTGCTTTTACATATTATATATGAAAAAAATTATTTATTTTTAAAATCTGCATAAACAATGCTTATACATTTTTAATTTTTCAAATATATTTATGAAATTATTTTAATATTTTTGACCATAATATAGTGTGAAATACATTTAATGTATGATTTTTCGTATATGATTATTAATTGATCATTTTAATAAGTCCATTCTAGAGAGTTTATAATATTCCTTGATCATATAGGCAGGAATATTTTATGATTTACTGTTATGTTTCATATCCCCTTTTAACGTGTGATGAAATATATATATATATATATATATATATAAATATAATATAATATATATATATATATATATATATATATATATATATATATATATATATATATATATATATATATATATATATATATATATATATATATATGCATGTATGTATGTATGTATGCATACGCACATTCCAGTGTCACATTAATGTGACTATTTGTCAAAAGCAAGAATAACCATCTCCGCAGACAGCATTTCAGACTTGCAAAAAGATAGTCAATTAGATACTGGAAAGTGTTCACTGAGATTCTGAGATATGCTGATTTCAGTACTGTGTCCAGCTGCACTTGGTTATATGACGTGTTTGACTTTAAATGACACGAACAACCCTTTCAAGGTCGTTACACGCATACTGTATTGGGCTAGACACCCAATATCTTGAGCAGCAGATTTACCATAAGTCCGGAAATCTGCTGTTCAGAAGATTACGGTAAACTCATAATGATGCTCTTCAAACCATGTAAATACAATGTAAGATGTATGTTACCACGCGTTTTCTTGCTGATTGTATTTCATGCCGAAGAAAGATAATTTGCATGTATGTTCAGTAGGAGAGATGTTCTCTGATTTAGATTTCAAATTGTGCTATTTTGCCATATATAATACACCTTTACACTGATTTGAAGCCAACATTTTGCAAAATTAGATCTATCTTCTAGATAGATCTTTGAGAGAAACGTCTAAAAAGACATAATTATTGTTTTTTACGAATAATTATACCCTTTGAGGCATCTAATAAATCGATGTTTCATTATGCCTACAATTACATTATTTTCCAATTCACTCAGATACCCTTTATGTATACTACACCACAATATTGTGTCACCAACATTGTGTGATTCGTTATTTTACAATGACGTCGAAAGTAAATGGTGATAGTATTAATAATACTGGCCGGTGCATGTATGTTATAAATATAGAATAAGTATATATATATATATATATATATATATATATCTGTGTGTGCAGTAGGCAAAGATAGAGCTATATTACCCACTTAACTTTGGAATGGTTACTACCATATTCATAAAACTGGTCTTTAGGTATAATAAAGTAGCCATGAGTTATTAAATATATAATTAGGGCTTCACTGCTCAAAAAACCGATTAATAAGTTTTTTAATTTCGAAAACGTAATGACAAACAGTGGAGTTGCAAAATTGCAGAACATCACCGAAATAACACCAAAAGATTTTTTGTGTATCTTTGGAGCAATGTTTAGTACAAAAAATGGAAATGTTAAAATGTGAATTTGTTTTTATTGCGAATTCGTTCCTGCGCTGTGACGTGAAAAAATTATTCGAGGGAAAAAATAGTTAGTTATAGCAATATACCCGTATGTTACATGTTCATTCTTATCACGGACGTATGCAGTACACGTTTGAATACTGCGCTGCACATGTTAAAGCACATAGCTTGACAATTTGAGGAAGACGTGCGTAAAACAACTTTCAATGCCTCACAATGTCAACTGCAAGTCAATTCAGATTAACGTGATGGCTATAATTCTACACCATCATATCGATATATTTGGTTTGCAAAGACTTGACAAGATACGCCTTAACTGGACACTTCGTGTTCTGAGCAAGGGCATCATAATGTTGAAACTACAGATTTCTAAAATTAAACAAAGACAGATTCTCCCCGAATTCGAATATGGTCCATAGCAATGTTAAATAACTTGCACTCCTTAAAGTTGCTTCGTAAAATGTTGGTTCAATCAGCTTGTAAAAATAACTTACGCAACACACGTTAATTAAAAGCACAGAATATCGGTAAAAATAATTAGGATCTGACAGCTCCAAATATTGAATGTCTTGCTTAAATTACGTCCCATTCGTTGAAAAGCCTGCCTCATTTGCTACATCTGCCATTATATCTAACAAAAAGTGTCTAACACTTTACGTGATTTATGACAAGTTAAAATATAGATATTGATTTATAATTCCACATGATTAAATAATAATTTAATAAACTTCAGTAGAACAATATTTTCTTTAATTCTTAAAGAATTTATGAGCCCAAACAAAAATTCTGTTTCTTAACAAAACAAAAAAATCTTTAGTTGTTTCGCATAAAATTTGTTGATACATAAATTAAATTATAGCATTTAATTCATACCAAATGATAAAATCAAGCAAATATTTCAAATTATTAACATACTTTCATTAATTTAATAGCTTTTAAGCTTTTTTAATTGATTTTAATTCTTTTGTTTCCATACAGGTTTTTTTTTGTTTCCATACTTGTTTCCAGGTATTTTCTTTAGAAAACTTGTGTTTTATCTTTTTAAGAAATTTTTTCTCTCAAATTATTTCACCTTATTCTTTGATTATTTTTACTTATAAAGTAATTACAAACAAAAAACTTGAAAATAAAAGAGATCATACGTAACTAATTCAATAGAATATCATTATTTGTGAAATATGTTTTACACATGAAGCCTTTTAAATTCTAATAATAATTTAAACACACATGTTAGTATAATACAATTTAAAAATTTAATTATAATTTTTTTTATGCAAAATTCAAAAGGAATCTAGGAAAAAGTCTTTACTTATTCCTGTATGATTCCTGGAGCAAATATCTTTATTGGTAAAATTAATTATCAGTTAGAAACTTTTTTCTACAACTATTCTTTCAACATAAAAACGCTGAAAGATAATTTGTAAAGATCAAAGACAAGCTTCATAATTACATTTTTTCACTTTAAAAAGCCATTCCTTTTCTTTATATTATTTTCCATCAACACAAAATTTAGTTTTTCATTTAAATTATTTTATGAATAAGCAAGTAATTTAATTACATAAAAATTATGCAGGAAGTATTTTGATTTTCAGTTATCTCATGTAATCACATCTTATACAACAGAAATGTTAAAATTATTCTGCAGAATGACTTAATTTAAATTTATTTAATAGTGTATGGAAAAGTAAGAAATGTAAAAGACTATCTTCCATTTAAAAAGAAATAAAAACGACCATTAAAAATTACTTGATTTATAATTTTTGCATTTATTTTACCATTAAAAATATATTTGCACTCCATTCAATAGGGAAATATCATTTATGAATATTGTATTACCTGTGCTTACCTTATTCTATTAATTAATTAACTTCCTTTTAACAAATATTTATGCATTATAGGGGTATAAAGAGAGAGATTGACCAAAAACATACATCAGAATCAATTTTTTCTCCACTTACATTTAATCAATTTTTTCTCCACTTACATTTAACATATTTGAATTTTACAATTTTACAGGCATGAATTACTCAGCTTCATATTCGAGATAAAATATTTGAGAATTAATTGACTTACAGAATTTGTTTAACAAATTAAGTAAATTGGAATATCATTCTAGAAAAGTAAGTGACCTTAGATTTAACTTATTACAGTTGAAAAATACTCGAATAAAAATGTTCTTGAAATGAGCAAATGAATAAAAATTGCTTCTTGTTGTCCACAAATAATCAAAATAAATTTAAAAGAAGTTACAAAAACAATTTATATTTAAATGAATTTAAATATCATTGTGTATTCTAAGTGTGATTTTTTTGATAAGCAAACAGAATTAAAATGTTTTTAAATAAAAAAATACAGTTGATTATTATTTTGCTACAAATGTAAAAAAATTCATGCATATTTATCAAGAGAAATCTTAAAAATGAGTACAGTTCTCAAATAGAAAAGAAATCAATGCTAATGGTGTTAAAATATGATCAAATTAATTAATTTTCGAGACAAAAATTATTAGATATTTTGAAAATTTTCTGTAATCTATATAGTTTATATATTCCTTCCACATAAGTTGAGATAGGTTAAATTCATATAGATCGTTGACACCTTCACGCCATGCCCAGGCTCCAGTGCATAATAAACAGACTCAACAAACAGCGAAGTATCAACATATCCATCGATGAGCCAGAGATTTGGAGTACCAATTCAAACTAATGGAGATCCAAGAGCCTCTAATGATTACAATATCGCTGGGTGCGTTTCTAGCACGTGGACGTCATAAATTTAACGGAAATGATGCGTTTCGGATGTGATTCTAATCACATAATCATTGGGTGGTGAGCAATGACCAGTGAAGTAATGTGTTATACGACGGAACTTAGGATATAATTGGCTGAGCAGGTGACCATGAAGTGGTTGTTGAGATTTCGTAATGGGAAAGTAAGAAATACACAAACACTAACCCAAAGCAATATATCTGTCTAATAAAAAACAGTTTTTTACTTTATTGTGAGCTTTATTGTTTCATAAAACTATTTAAAATTAGTGACGTGTTATATCGGGAAGAAATGTTTCTCAAGAATGATGTTTACTTATGGAAAGCTTTGTTTGTATTGTATTATTTTCTACAGCTATGAATTCCATTGATGATAAATTTCAAGAATTTTTTTAAATTGCTATATTTACATACCGCAAAATATTAAAACATTCTCTATTCAAATTTACATCTGCATTTAATGCAACATTTATTAAAATCTTACTTAAAAAAATAATGTAAAAAATTATACTAACTTAGCGTTAAAATTTGAAACTAAATAAGTGATTTAACTTTTAAGAATTTTTTTCAGCATGTTTTACTTAGAAGATGAAATGAATAAAGTTCAAATATATGTTCATAACAGAAACATTTAGACTTTTGTTCTACTTTTTAAAATATGTTAATGTATTCAGAACTTTATTATAAAATTAAAATCTTTGTTCCCCGAAAAATTACTAGAAATTAATATGCTCATATATAGTAGGACAAACTTTCAAGCGTGAAATCATAAAAATAAATCATTAAAAATATGTTCAACTTTTCTAATTAATGTTTAATTTTTCAAACTTTCCTGGTATTTATTCTTTAATTATATCATTCCGTGGAGTCAAAATAATATTATTCTGTAAGCAAAATAATACTACAGACAAGCAAATTATGTAGTTTTCAACATATTTTAAATACTTAGAAAAAATTTAAAATAAAGTTTCATTTAAAAATATTTTAATTTTTAACAAAGTTTATGTTAAAAGAATAAACAAATGTAATTTCAAATAATTGTAAATATACATAAAAACATTTTTAAATAATAAAATATAAAATAATCCGTTTAAATCTTTTACCGCAAATATACCTACATAACTTACATTTACTTTCTTAAAAAAGAGAATGGTTAAATCACTGAATTTGATTACCAAATTAATTTCTTATTCAATAAGCACTTTTTAAACTAATAAAAACTTTAAAGGACCTATTTTATTCAAGTCCTTTTGTATAATATCTAGCAAATTTTTGATATATTTCATAAGATCAAATAAGATTTAAGAGAAAAAATTATTCATATTTGTGCGCCACGTAATTATTTAATCAAAAATGTTTTAGACTAGTAACACAGAAATTATGTAATAATTAATTTTAATTTGTATTCCAATAACATTTATAAATAGAGCATAAGATAAAATTTTAAAATGCTTAAAATTTGAACACTTTACGTATAAAAACTATTAATTACAAAAGTAAAAGAAATAGTGTGCTAAAGATATCAACTATAGCTATTACAAATTGGTGAAATATCATGGAAAAATCTGTTGAAAAATAATCAGAAATATAGATCATCAGACGTCGAGGGCAAAGTGATTTATATATTAAATCTGTTTTTAACGATGAGGGAAAAGTTTTTTAAAGAGTGCGTTACATTAAAAAACACTTTTTTCTCATTAATTTATTTACAAAAAATTATATATATATATATATATATATATATTTATCGTATTATCTTAGCTGTATTATATTTTCTTTTTCGTCAGTGTACTGATATTTTATAAAATTTATACTTAATGCAAATTATTAAATTGGATCCCAAACACATGGTGGGATTGAAATCCATGAGCTTTTAATTAAAAGAGAAGAGCGCTACTAATTCAGATGCCAGCTCAACTCAATAATATTTCCTTCATTTCCATAGTTCAAACTCTGTATGATATGTCATTTAGAGACGGTTGTTGCCGTGAAAATCCACTATAAACCTAGATTACCATTAAGACAATGAATATATATGCAAAAAACTACAAAGTTTTCTTACTATTTCTAATTAAATAGCATGATTTTGAAATGGCTATATTATAAATAATCAAAACATTTCCCTTATGAAAATAATTTCATTCAACGCATGATTTTCTCAGAGTTATTTATTTATAATTATGGCTTTTATAAAGAAATTGAAATGTTAAGAAAAGCGTGAACACTT
Source organism: Latrodectus elegans (assembly GCA_030067965.1). Taxonomy (NCBI): domain Eukaryota; kingdom Metazoa; phylum Arthropoda; class Arachnida; order Araneae; family Theridiidae; genus Latrodectus; species Latrodectus elegans. Next base: position 62,882,325 of record CM057809.1, read on the forward strand.
TACTTAAAATAATATTAATTTTGGTGAAAATATCATAATTTTACAAACAGTTTTCATTATTTAAATAAATCAGTATTTACTTTGAGACAAAAAATTTCTAACAATACTGGGAGAAATTTTAAATGGAAAAATATTGATTATTGAACACCTTACAAATGATTTTAAGCTAAAACAATGAACACGATACCCTTCTTCTGAAATAACCACAACTTATACCAACTTTGGTAAATATTTCAAAAATTTTGAAATTTTGCAAAGCATACCTGCTTTAAAACGAAAGTTCGAATTAGAATAAATTTCCATTAGATAATCGACTTATTTTCTACTAAGAAATGAATATGTTAGTCTCTAGATGTCCTAACTGGTTTCTACACAAATATGGTTTTATATATAGATTCGCATCTTTCAAAAACTCAAGCCAGAAGAAACAAGTCCAAGCTAATTTATGTCCACTTTCATATTTAACAATAGAAAAAAATGTTTTATCTCAATCAATGATATTACAAGATATTTTCTCCAAATTATCTAAAAATGCTTAAGTTTGTTTCATCAGATCAAATATTTTTTCTATTAAAAGATAACCACTACTTATGAATTATTATTTAAAACATTTTCCCCCTCATTGTTGCATGGTACTTTAGGATTCTTTATATACATTATTCATCATCTACTCTGCACTTTTTTTCCAAGCTTTTGTCAGTGGTACCAAACACACACACACATATATATGTGTATATGTATGTACATATACATGTGTGTGTGCTGCTTAAATTGCTTAAAATCAATTTGATTTACTTGAAGTGTAAATAATGGTTAAGAGAGCAAAATATAAATTAAGACAAAAATCTAATTAAAAATTTCTTAAACCAAAAGAGAAATTCCAAAAACATTATGCATCTTTTTCTTCTAGACATGTTAAATAGCTACAAATTCATTGTATTACTGAACTCTATTTTAATAAATGAATTTATATATTTTAGTTGTTAAACAATTTTTTCCTTAACGTGATGATAAACATATCATTCTGAAGAATACTTCATAATAGTATTTGTGTACACAAATATATTTTTCTTAGGTGTAAATTAAAAAAAATAGCTAAAATCTTAACACATTAATAAATTTAAATTTTATTTACGGAATAATTTTAATTCTCATATAATTACTTTATATGTTGTCTTCCTGTATACAACTTCTGTGTGTTTTGCTTTCAAATAACTCCTTCAAAAGTAACTTCAACTTAATCTATCACTGACATTTTTCATGTGTCGTAAACTTTTTATAATTTCTAATACTTGTTAATATTATATTCATATATATACATACATACATACATACATATATATATATATATATATATATATATATATATATATATATATATATATATATATATATATATATATATATATATATATATATATATATATCTTATATATATATAGATAGATAGGTGAAAAAATGATTATAAAATAATCTATTACTAATAATTTAAATTAACTTTCTAATAAAATTTTTTATTTTATTGTATTTCCCTTAATGAACTCCCTTTAGTTTTAAAAAAATAAGATAATATTATTTATCGAATATAATTAAAACGATGAAAAAATAACCCCTCTTTAAATATCATGATTGGCTTTCTTTTCCAGGAGATTCTAAATTCCTTCCTTTTTGATTAAAATTCATCCTCACTGTGATGAAATCCTAAATCAAACTGTGACGCAGAAAACATCCGGGGAAAGTGAAGTTAGAAAATTATCATTCAGTACATATTTCAAAAGAGAAAGAAGCATTCTCCGATTCTGAAACTCCTTCTCCCGCAACACAAAGGGAATTGCTTTAGTCAGCTGGAATAAGTAGTTTAGCTGGAGACATCACCCCGAGGTCACAACTAGTTATCTCTGCTATATCCTCAAGTAGAGCGGAGTTGTTCCTAGCATTTTCTTTCTGCTTATCTTTCTCTCCTCAATCTCAAAGCTTAAGTTCTTATTTCCTAAGAGGTCCACCAAAGAGTAATCCCGCACCCAACTCTTTATCCTGAAGAACAATAAACACCGATTTCTTTGCAGGTGGAGAGTTAACCAACCAAAAATGTTACCATCGCTTATGTATGAAAAATGGAATGTCTTTCTATACCGGAAAGTATTTATAAGCAAACTTTTGAAATCATAATGTAAACAAAATCAAGGTTATAAAAAGATACGTCATAAAAAATTCAAGTTATATATATATATATATATATATATATATATATATAATATAACACATATATTTTATTTTATTCATATAAAACTATCTTTCTCTTATGATAAATTAAATATAATTGCGTTAAATGCATTATTTTATAAAAAATTAAATGTTATAAAAGTTATCTGTGAAATATTTTGCTAAGAATATTTCCAAAATTATCTTTTATTTTAAATATTAAAATTGAGCAGAATATAGTAATCCTGAATTATAATGTATTTAAACTAAATCATTTATTATTTCTAAAACTGCTTTAAGTTTCTTATATTTAAGATCTTCTTAGTAATATTTTTTCTAACAGATATTTCCTAATATATAATGCATATGTGTTTTAAAATATCGAATTTGAACTTGATTGATGGATAAATCTAAAACAATTTTTTCTATATGAATGTGTGGTTTATAAACTACAGATTATTAAAAATGTCACTCTTTAAAATCTGTAGTTTACGCATTAAAAAATGTACCTAATTTTTTACAATTAATAAATGATATATAATATCAGTTCTTTTACACAAAAATTGATAAATCTTCATCTACACAACACACGCGCTCTTCCCTTATAAAATATAATTACAAAGTTTCGCTATTATCCAAAATCTACAGTTAAATCATTATCCTGGATTAACAACCGAATAAAAAAAGAACACACCGATTGAAATATAAAATCATGTAATCTCAATAAATAATCAATGAAAGACAGCTTTCTGCATTTCTCCTAGAATTATTTCGAGTGAAAATATCAACGGATATTTTGAGAAAAATTATGCAGCATTTCAAATTTCAGTGTTACAATATATAAATAAAAATATCCAAAATTAACTCAGCAATATCGAAACATCCTTATGAATGCTACATAATTGATATAAACAATTATGCATACACACTATAAAACATATAAAATTACCAGTGCCTTAAAATCAAAAAGTTGTCTTTTCCGCTTTAATTCGTCAACGTTTATTTAAATTTAATTACACAACAAAGTTCTTAAAATAAAAAAAACAATAATTCTTTCTAGAAAATAAGCCATCCATCATTTTCCAGAGCTGTGCAGTAATGTAAAAATGATTTGCTTGTTGTGATGATTTTTGATTGGTTGTCACATATTTCAAGAAATGCTTGCGAAGTAATTGAGAAATTTTGCTTTATTTTAGACAGGAATTAAAAATATATTAGTTGTCTTTGATATTCTAAAATACAACTATTTTTTCAAAATGTCAAACTTGTCACGACAATAATGAATAGCTATTTTATCGTTAGAATAACGATAGTTGTCTCAAATTATTATCAAAAAAATCATTAGAAGTTTTTTTTTCATGTTTGAACAGATTTTAAGCGAAATTTATTCAAATTCAAAATCTGAATTCCATTACCTTTACCTCCAATTATTACGTAGAAATCACACAAATATCTTAAAATCAAATTCACTTACTATAATAAGAATATAATCAAAGAAATAATTTATGAATTATTTTAATATTTAGTGTAATTTTCATTCAGCATTTACAGATTCTCCATTATGGGCATTAGGAAGCAAAATACATTAATTATAGTTTTGTATTTCTTAGTATGTGCTAAGAGGATAATATTCAAGGTATTATAGACCTAATAGCTTATGCCATATATTTTATTGTTTTTATTAATATTTAAAGAAAGTCTTCTGAATTTTAAGATCTTTATAAATATACGAGGATGAATTTTATATTTAAAAAGTAAATATTAATATAACCTCATAATAATTCAAAAGTAAAATAAATAAATTTTATGAGATTTTTTTCAGGATAAATATTTTTACGTTAATGGTTCAATAAAAGCAAAATGAAAGACAAAATAAACAAAATTTCTTAAAGAAAAAGAAAATAATATTTTATAACAATTACTTATTTTTAAAATAATAGTTTAATTAATATAATGATACCGAAGTAATGACTTTAGAGCAATGTATACACAAAGAAAATTTATATTGAAGGAGGTGAATTTATGTAGTTTTAAATAAAAACTCTCTGAAAAAACTTTTAATGAAAATAAGACTTTAATTAAAATTTCAAAAAACAATATTTACATTACTACTAATGATTTTGTTGTTAATCCATTATTAAATTAGCTCTACTCATAAAGTTGCAGATTAGATTTCTACAGTAAATTAATTTCAATCCAACTTCTTTGATGGCCAGAAAAATAAAATCTCCTTAAGAAGGTTCTTCATACTTTTACGACAAAGGAATTAAAATTTAGAGAAGTTCACTTTTACATAACATACAACTGATGCATTAATCTAGCTATGATACCTTATGTTAATAATTCATAAAACAGAGTTCTCAAATAATAATTCATTTAAAATTTATATTTAATATTTAAATCTGTGCTATAAAATTTTATAAATATGCAGTATATTTGCGGGATGTATAGGATTAAACAAACTATACTTCAAAAATAAATCACATTTATTTAACAAGGATGTTTCCAAAAGAACCATATTATAGAATTATTTCTTTTAATGTTCTTTTCAAAATTTCACTTTCAAATAATGATAATTTGGTCCACATGTAACAGAGTGTTTCAACAAACAAACTAGAAAATACAGTTGCAACAAATAGTATTAGTGACTGCTGAATTTGCTTAAAAGAAAATCTCCTCAGAAAAATTATTGTGAATGTCAAAATTTGCTGCATTGATGGTATGCCGGTGAAGAAATTCACTGATGTGTTTTTCTTTCAAAAAAATGATCTTAACTTAAAATTTCTTTGTTTTAACTCTTTTCTTGGAAGCAGCATTGTCAAAGACTTTGAATCATGCAGACACAGCAAACACTGCAGACAGGATTTCTCAAGCAATTTCAAACTATTACTTTGTTTAGTACAGACTATTCACATGTTTGGATGAAAATTTTCTGCAATGATTAAAATGAACTGCATAATATTTTTTCATAAGAGTATTATGGAAATGTTTAAACTAGTTTCAGTTTGTGGTAAAGCTGGCGAAGTTTTATTACCATAATAACATAAGTTTGAAATAAAAAAGATAGAAACAATAATCACACTTGTGGAAAATAAAATGAAATCTCATATAATGCTTAATCTGCATATCACATTACTGTCAAGCCTAGAAGAATACAACAATATGTCCATTTTTTCCATTCATAACATGCAAGAACTTCTACACCAAAAATTTTAATTTTTAAATTATGAAGGTAACTATAAGGAATATATCGTACTCTGAATTAAACTATGAAGATATATTGTGTTATAAATGGAAATATTTTGAGAGAAAAGAAAACTATTTTTCGTCAATATCCGTCTCTACTTTAATAAAAGGACTTAAAATCAAAGATAGATATATAATGAGTTCTTAAGACTAATATCATAATTACAGTGACTAATAAGGATTAAATTTACTATATTTCGTTTCGTTAGCGTGCCTCAATTCGAATCAGTAGGTCCCGGATTTGAATCCTGGCTCGGTCACCGATGTTCCTTTCTAAGCGTGTGTGAATTTCGTTATCCTTTCACTTTCAGTACAAAGATGGCGCATCTGTTTGTTGTTCCAATGAATAAGTTGCCATGACCTTCTCCCCTTAGAGCGCTGTACAGGATTGAATTCCTAAGGGCATCTGGGCATTGAAAAAAAAATTCTTCTAAATAACGATTGATTTCAGAAACTTATCATTTATTTATGATTCATAATATTTTATTCGTAAGTTAAGAGTACAAAGTGGAAAATATTTTTCGAAAATATGTAGAAGTGAGTAATAGTGTCGCATTTAATGTTTTCATTATAAATGAATTAGCGCTGTAGTTTCAATTAAAGATTAAACCTATAAATCTGTTATCTTAAAATAAATAAAAGTAGTTAATACATGATAAATTCTGAATGTGGTTAAAATATCTGTAATACATCATAAGTTAAAAGTAAGTTATGCTGAGAAAACTAATTTTTAATTTTATGATGTTAATACTAGCAAAATAATTTGAAATTTCATAATGTATTATTTTAATGCATATAAAGAATAATATATTTATAACAATAACAAAACAGATATAGGACAATTATATTCCCATATTTATAGATTAAACTATATGCGTATTATTTATAAGCACATTTTTGTAAATAATTATATATAAAATTTATAAGCATATTTTTGTAATTCTAAGAATATAAGTATCATCTTTATAAATTTGAAGTTACAGTACTTTCAAATACATAATATTAAAAATTTTGTCATAGATTCTTTTAATAATAATTTAGACTTATTTATTTAAAACAAAGAAGTGCAGTATTTCTTTTGTGTTTGTCAATATTCGATGTTTAAATTCGAAGTAAACATCAGTTACCAATTCTCAACATTTTTCAAAATCCTACATCTATGTCCTAATTTGCATACACTATATTCGTGGTATTGAACCTGTGGTATTTTCAAATAAATAGAATATTTCTATCATCTTAAAAATTTATAAATGATATATTTTATGCTTTCAATTACATTATATAACTGTTATTATTCACACCGTAGTATATTAAATGACAAAATTTTGAAATTATATTTAAATACACACACACACACACACACACACACACATATATATATAAACCCTCTACAAGTTAACTGAAATGTATTTGGAAATTTATTTAATACTGCTTAATGTAAAAATATGCAACATTTAAATTTTCAAAATTGTTTCAATAAAAAAAATCTGGTAAAATACAATACTACATTTCAAAATATCAATTATAATCTTTCAAAGATATGCATGGAAAATACTTATAAATAGTGAATTATATTTGACTTATATAGATTCCAGTATACATTGTATATAAACAGAAGTTCTTCATATTGTAATCATTAATTTTCAATTACACTCTATACTACAATGGTAAGCAAAACTAAAGCAACAATTTATTTTTTATCAAGGCTCCTAAGTGACATGAAATTATGAAACGACAGACAGCATGTTGTTCTAAATGATGACAAAAGCCTAGTTGCAGAAAAAGGAATACAATGCAGGCAGTATGGAATCAATTAAAAACGTCTTTATTGAAACCATAATTTCATAAAACGTGATTATCTGTCTAAGAAGAAGAAAAATAGAATTACTTTGTTTGGAAAATCTATTTTTCTTCCTCTTAGACAGACCATCATCCTACTACAATAGTTGCTTCGGATACTGAGAACCAGATTGTCCAACGGTTTTTGCGGTAAGAATGCCCATTCCTCAATCAACAACTGCTTAAATTGTTGGTTGTTTACCGGAGGATGAAATCGTATCTCAATTCATCACCCCAAAGTGTCCCACATATGTTCTATGGGATTTAAGTTTTAGAAACAACCTGGTGAATCCATGCAAGTGATATCTTCCCCTTTCGATGTGTTTGTGCATTGTCAACCATACAAACTAAGTTTGCTCCAATGACACCTCGGAAGGGACGGACTTAGAAATATATAACCTTCTTACAATAGTTATCTAAGATTACACAATATTTGACAAAACATGGATCTTTATAAAACCATTGTATATAATACATTCCCAGACAGCAACTAAAACGCCACCGTAATGTTCTGCCGCCATGATATTTATGGGATGAAATCGTACCACGACTCACTACAAATCAACTAACATTAAGTACCGCTTGTGGCAATGAAATGATTTTTATCAGTAAGGAAAATACGACTATGTTGATGAGATGTCCAGTTTATATAATCCTTGTACCACTCCAAGATGTGTCGTCAATGGCCAACTTTCAAAAGATTACAGTGTTTAGGACAGTGGATGAATAAGTCATCTTTGTGAATGCGTCTAGTCACAGTAAATTGAACCACTTGTCGCTCCATTCTCCCTTTCTGACTGGTTTCCATTTCACTTCGTCTTTAGGACCAAATCTCCATCATACATTTAGGTGCTTTCCTAAACCGGCTACAACATACACAGGTTTGTAGGCTACCTTTATAACAGGCCCTGGAAATTTTTTCAAGCGAGCAAAAGGACAATTTTGAATATTTTTGTATATTTCGAATTCTTCAGCTACGCTATACATACTCTTCCCTCCAGCTTTTCGTTTGTTCTCCAGCTTTTCTTTGTTTACGTGGGAAGTCATCCATCTTCTTTTAGCCCTATTGCATGAAATAGGGCTTTTGCACTTGTTTTGCATATGGTCATTTCACAAGTGACATTTAATTACTGACATTTACATAACCTTAATACGGATTTACGCGTTTTTTGTAGCGAACAAAAGAAATTCTCTTTTGAAATTTATATGGCTATTCACTGTTGCTTGAGTTTTCAACCCAGTTTATTTAATTCAAGCCTAATTTAAATGTGCGAAGCATCAATATACTTTAATTTTTCATAAATAATTAAATTGTTAACTAGAAACGTTTTATCGAAAATCTTAGAAACAATATTGTGTGCCTTAAAAAGAAGAAAATGCTATAACATTCGTTGTTTTGTTGGTTGAATAATGTACTATGTGTCCGTCTCTAGTTGCTTTGAATGCTAATCAGTTAATCCCATATAAAGACATGAAATTTTAATTTAACATATTCTTTTTATTTGTATTTGTTAAGGATAATTCTAGATGTTTCTTCAATATAATTAGAAGTTTCTACAATAGTCTCTGCGTATATAAAAACTGACTTATACTAGTTGTGGTTTAGTTCCCAGTCCTGTGTTGTTGTCAACTGATTGGTTTTAATAATTGTTTACCTAACTAAATACAGTTCTTTCAATCTTTTCGACCATGTTTATTAAAGAACATTATTAACTATTTTCTTAGTGGTTACACAGAAATTATTTTCTTTTTCATGAGATGTTAACAATTATATGTAGACAAAAACTTTCTGTATAGCTTCTGCATTCTTAGTAATTATTTTGATAAAATAAATTTCATTAAAAGAATTTAATTTGATGGACTTGCAATATATATTATAAAAATTAAAATAAACAACTTTTAAAATTTCTTTTTAAATTTAAAAGCTATAAATTGAAATATATACAATTTCAATCAAATTTCAAATTTTGAATGATTTTAATAATACGTTTAATAAAATAATAATAAATAATGGGGTAAATATGTATCAAAAATATGCTTAAAAAATCTCAATGAAAAAATTTTTGGCTTTCTGAAAAACTTTCCATTGCAATACTGAGATTAAAATTTATTTTCTAATCAAATAAAATTTTCTAAAATTTATTAATTAATATACATTTTACGTAACAGTTTCAAGAAGTAATTGCAATTATAAGTATTTTTTAGTTTACATTTCATACGAAAGATATTAAATATACTTAAATTCACTTGTTGAATATAAAAATAAAAATTTCAAAGTTTTATTATTTTCTGCCTGCTTTGAAATAATTCAAAGAAAAAAAATATTTATGATTCTCTTGTCTATTCAGATTATATTCTAACTTCATGTCTGTGGAGAAACACAAATGAAATATTTCACAAAACCTGTATTTACAATGAAAAATGAGAAGAGATTCATCCCCGTGCAGCTTAGGTAAACAAACGGATTAAGGTATTTGAGGCCTGTGTTTGTATCTTGGGTTTATTCCATGTTTTTCATTGCATGATGTCTCTGAACTTACATTTAAGACTAGTATGGAAAAGCTTGTTCTTGCATTTACTTGTTACGCTTTCTTTTTAACTATGTGGAATAAACTACTTTAAATATACTGAATTTTTATATTACTTGAATTCACGCAATATTTCTTTGTAAATATTAAATAATGCAATTTTATTTTATTATGTATACAACTTATTTAAAGATTTATTTCTTATGATACCAGAATCAAAACTTCAAATATATTTAATATTCTGAATTTAATAATTTAAGATCAATGCTCAGGTGTATATTTATTTAAGTATGAAGCATTCTTTAAGTTTTGAAAATAAATTTTGTTGCAAATGTATATATATTACATATTTTTATATTTTAAATTACATTTTAAACGAGTTTAGTTAATTACAATTTATATAATTATAATTTGCCTTGAGGACGCAATTTTAGTATGAATTGATAAAGTAAAATTATATTTTTATGAAATTATTCAATAGAGAGATTTCTATTATTTTTTCATCAATTAATGATTTAAGCTCAAAATTTAGTTTTTTGTTATCCAATATTATATTTAAAGTAAAATATTCATTTATTAATTATATATATATATATATATATATATATATATATATATATATATATATATATATATATATATATATATATATATATATATATATATATTTATATATATATCATCTACAAATGTTAATATCATTAAAATATTAAATTTAGCAAAAAACATCATATAATTATTTTATTTCAAAATAGCATATTATTAAAATTAGAAATGTTTTACAGAAGTAGTAGATAAATAAGCAAAAGTGAAGAGCTGATTATAATAAAGTATATTTTAATCAGCTCTTCACTTTTGCTTATTTATTAAATATACATAATTATATATTATAAATAATATATAATTATGTATTATAAATATACATTTATTATACATATATAGTATATATTTATAATAAAGTATATTAAATTTGCTTACTCCTAAATGTTATATATGAAGAATGCTTATCACACATTCTTTTCTTACGCATTTTGGTCATTTCAAACGCCTGAATCATTCCTTTATACAACTATTACATTAGTAAAACGTATTTTCTTTGGTCAGCTTACTATTTTTTTTTCCATTTAAAATGCATTTTTAACTCACTTTATAAATATTTGTTAAGAATTAGAGTTACTGAAAACTGAAATTAAGTTTAATATGAGAATAAAAGCATGATCTGATTATAGTATTTCAGAAAATGAAAACATTTTCAAAATAACATTATATACAATGCTCAATTTCAACATCAGATAACTTTCATTCAAGTTGTAAGACACCTTCATTTCCAATGTTATTGAAGTGTAAAATGATATAGTCGCAAGGGGAAAGGTATTTCTATTAGGTTTTAACTTATTTCCTTTAAACTTTTTAAAATCAGAAATATCACAATAAAACGTTGTGAATTTTGTCGTATTACTTTGGAAATAAAGATCAAGGAAATCAACGTAAAATAATAAAAAAAAACCTTTGAAAAAATGTGGATTTCTCACCAATAGATTTCTTGAAGGAAGAAAATCTTGTCGTGTTACAATTTCAATACATCAAAATGGCTTTAAGCTTCAGACAATATTGAGGACAATCTAAAACAAATATATATATATATATATATATATATATATATATATATATATATATATATATATATATAATGCAATTGAATAAGAAATCGTGTCAAATTCCTATAAAAGTAAAAAAATCTTTTTAAACTTCAAATGTGTCCTTGCATAATTTCCACTATATATATAATAATAATAATATATATACAATAATAATGTATATATATAATAATATTATGGCAATTACCTTTTTTGAGCAAATTGCAATTCTGACAAATTTCATAGTAATATATGTTATAATTTATTGTAGGCAAAACGTTTCGTAATATAAATTTTGACAGCAAACTGTTTGCAGGATTTATGTCGTATCACAATTTTTCTCATAATGATACATATTTAATATTATTAATTATGTTTTAATGGAAAATATAAAAATCATTTATTAAAAAATTCACTCCTTGTATATATATATATATATATATATATATATGTATATACATAATTAGATGCAACATGGAGAACAATGATTACTAGTAAGACAAAATTGGATAATCATTAACGAGAATAAAAAATATACAATACAAAGTACACGAGAAAAGCAGAAGAAATACATCTTTATCAAGAAGGAAATGGTCAGCTATGCAAATTAAACACTCGTTTTCTGATATTCACGAAGTACATACATCTAAAGATCTTCAAGCAAATTCTATGGAAGAGTGTTTGTATTAAAAGAAAGGAGCATAAGGATATTTACATCAAAAATTAAAGCAAAAAACATATCAAAGCAAAGTTAAGAAAAAAAAACTCACAGTTGATTACAGATGAAGTTTCAAAATATCAATACCAGGAAATCAGAACCTATTTAATATTGAAAAAAAAGATAAATATTTGCCAAAAGTAAAGTAATAAAGATAGTTGCCAAGAGTAATTTGAAATATTACTTGTTAAATTCTAAAAGTTAATGTAGTTAAGAAACATGCAGTAAATTTAAAATTAAATATACACCTTATAATACAATGTGATGTAAGGTTAAATTACGTTTAAAGTGATGTAAAGTGATTTAAAATGAAGGTAGTTGTTTTCGGGATTCTTGTAAGAACTTCAATTTTTGGGTGGCCCTTTTATAATTGTAAATACTTAGCATTGGTTCAAAATGCAATCATCATTTTTTCCATTTTTAAAATAATTGATCAAAAATTAAATCACTAAATTTTCAAAATAATGAAACTACTTTTTCAAAATATGGAAAAATAGCTTTTATAGAAAAAGAATGAGGAAGAACGGTTTTCTATATTTGTTAGTTTTCCCAGTATTTTTTCGTATTTATTAAAAATTTTTAACAGTATTCACGGTTTCGATTTAATTAACACAACAATTATATTATTATGCATGAATTCTTTATTTAAATGAAACTGTCAAATGTTAATATTTCATTTTATGATTTAAAAGTGGTATTACTTATGAATGAAGAGTGCAAGCAAGAATAAAGATTATTTCAAGAAAGAAAATTCTCAAGTGCAAATGCGAATCACTTACAATTAAAATGTTCTTTTATTGTACTTACAAATATGTATTCATAACAACTGAAGCTACTAATTTTATTTTTAGTATAAAAAAGTAATCACTTCATTAACACCAGCTTTGTTTCAGAGACAAGTCTCTTCTTAAAGGAAAATGCTTCAGAAAGTTGAAACAAAAAGTAATTTCTAAAAGAAAGAAATATATTCCTTTTAACAATCACCAAATAAGAATGACAAAAGAAATTGTTTCTTTGAATTTGTTAGGATTATTTTTTGTTACTTAAGGGCAGTTAATTATGTAAAATTGGGTCACAAAAGTTTTCTTGTATCTAAATTCTGTGTGATAGAAAAATGCGCCAAATAAAATGGAAAAATATATTTCATTGCTTATTCGAAGAATCCAAATATATAATAATTGTTATAAGCAATGTTTTATACATGAATATATCTATATCTATCTAAACATTTATGTACATATATATAAAAGCAGATTTTAATTTTTAGATAATTGCATTTCATAATACAATAATATTTAGCTACACATTATTTGATTAGTGAAATAATTTAAATTCAGATTTTAAGAAGAGTTTTCATGAACTAAATAGTAACGAAATACTTTTAAAAGCTTACAAATTATATATAATTTTAAAAAACAGATTTACTTCTATGAAATAATTAATACTTCAGTGAATTTTTAACTTTTTGAGGCAATCTATACTTAAACTTAAATTCAAGGTATTAACTACATAAAGTGAATTCACGAGAAAATTTATTTTAACATTTTTCTCTTCCTTCAATTTTCCTACATCTACATAACTTAACGAGACTGTTCATCATATGTTTTTCATTCTGGGAGGTTTGGTGACAAGATTAATTTTAGAGACAGTATATATATATATATATATATATATATATAATATTTTGGTTAATGCTTGATCATCTGAAAGGAACGCACTTGTTACACAAGGAAATGCTATGCTTATAAGTCCTACAAAAAAACACAGAAAGTGAGAAGATGGACAGAGTTTTGATGATGAAAAAATGATTTTTGTTGGTGTGAATGTGAAAAGATTAAAAATAACGTAGCGGAAAATTCGAAAAAAAATCTATTCATTTTGAGTGAAGAAGAGCAAATAGTAAGATAAGAAAAAATATTTACTTCAATTGGCTGCTCAAAACTAAAAATATGAGTATGTCGTAACAGCTGAAATAATTCAATTGAAGAACACAAAATATCATGTAAATACATTTCACAAACAGAATTGAAAGTTTGTGTTAGTGAGTTTGGCTATTTAGGCATGTAAATAGTTTAACTATTCGTTATTGAACAATAATTGCGTAAAAACTGCCTCAAATCTTTGAAAATAATTTGTTATCATTTCTGTGTGTGATAATAAGATGGTTGGAAGTTATTGTGATCGAATATTTGGTAGACAAGGTAGATTATTCTGTTAATTTCTATTTTAATATTTTGCAAATATAACTGATGTAATTCGTAAATGTGTTAATTTCTAACGATTATATGCATGTAAATGTCGCTTTAAAATCAACAATGTATGAACTGTGGGGAAAACCTTGATTATAGGAAACACTTCAAAATTTTTGTGCTAATTTGTAAAAAAAATATTTAATCCGTTTTTCACGCAAATATGACAAGCAAAAGATAAGAAGAGAATCTTTATTTTCTTTGTACTGGAAGATATTTTTTTGAAAAGACCACTTGCTTTTGTACTAATTTCTTAGACCAATCCATATTATAATTCTCAGACTCCTATACCAAATAAGAATCTTACACCAAACCTTATTAAAATTTATCACTTTAGAAAAACGACTTTTAGAAAATGAATAGTAGATCATGTAATTGCTGATTTCTACGAAAAAGAGTCAAATGCAGTTTGAATTGAAGAGTCAAATATAGAATTTTGGACTTAAATTAGTGGTATTTCACTAATTCATCACAATGTTGAAATCAAAATTTCAACTAAATTAAGTTCCCTCGGAATATCAATAACATGCTTAACCCTTTTTTTCTTCAAGCTTTTCTCTTTTTCGGATTTGCACCATAAATGAAATATTGAATATTATTAAAACTCATGTTGAAAAAATTTAATTTATATTAATGGCATTTATTAAATGATATTGTAAATTCAATTCTAACAGATTATTCTCTTTTTATTATTATTACAGAAAATTTAAAAAATAATATACAGAAAATTTAAAAAATAATAAAAACTCAAAATGAGAGAAATGTATTGCCCTTAAAATAACCAATATGTTGAGCGATATCCATTACTAATATCTAATGTCCACATATAACCAAACACGTTCATTTGTCTCTTAAAATATTATCGAATAATACATAATAATGAAAATAGTTTCCATTTTATGTAATTATAATGTTATGTTAGAAACTTTATGAAAATAAATGTTTTCGCATCGTAATGAAATCATAGAGAAATAAAATTTAGAGTGTAAAAACAATTTAAATAAAAAGTAGTTACACATAACAAACTTAATTATTTTAAATTAAATAATCATTTTTCATTAAATAATTATTTTTACTTAATATTTGTAAATTAAATAATTAATTTTACTTAAATATTTGTAAATTAAATAATTATTTTTACTTAAATATTTGTAAATTAAATAATTATTTAATAAAATATTTCAGCTACTGTAGTAATTATTTTTAATTAATGATGATCGCGTTTCAGACTCTGTCAGTTTGGTAATTTAATTCATTTTATTTCTTAACTTTTAAAAAGTACTTATTTTTGTCATTTTACTTATCAGAAATTTATATAAATTCCTTAAAAAATGCTTAACTGGTTGGGAAAATAATCGGAAGGAATCGAGTTCTATATCCGACACAGCCAAAGATTCATCATGGTCACAAATGACAGTGTAAGCATGTAAAATATTTTGTAGTTGTAATGTTTCAGTAGTGAGATGATACTTTAAGGGTAATCTGCTTGGTTCCTGCTTCTAAATTAGGAAGACCCCTCCACCATAAGGATGACGATGACACATCTACTGATTTTTATCTGCTTAAGAAGCTGTTGGTTCTGACTTCTGTAAAGCTAAAAGGTGAAATTTTTCTGGAGTCTGAATATTAAAAGAAAAGATAAACATTCAATAGCTTTTGGCATAGATTAAAATAATAATACCTTAGATAGATAGAAGAAATCGACGATTTATGTTTAGGAATAAACAGAGAGTATTTTTCCTAAATTATACAATTTTAAAAATATTAATCACATCATAAATATCTATACATTCTGATTTAAGTCAAAACTGATTTAAAAACAAGTTGCGTAATAAAATATTTCAGTTTTTCTTCGATAAGTTGGTTAATAATTTTTTAAGGTAAAATATATTTATAAAAGAAATGGTCATTAAAAATTTAAAAAAAAGATTGTCCCATTTTAGGATAAAGAAGTAATTTACATTTATTTCTTATTAAACAACTGGGTAATCAATCAACTTATTAAAAGTAAATAAAAAATCTCCATGTAGCATAATTTCAAGAAATGAAAATCATGGGACACACCAAATATATTACTTCATTATCATATTGGTTGAGCTTAGTGTCATATCCAATAAAAATTATATTCTATGTGACTCCTATTTATATCTCATAATAAATAGATTAATTAATACATTAATGCTTCTTCTACTCTAAATAGCTAAAATATTTTATTTAATTATGTCAGAGATAAAACTAATTATAGTTTGGTTAATTGCATATTTTAATAACATAACAGTTACCATATATAACACAAATATATTTATATACTTTCAAAGTTACATGTCTCAACATTCACCTTTCACATCCACAAGTCTTGAAAACAAACATGGCTAAAATACTTCCCAAACTATAAACAAAAAAGAACCGGATTGGTTTAAATAATAGGAAAATATCCAAATGAACTTAAAGATTATTAATTTAGCTCGTTCCTTAACATTTATAGGGATAGAAACACAAATCTTACAGCGACAAATGCAAGTATAATTAATTTTCTCTCTATCATACATGTAGATTATTATCTTATGGGAGTTAAAAGAGACACCAAAATGTTTCTTTACATAGAACTCCTCAAATCTATTATCTATCGAAAATAATTAGTATTATTAATCATCAAAATTTTCATGCAAATCTCCAATTAAATGTATTATGTAAAGGTTGGTTAGAAATATAATTTCAGTCAAAAATAAATAACTTAACCACAAATTTTATTCAAAAAATTTATAGAAAAATTACTCATGGTTTCGCAACTGATTTTCTGTTGATGACATTCTATACTTGATCGCAGTATTATTTTAATGCTTTCTCTTAAAATACATCATGCACATATTAATTTCCTATTTATATTAATTTTTCAGATATAATAATTAATATTTTGCATTTTGATTTGCAAGATATGATTTTAATCAAGAGAAATGCATAAATATTTATGTAGCAAATATTAGGGTAGCAAAAAGCTGGAAAGTATTAAAGCTTCAGATATTTTATCAATTTTTCTGTTGAACTATTTAATATTTCAAGGAATCATTGAATGCTTTATTCTCTGTAGCTTAAATAATAATAAAACATTCGATTTGATTTGATTTTATGTTTTATATGAGCAAGGGAAAGGACTATACTGAATTCCATATGACAACACTATAATTCCGACTTATCTTTTCTCAGAATATAGCCGTTAAGTCATTCCAGTGAAATAAATTATTTGAATCCAAAGAATTTGATAGATTTCATTTCCTAACAAATTTCATGATGATAAAGAATTCTTTATGTTTCCTTTTATGACACTGTTCATAACACTATCAGATTAAAACAATTTTATAGAATTAGTATATATACTATTTCCTTTTGATGAAATAGTAATATCATCCTATAGTCATGTATGTGTCCTTATTTTGCAAAACACATCAAAACATTAGATTTCCTTGAATAAATTCTGTTGAATAGCTTTAAAAATGAAAATTTCATCAACGTTACGAATAAATAAATATAGTAGATAGGAAAAAGTATCAATTATTCATTTTTTTAAATCTATTCACTTTATTTATTACTAAAAGATATTGTATGCGTTTAAGCGTACATCAGTTTCAGCATATTTCTTATTGAATACCTATTTATATATACTATTAAACATACTCTAAATAATTAATTTTATCTTTAAAATATGACATATACTGCTGTATACTTTATGATTTCTTGCTATATATTTTATCGATGAATTTGTATATCTCTAAAATGTCTTTGAAGAGATATACATCTTTAACTTAATATTAATGGACTTTTGAAAATGTACTAAGACATTCCGATGATAAACACTTAGATTTCACTCACAATATCTCAGAAAATTCCATAGGGTGAAAAAATATTATTTCTTATATATTTGGAATTCTTACCTATGTTTGGAATGTCTAAGGTATCAAGCGTAACGTATGCACTTCATTTTTGACAGAAAAACTGGTGGCGAAAGAGAAAAAGAGGAAATTGAAAACATTTTCAGCTCTAGGCAGCGAATATCTCAGTTGAGTCCTAAACAGAAACCATCTGGAATCTGAACCGCGAATCCAATATGTCCAGTGTAAAATATAAGGCATATTTCCCCCGTTCCTCTTTTTTTCCTCGGCATAAATCATCGTGGCAACAGGGGTGATTTTTTATCTTCACAGCAAAGCTCCACCTAAGTATGAAAAACTGGTATCGTATAAAAGCGAAAGTAAAATAACATTGTATTTGTATATGAGAGTTTGTGGCTATTTCACTGCTCACTAGGATCCGGGTTTTGATTTTATAAAATCGAGAGGAGTCTGACTCCCATGAGAATACTGTATTTTTATTATATTTACGTTACTTTTCGTCATGCTCGTCGGTGGAAAAATCCTTCTTACAATATATTTTATATAACTTTATGTCCAAAAATATATATTTTGAAATACAGCAGTTTGAAAATTAGTTTAATAGGAATATTTTTATTAAATTTATATTTAAATTAAAAACACAATTCTTACTAAAACAAGAAATAGTTCCTATTAAAAATATTTTCTTCATCTTACGTAAATATACTTTTTTAATAAAACAATATTTAAACGCAATATATATATATATTAAATACTCTTTTATGAAGAGCATTTTCGACTATATTTTAAACATTTTCTTAGGATATTTCAAAATAAGACTTAGTTAATAAATTCTTAAAAGTTTAAAATCATAATCAGGATATTTTATTACAAAATTACAGTTTGAATCTGATCTACAAGGCAATTAAATTTCCTATAATATATATATATATATATATATATATATATATATATATATATATATATATATATATATATATATATATATATTAACTATGAGAAGAATATTTCTATAAAATATATTATAAGTGACACACGAATAAGTGTAATATTTATGCTTTCTGCTTCTGCTGAAATATCTGAAAGATTAATGCCGTTAAATTTAAGAGTCTAAATTTAGTAGTTCCTTTTACATAAAATTTCAAACTTTATAATTTAAACTAATCTAAAATAGAAGCATCAGCATGTATTAAAAATACACATGACAGCTTTTTAACCATTTGAAATTAAACAATGTTGATAAAATATCCCTTAAAACTGTATTATTCACATAAATAGTAAAATTTGTAACTAGAAATTTATGATATAAGGATTTACTAAGTATCGTGTATCTTGACAAATTAACGTTCATTCAAATTAGATTAAATGATAAATGGCCTGGTGTATGTGCGGGATAAAAAATAAAACAATTAACTTTATATATATATATATATATATATATATATATATATATATATATATATATAACTAAATGCGATATATATATAAAATATTTGTTTTGACTGCAAAAATCTTTCTGCGTATTCTAACACAAACAATGCATAGCATAAATAATTTAACATAAGCAAAGCAATAGTGTGCATTAAATCTTGAATTTTAGGTTTTAAAGATAAAATTAGAAATTAAAGCCATATTGTTTAGTAGAGATTTTAAAATTGAAACAAGGTCATTTCTCGAGAGATATTACAAATCAATTTTACTCTCTAAATTAATCAAAATGGATTAATCTGTAATAGAAAAAATGTATTAAATTTGAAGCGTTTTTTAGTATTTCGAAATATATTTTTTCAACAAACTTTAAACGAAATAAAAATAGTTTTATTAGGATTATTTAGGTGTAATTTGTACTCTATTTTTCTTTTATTATATTTATATTTTTATCTTTTTTTCAGATATTTATATTTTGTTGCACACAAGTAATTTTGCTACTTTTTAATTTCCGCAGAATTATATTACAAAAGAAGTACTTGAAAATCCTCAAGGAATTTTAATTGAATTTTATTAGACTCATACAGCAAACATAATTAAGCAGAATTGAATGTAGTACATTAATATATTCCAGAAGCAGTAGAATTTTACTTATTACTTATCTATATCTTAACACCTATTAAGAAGACGATATTTTTATAATTTTTTTAATCTTTACATTATTATAGTCATACTACTGGAGAGTATTGATAAATGTATTTTTTTTCTTCTTATATTTTCTGCAGCATCCGATAATTATTGTGCTAATATTTATCTTAACTTAATAAATAAAATTTCATGTTTACATTTGTTCTTTCTCCAAGGATATCTTGTAAATTAAAAAAAAATTGAATTAACTCTACTGAAACCTTCAAATATGTCATCTTTTCAAAAATATATTTCTATCCTGTAATTAAAAAGTGTTTTATTCTTAATTACTCTAAAATTGATGAACTAGTGAATAAAAATACTGAATTAATGTAATGTGTATGTGAATCAGTTATATTAAATTTTATTAACTTTTTGAATATATGTGTGTAAATATAAACATTCACAAACATTAAAATTGCAACAGCAAGAATGATAGACCATAAATGTATGCAATATCAAGAAATGATAGATGTAGCTGTGTTATGCAAATTTAGAAATCTCTTTAAAAACGTTATCAACAACTTTTCCAAGTTGGTAACATATTAAGTTTTATTGCAAGAATTCTTATTTCTTTGGCATCGTAGTCAGCTTAAATTGATAAAATGTCATCTTGTGATCAAATTCTCAGAATATGAAATAACATTCTTAATTTTTTTTATTTCGTTTCATCTTGTGCCATAATTTACAGATATGTTTATTTTTGCTCATTGTGGGTCATATTTCGCATTAAATATATAAAGCGGTTGATGTTTATTTTAAAATCATTTTCATTTAAAAAGAATGTCAATCAAGTCAGTACTTGGAATGCGAAAGTTTACATTTTACTTTTTTGATATTGTGATTTCAATATAGACAATGAAGCTAATCGATTTAGGTTAAAAGTTTTTAAGGCAGTAATAGTTTTTAATTTTTATAAAAGTCACATAAAAATTAATTCACTGAATTGAATTATCTATAGTAGTTATTTTTAGCTTATGCATTGTGTTCTTAGTTAAAATCAATGTTATATAAAAAAATGTTTATCAGATTTATCTGTTAAGATAATATGAAATTACATAATTTGAACGATTTGTTGTTTC
The DNA here is from genome assembly GCA_030067965.1 of Latrodectus elegans. Lineage (NCBI taxonomy): Eukaryota > Metazoa > Arthropoda > Arachnida > Araneae > Theridiidae > Latrodectus > Latrodectus elegans. The sequence continues at coordinate 62,903,828 of CM057809.1, forward strand.
GAAAATAACACTATTAGATACTCTAACTGCAAACACAATTTAGATACTTCAACTGCAAAAACTAAATATGCAGTTTCATACTTATGAAACTTTTGAAAAAATAGGAAGTATTTGAATGCAGTGAACAGAACAATTTATAAATCCAAAGTTTTAACTGTAAAATAATCTTCAAAATTGCTGTTAGGGATAAAATATTGAAAATATTATTTTCTGTGACATTTAATTTTGTCTCATCATTTAATAAACAATGGTTTCCTGATATTTTGAATCAAAAGGTTTTGTGTATGAAATATTTTTACTTATATATATATATATATATATATATATATATATATATATATATATATATATATCACAAAAAATGAATATTATGGAAAATCTTTATTTTATTTATAGTCTCTAGGTGTGAAAATCATGAAGCATGTAAATATGGGAACCAACTTGTGAACATTTTATAAAGCAGTTTTACATGATTCCTACGAAGAGGATATGCAAGGCAAGAAAAAAATAACCTTTATTCTGTGAATGCAAATATAATTAATGAATCACACACAACTCAATAAAAACAATATATTATTTAAGTGTTAAATAGCATCTACTCAAAATGTTGGTAATGCACTTTAGCAAAAAAACTTCAATACCCAAATAGCTTTTGTTGATACTAGAATGAAGTTATCAAAAAGATTTCACGTAGAAGCCAATGAAGTAAAGTATTATTTCTGAAGTTACAAAAATAGATTGGATTGAAATAAATGATATGGATTAGAAGAAAAATGATTTGTGGACAAACATTTATGCGATCAAAAGTGAAAACCCTTGCATGTGCAAAAAATACACTACTGGCCATTAAAATTGCTACACCAAGAAGGCGACATGCTACAGACGTGAAATTTATACGAAGGGAAGAAGATGCTGTGATATGCAAATGATTAGATTTTCAGCGCATTCAGACAAAGCTGGCGCCAGTAGCGACTCCTACATTGTGTTTAAATGAGGAAATTGTTCAGCCGGCTCCTCATACACCAATTCCATTTGAATGTTGTTGCCTGGTGAAAAGTTGTTGTGATGCCTCGTGTAAGAAGGAGAAATGCGTACGAGCAAGTTTCTGACTTTGATAAAAGTCGAATTGTAGCGTACTGGGATTGCGGTTTACCTTATCGCAGTATTGCTGCTCGCGTCGGTCGAGATCCAATGACTGTTAGCAGAATATGGAATCGATGGGTTCAGGACGGTAATACGGAACGCCATGTGGGATCTCAACGGCCACCTATCACCAGCAGCCGAGAAGACAGGCATATTATCCGCATGGCCGTAATGGATCGTGCAACCACGTCACGAGCCGTGAGTCAAGAAACGGGGTCGTTTGGAAGACAACAAGTGTCTGCACGAACAGTTCGACGACGTTTGCAGCAGCCTGGACTCTCAGCTCGGAGAACATGGCTGCGACTTCCCTTGACGCTGCGTCATAGATATGAGCGCCTTCAATGGTGTGATCAACTACGAACCTGGGCTCACTAATAGTGAGACGTCACCTTTTCAGATGAATCCAGGTTCTGAGTACAGCATCATGATTTTCGCAACCGTGTTTAGCGTCATCGTGGTGAACGCACACTGGCAGCGTGCATTCGTCATCGTCATACTGGCCAATCACTTAGCGTGATGGTATGGGGTGCCATTGGATACACGTCTCGGTCACCTTTTGTTCGCATTGACGGTGCTTTGAACAGTGCACATTACATTTCTGGTGTGTTACGACCCGTGATTCTACCCTTTATTCGAGCCCTGCGAAACCCTACGTTTCTGCAGGATAATGCCCGACCGCGTGTTGCCGGTATTGTACGGACCTTCCTTGATACTGAACATGTTCGGCTGTTGCCCTGGCCAGAACGTTCTTCAGATCTTTCACCAATAGAAAACGTCTGGTCAATGGTTGCCGAGCGACTGACTCGTCACCAAACGAAAGTCACTACGGTTGATGAACTGTGGCATCGTGTTGAAGCTGCATGAGCATCTGTACCTGTACATGCAATCCCATCTCTGTTTGACTCAATGCCCAGGCGTATAATTGCTGTTATTACTGCCAGAGGTGGTTGTTCTGGGTGCTGATTTCTCAGGATCTATATATATGTATATATATATATATATATATATAGCGAGCCAAATTTTTTGAAAATTTAATCACTTGTTATTTCTAGTATAATATATTTGTCCAATAAATATCATTTTGTTATCTGAATTTATTCCTGGTGTCGTAAATTTAATGGCCAGTAGTGTATATTGCTAGGTGTCTTAATGTTTTTTTTTACTTTAAATTGGTTGTAACATTAAAAATAACTGATAACACCCATCTTTCCGCACAACCCATCTTCCGCTGTCCAGTAATGCAGGCCAAGCATTTTAACATCAGCATAAAGATTTCCGTGGAGCTTCTTTTTACAGATAAAGCTGTAGAAATCGCCAGGGCTGCCTTCGACATCTTCGAGGACATTTAGGGTTTTTACACGTACTCTATGGACACGACATCATCATCATCATTAAAAATAATTATTTTTTGACACAGTGCATTTCTCATTTAGGGAAAAATCTCTGTTAGGATAAATAATGCTAATAAAATCTTACTAGATCTTACATCCTATTTTATGTATAAGATTTTAGTGAATCTGCTTTTTTCATGCAACGAATTTTATTAGTTTTTTATGGTACAAAAACTTCAGGAAAGATAATAAAATTAACATAGATAACGATAAATATGTTTACCCCCAATCTTAATTCATTTGAGTCTATCTGGAAAATGTGTCTGGACTCATTGATGCATTACAGCCAGACTGATGCCTTCACTGTTGAATCAACAACAAAAAATATTTGCTGAAATAAAGATGCTACTTTGAATGATCATCGACCACCACATCACTAAGAATTGGAATGCTGGTTTGGTTTGTCGCTCAACGGGCATTTTTTGCACACGAGGGCTAATTAGACCGGGACTTACGGTTTAAAGTGGATTCCGAACCACTACAAACATCCATGCACAAGGTGGGATCCAAACCCACGAACTGTTGAATCAAAGACAAGAACGCTAACCATTCGGCTGCCAGCTAGGCAAGAATTGGAATGCAAAATCTTATTCTTTTCAGACTTTAAACTATGTAATTGCATTTTATTTCCTTTAGGAAATATTTTTCCTTATAAAACACCTAAATATACACTTTGAAACTACTCTGTTCTCTGCTTAAACTATCAAAGCATTGAAATATGATCATGAAACTATTTGTAATATTTCTATATTATGCTTAATTTTAGGAGAGTAGTTTTCGCATATCGTGTTCATTATAGTCTGTTATAATTTCAATCACTCTTTCCTCCGATCCACTTTCTATTCAGAAGTTTATTAATCTTCCGTTTCCTTTAAAGAATAAATATCATCCACTAATAAAAGCATTTTATTTTAAATATAATAGTTTTATTAATGTATGATATTTATTCTTTAAAGGTAAAAAAGTATCTCACTCACTTATGCAAAAGAGAACTCACTTCCTGATGGGTTATGTAACGTCTAGAACTGAAATTGTACTAGCTCTCCTTTTAATATTTAAATTGCTTAGATTTAATAAATAGTTCGTTTAAATTACTTAATCATTCAACCTTCTTAATAATCTGGCGATATATTCATCATCTAACTTCTAAATATATGTCCAAGAAAATACTTGAAACATTTTCTCTCCTACCAGACAAAATACATTAATGTCCTCGGTAATGCGAACGAATGAAAATACACTTTCTGTATTTTTTTTACCGTGATTCTAGAATTTAGCAAATACATTACAGAATAATTTCTTTCGAATAATTAATTTATATTTCAATAAAATTTGTATTAAAATGAAAATATAAATAACAATTTTAATCTACTTTAATAGTTTAATATTTTTAATATACTACTTTTATTTTCAATATTTTCAAACTTGATGTTTGTATAAACAGTTGCTCTGGAGAAAGAGAATTGTAATATTCCACAGATTAAAACTAGAAAAGATAAAGAATATATATATACCGGGTGAGCCAAAAGTTCGTTACAATTTTAAAAATTCATAAAAAAAAGAAGAAAGTAAGATAAAGAAGTGCGGTTTGCAAGAAAGGGCTCACAAGGTAGTCGGATTTTTTTTGCAGCAAAAAAAGTTGTAGTACAAAGAGTCGCCTATAGATGGCGCTGACTGTCCGAAACACAATGAAAAGGACAACAGTACGCTCCATTCATTTATTCTGATAATAACAGTTGTTCAATATGACCTCCAGTACATTGTACGACACAACTAAGGCGACTCGCAACGCCCGTTACAGCTGAATGCAATATGTCGGAATGAATTGCAGAAACCTCACGACAGATGGAATCTTTAAGTTCGGCCAATGTTGAAGGAGATGAACGGTACAAACGTGATTTCAAATAGCCCCACAACCATAAGTCGACCGGAGTGAGGTCGGGTGATCGTGGAGGCCATGCGATCTTGGAACCTCGACTGATCAGTCTCTCTTCACCAAAAGTACTCAAAAGGAATCGTTTTACTGGATTAGCATAATGTGGTGGTGCGCCATCCTGCATAAAGTTTATTACAGATAACACACCTCTTTGATTTAATGCGGGCACGACTTTGTCACGCAAAAGAGTGAGGTAACGCTTAGCGGTTACTGTGCACGTTTTCCAGCCCAATCTGGAGCACGGTTCTTCAAAGAATAAAGGTCCGACAGTGAAAGATGAGGTGAAGCCACACCAGACTGTCAACTTGGCTGGATGCAGAGATTTCGTCGTGTATTCACGAGGATTAGATGTTGCCCATATACGAGTGTTAAGGGTGTTGACATCCCCGTGTAGTGTGAAGTGCGCCTCATCCGTCCAGAAAACGTTGAACAACCACAGAGGGTCGTTTTCGATTCTTGCCATAGCCCGCTCAGCAAATGATTCCCGCATAGCTGTGTCTCCCGGTTGTAACTCCTGCAGTGACTGCAGTTTGTAGGGATAGAGATGCAATATCCCGTGGAGGATACGTCGAATCGATGATTGAGGCACATCCAATATTCTTCCAGCTTCGCGAGCACTGCTACTCCCAATGGACGATTCCGCCGCTAAATCATTCATTGTGGTTTCCACCGCAGTAATTCGGCTCTCCGGCAACGAGGGTCTTCCATTGCGTGGCCGATCCTCCAAAGAGCCAGTTTCCTCGAACCTCTTGACAAGCTTGACTATTCCAGGACACGATATGGGGCCTTTCTTCGTCTTCAGTCCTTTCGTCGTGCGAAATTTTCGCAACGCAATAGTTGCTGACTCTCCGTTCAAATAGAACAACTTCACCAACAACGCTCGATCGGTTAATGATAACATTCTGAAAGCGAATGAGAAATTCTCGAGTATCACGACCTTTTTTCGCAAGATTAATTTGCATAATTCTGCTGAATCTCTCGATGTCAGCACCATCTATAGGTGACTTTTTTAACTAAAACTTTTTTTGCTGCTAAAAAAATTCCGTCTACCTTGTGAGCCTTTTTTTTTTGCAAACCACACTTCTTTATCTTATTTTCTTCTTTTTTTTATGAATTTTTAAAATTGTAACGAATTTTTGGCTTACCCGGTATATATATATCCTATTTATAAAACATTTGATATTCTTCATAATAAAATAGAAGATCAATTAATCAATTTTTTTTTGCAAGTTTACTTTGTTACTTTGAATTATTTTATATATTTCCTTTATTTAATAAGTGGCTACCATTTTAAATTGAAATTTTAAATTTTAAAATAAAGTTTGTATCATCCAATTTTAAAATAATGTGTTTTCATTTGACAAGAACACATGGTCTACAACATTTTTAACTTTATAAATTCTTTGCAGTTGCTCTTTTTAACTCTGCTTGAATTTGTGATACATTTTTGATGTATAAAACTTTAAAGTCTTGTCAGAAAATTTCAAATTTTACTAGCAACAGGTTTTACTTTTATTTTCAAACTTAAAGTAATTTTTTATGCATTTAATCAAATATTTGTGAATAACTTGAAGGACAACGAGAATAAAATTGTTTGACACAATACACATTTGATGAAAATATATATTCTTGAAACAAAGAAGAAATGTATTGCATTCATCTATTTAAACTAATATCATTTATGTCATAAATGAAACAGTATAAATAAATTTAAAAAAAGAAAACTTATGATTACTATCTTGTAAATAACAAAATAGGTAAGTTTTTGGTTATATATAAATATATATATATATGTGTGTGTGTGTGACAAATTGAACGAACAAAGAAGGACTTTATTATGTTTCAAATGACAAAAATTGTCTTTTAAAGCTTTTCTCACTAGACCTCAGTTCTATCCAATCAAATAGGATTTCAGAAATTAAGTTTAAATAATCCGGTGTCAATTGAAAATGAATAATTTCTACTCAAAATTAAAAATTAGATATTTGACGATTGAAAATGGGTAATGTCTCATGTTACACCTTATTTTGTAGACGTCTAAGTTGGTGAGAACCTTACAAAACGATAAATCCATCTTTCCTTAGACTCGGACTGTACAAGGGTCTGGCTCAAGTACTCTTACATGAGGTATGTTTTCATATTATGAAAGTGTTATCCTGGTGTTCCTCGAGAGTAAACAAGCAACCACAAGATAGCTAGATATACAGGCAGATCAAATGAACTCTGCAGTATTGCATTTTTATTCTGATAGCGATGAACAATTAATGGACACTAATGCAACCATTCATGAAGAATAGAATTATCACCAAATGGAATCATTGTATATCAATCTGTCTTCTAACACCATTTCTGGCCAAGGTAGAACCCAGAATTTGACCACATGTAAAATAAATGGATATAATGTGGAAAGATACATCTTACGCAACTTTCCTCATCAATATAATTTACAAGATTTTAAAAGTTATATAACTAATGCATACAAATCATACGACAAATTCTTTAAGAAGTGAGTAGACTTGATGCCCAAACGAATAAAAGAAATTTCAAATAGTGTGTGTAAAAGATTATCCAATAAAATATTGATTTTGGTATTCTAATTCATTAACTACTATAAACACACATATGTACCTACACACATAAAGAAAAAAATGATAATTATTTTAGATAGCTAAAAATAACTAATTTATGGGAATTTATATACCTGCACTGAAATGAAAATATAAAAATACACCTATAAAAATTTTTAAAAACTATACTTTACTTATTCTAATGAATACACTTCAGAAACTATTTAAATATTTTGAAACATTTCAGAGAATGGTTGTGATTAAAGTATAAATAAAATGGTCAAATTAATCCTCAGTTACAATAACAAACTGTTAATTAGAAAATATTTTTGTACTAACTTAACAAATTTGTATTTTTTTTTATAAAAAGGAATTCCTTTAAATTAAAATTAACTATGAAGTTGCTTGTAGGTTGATCTACTTATGCTAAAAGAACTTCGCATATTTCTACTTATGTATAAAATTTAGGGCAATATTCAGTTTGTTTCCTTAACTTAATGTTATTAATGTCAAAGAAAACAAAAAGAAATTTCTAAGCTATGTGGGAAATAAGAATATCTATCATGTTTAATTTAAATTCCAGAAATATCTAATTCGTATACTTAAGAAAGTATTGCAAAACACAAACGTAATTCTAGACTTTACTATTTCAAAACAAACAAGTTTAGTAATAGGCTCTTCAAAATATCTTAAAACTCATTAAATAATTCATCGATAACTAAATTAATGAATAAATAATAGCTTTTTAAAAAAATAAGTAAATAATGTTTCCTAAAAAATTTACAGAGTTTTTAAATATAGTGTAAATCACATCTATACCATTTCATGAAACCAAGTTTTTACGTCAAAGAGTGTAGCAGAGAAAACCAGGAAACTTCCAAAATATTTGAACTTCACAATAAATTGTCAAGATGTCAAAAATGAAAATAAATCGAGTTTTAAAGACTTGAAAAAGGATGGTTCGTCAGTTTCAACAATTACTTCCAATGGAACGTGATGCATTCTTTCATTCGGAAATCAAATTGATGGACAAGAAGCGAAGTGAGCACGATTGACATCTTTTGAACATAGAATACCTAAAATAGATACACGTTTTTATTATCTGAAGCGTATTTCTTTATGCAAATGTTTTTTAAATATTATATTGAATTTATCATTAACTATATATATATATATATATATATATATGTATATATATATATATATATATATATATATATATATATATATATATATATATATATATATGTATGTATGTATGCCTTTTGCATTCAGATATATTGATTATTACATAATTTTTAATTTCTAACAATTTGACAAAATTTACAAAACTTAATATCCTGAAGAATTAAAATTAATTAAAACAAATACCGATAGCATAAAAACTGAATTTTTAGATATTTTGACTACCGTAAAAGTTATAACTATACATATACTGACATTTGTGACAAAACTAATGATTTTAATTTCAAGATTAAAGCATTTTAGTATTTTTTTAAAATTATTATTTTTGACACATTTAAATATTTCAAATTTTTAAAAAATTCACAATTTCTCTTATTTTTTAAATTTTATTTGGAAATTAAGCTTCGTTTAGCATCCGTGCTGACAATGCGGAGAGTAAAAAACGGATTTAATTTTAAGAAAAAATCCTTGCATTAATAATAGAATTAAAATAAAACACAAAACTATTAAGTGTTAACACAAAGCGCTTTTTGTGAATAAAAATTATATGCAAAATAATTTGGTCACTACTTATTTGTGGGAATGATGTGTATATATATATATATTCACTTAAATCTGTGCTTAATATATATGTATCTTACTCTTAATATCTTTAATCTTACTCTTAATATATATACACAACTGGTCATTAAAATTGCTACACCAGGAAGAAATGCAGATAACAAAATGATATTTATTGGACAAATATATTATACTAGAAATAACAAGTGATTAAATTTTCAAAAAATTTGGTTGGATATATATATATAGATCCTGAGAAATCAATACCCAGAACAACCACCTTTGGCAGTAATAACAGCAGTTATACGCCTGGGCATTGAGTCAAACAGAGATTGGTTTGCATGTACAGGTACAGATGCCCATGAAGCTTCAACACGATGCCACAGTTCATCAACCGTAGTGACTGACGTTTGGTGACGAGCCAGTCGCTCGGCAACCATTGACCAGACGTTTTCTATTGGTGAAAGATCTGGAGAACGTGCTGGCCAAGGCAAAAGCCGAACATGTTCGCAGGGCTCGAATAAAGGTATCGGGTTTCGCAGGGCTCGAATAAAGGGTAGAGCCACGGGTCGTAACACACCAGAAATGTTACGTGCACTGTTCAAAGCACCGTCAATGCGAACAAGTGGTGACCGAGACGCATATTCAATGGCACCCCATACCATCACGCCAGGTGATGGGCCAGTATGACGATGACAAATGTACGCTGCCAGTGTGCGTTCACCACGATGCCGCCAAACACGGATGCGACCATCATGATGCTGTACACAGAACCTGGATTCATGTGAAAAGATGACGTTTCGCCATTCGTGCGCCAAGGTTCGTCGTTGATCACACCATTGAAGGCGCTCTTGTATATGACGCAGCGTCAAGGGAAGCCGTAGCCATGATCTCCGAGCTGAGAGTCCATGCTGCTGAAAACGTCGTCGAACTGTTCGTGCAGACACTTGTTGTCTTCCAAACGATCCCATTTCTTGATTCACGGCTCGTGACGTGGTTGCACGATCCATTACGGCCATGCGGATAATATGCCTGTCTTCTCGGCTGCTAGTGATACGTGGCCGTTGAGATCCCGCATGGCGTTCCGTACTACCGTCCTGAACCCATCGATTCCATATTCTGCTAACAGTCATTGGATTTCGACCGACGCGAGCAGCAATACTGCGATAAGATAAACCGCAATCACGGTACGCTACAATTCGACCTTTATCAAAATCAGCAACGTGCTGGTACGCATTTCTCCTTCTTCCACGAGGCATCACAACAACTTTTCACCAGGCTACAACGTTCAAATGCAATTTGTGTATGAGGAACCGGCTGAACAATTTCCTCATTTAAACACAATGTAGGTGTCGCTATTAGCGCCTGCTTTGTCTGAATGCGCTGAAAAGCTAATCATTTGCATATCATAGCACTTTCTTCCTTTCGTATAAATTTCACGTCTGTAGCATGTCGTCTTCTTGGTGTAGCAATTTTAATGGCCAGTAGTGTATATATATCTTACTCTTAATATATATATATATATATATATTTTAAGAGTAAGATTAACTAAAAGCATAGATTTAAGTTAGAAAGATTTGTAAAAATCAAAATGTAATAACAAAACTATTGAATCAACTTTTTTTTTCATTATATTTTGTTATGTCTTAAAAGCATATGTGTAAGCATAAGGGTGTATATACAGTAAGAACTTAAAAGCTAAATTTTCTACGTATTTACAAATTCTACCTTATTTCTATCCTTAATTTAATTACTATCGTCCATCATTAATTCAAAATTACTATAGCTGATTTTATTTGCCACAATTAAGATCATAATATTTATTATAAAATATCAATCATTCTTAAAATTCTCTCTCTCTCTCTCTCATTTCAAAATACAAATTCACAATTATGAAAACTATTTTAAGAGTATTTATAAAAATTATTCCCTCGTATGTAAGAATATGAATATACAGAAAAATGGTTAATTAAAAGAATTTTATTATTGTCAATAAGATATATTGATCATACTAAAAAATAACATAATAGGACATCTCCAGCTCCATTATAGATAAACTAAGCTTTCAACAGGAGATGGCAATGAAAGTTATTTTTAACATTGTCGTAATGTCAGCATGAATTTGTTTCTAAGCGTTAAATCTTGGGGAAAGAACAAATAAAACTACGACTTTTTCAAGTGCTGAGAACTAGAAGAATCTATGTCAAAATAACAAATACTAGCTTCTACAGATAGGAAAAAAATTGGAAGTTATTTTCCTTGAATTTTCTCGATATGTCTTTCCCAGAGCAGGAACAGACATTATTTTTTTTCACAAAATGGAACACAAGCTTCGTAAGTAAAACCAAAGAAAATAACTCGTTTTCACGCGAATTTTAAATTTCAGTTTTTCAAATATTTTTCATTTTATTTCACAGCGTAACACACATAAAAATTGTTTAAAAAAGAAATTATTAAATTTGTTTGCATGTATTTTCGGTTCGGTTTTTATATTGAAATCCAATTTCTATCCATTTCAAACATTTTTGTAAATAGAAAATTGAGAATTGTATACTTTTGGAAACCTCATTTTAATACTTTTTTCTTTTGAAAACGAAAGTAATTTATTTTTTTAACATAATGCTAAATTAAATATACAACATTACTTTAATAAAATACTTCGACATACTGAAGAATAAATTTTTGTTAATTTTTAAGTTAGAATTTGTTTCTTAAAACTATAGTCAGAGGAGAGAGATTTCTCTGGAAAAATAACACATCATAAAATGCATATTTTAATAGGTTCAAATAAATGGCCAGCCTTTACTAATGAATTTTGTCCCATATTTTAATTTTTTGAAAAAATTAAATGATCAAATAAGGAGCGATTAAACAAACTATAATTTATTTAATGATTTTCCAATTAAAGTAGTAGAATGAATAATAGGTTTGAGCTTTTGTATTTAAAAAAAAATTAAATTAAATAATAACATTTTAATAAAATTTTTAAAAAATTTATACTATATACATTTATTAAGTAATTATACTTGAATGACGTTTCTTTGCATTTCCACATAAGGAACTCTTGTCCAAAATTTAATATTCTGTTCCATGTTTAGGAAAAAAATTAGTTTCAAAAACTATACTCATAATTTTTAAGATTCTATTTGATATTTAAGCCCAGATCAGCAAAGGAAAGTAAAATTATATTGATTACAATGAACAGTTTTGATGCACGGTAAGATTTGGTACAATCAACTGGATTGCAAAATGCAAAAATATCTAAAAAATCTATGGTAAATACAATACTCACATACACAATAAACATTCTTTAAGTTCCTTTGCAAGTCATTTCTGAACTAGCAACTAAATGGTTAGCTTTTTGGCCTCTAATTCAAGAGTTTTAACTCTCACTTCTCATGTGTGTGTGTGTGAATGCTTCTTGCATTTCGTAATTAACTTAATCAAAGTCCCTTTTCAGTCGTCTGTGTGTACAAAAAGTGCTTATATAGAAAAAAATTCAAATCCAACTTACAGAAATGCCAAAACTGACTTACCACGTGTTGGTGAAATGTTAAGTAAATAGTTTACGAAGATAAATATTATAGTATATAAGTATATTATTCAACACGAAACAAATTATTAATGCACAAAATCTTCAAATTTAAAATTCTACTAAAAATAAAAGGAAATTGACTGGAACAAAAATTTCAAATTTGTTAAAAGTTTAAAAGAAGCGATAGGATTCTATTTTCTGCAAAGAAGTTTTAAAGATCAGAAAGAAAAAGTTTATATCAGTCTACAATTATTCTAATCAATTTTATAATGTGTTACATAACAAACTGAACGTTCCAACCAACTTTCTGCATTTTTTATAGCTTAAAAATCACGTTTTGTACTTGATAGTCAATTCTATAAGAGCCTATTGATTAAAATGTTATCGGAGTCACTACATACATAAAAACTTGCGGTAGGAATCAAACTGAATAACTGATAAAGGAGCAAAAACTATTCAGATGTTAACTCTAACTATCTTCTTTTCAGTACTCCATTCGCTTGAAACACAAAAATGCTATGAACTTGTATACGATATAAATCATATTTCATTTCCACTAAATCTTACTAATACAATGATGAACAGTGATTTTAAGTTAATTGCTAACTTCAACTCTGTTTTAAGATAATTTGTATAGCTTAAGTGCATTTAGCAAGTTCAAAAAATTTTCGAATTTATATAAATCTTAGAAATTTTGATGTGATATTTCTAATTTAATTATAAAAATAGTTAACAAATCCTAATTCGTCTTCTCTTTTGAAAGTTTTAATATTTGCCTTTAATTTTTATTAGCTTCTGTAGTAGTTTCATTTTCTTTTATGATATGTTCTCTAATTTCTTTTTGTATTTTCCTTTTTACGTTTCAAAATATTCATGAAAAAATTTTTTAGAAACATTAAATTCAAATTCTTTTCTCGTTTTTACTTTTATCAGGTACTAATATTGCATTAAAGATGACAAGAAAGTATGAGAAATGTCTGTAAAATATTCTTATGACAACGCAATAAGACACAAAAAGGATTTTTGATTTATTAAATTCAAAAACTCAAACTATTTCTGGCTATAAACTAATTTAGACTCTTAAATTAAAAAATGTATACTAATTTACTGGAGATAATCATTCATAAAATTTTTATAAAAATAGTTTACTTACAGTCAGCATTAAAAAATAATTACTTGCGTAACTTGTTCATGCAAAGTTTATGAGAATAAGGGTATAGGCATGGTTGCCAAGCAAACATTTATTGATTGTTCTATTCTCAATTAAAGCTAATGAAGAATAATTAATGAAAATGTCGCTCAGTATGAAGTAATTAACAAATTAAAATTTGCTTTGATAAATTGAATCATTAAAACTCCTTAATCTGCAAAACCATTTTGTATTTTTCTTCATACTCAGATTTATTATTATTTGGATGCATGCATTGAAAGTTATTATAATTTATTTGTTAAAAGTATTATTTATTTTGATAATGATGGTAAAATAAGAAATTGTTTAAAATAAACATTGCACAATCTTGAAAATTTATCATATATAATGCGTAAATACCTACATACGTAAGCATATATCATTTTGAATTTTCCTCAGATAAAATTCTTATATCAATAAAAGCTGAATTTCTTATCAAGAAAATAATAAATGAAAATTTTAAAAACATTTATATGAAAGATGCAGGAAACAAAATGGAGAAAGATACACTTTCTGAAATTCTGAAAAGAAAAATTATTAATAATTACAGATAATAATTTAAATATATATGAAATATTCTGAGAAAAAATCTGCTATTACTATTTATAAAATAAAGTTGTAAATGTTATTGAATATTATATAAAGTTAAGAAGTTGTCAGTAAAGTTGAAATATTTAATTATGAAGTTGTGTATGGATATTAGAATTAAAAAAGCATATATACTTTGGAAATCTTTAAAAATATTTTGAAGTAAAAAAATGTTCAATGTCTCTCAATTTAAGTACCTGTAGCATATAAAATACGTGTATTGGATCACCAAATAGTCTTGGAATTATTATTAATAAAATAAGGACTTTTTACTTACATAATTGTATATAAATGCTTTAAATAATATTGAATAAAATGTTAAGTAAAAATGTTTTGCCTAGAAGCAAATTTGATTTATTGATTTTAACAGAGAAGAATTATCATTAAAAAAAAAAGGAGATCAAACATCTGAAAGAAATTAATTTTTTTATATTTTTTTCTTGTATTTAAACATTAATTTTTCAAACACTAAAAATTTCAAAAGTAACTGCTATAAATTGCTCAGAAATCAGAGTACAGATTCATCTGGCAGTGAAATAAAAATTGATGACCATTTAATGGGAATATTCATTAGTCGATAACTTGGTAAATCCTGTCGAATCAACCACAGAAAATAGAAGTTTCCCATAATGTTTCAATCAATCTCAGGGATTTGAACAAGAAAGCCTATTATTAGTTTGTTTCTATCCAAAAAAGCAATGCAAAACGCAGGCGTACAGAACAACTAAATATAAGATTGGGTTGAGGAAAAAAAGGAAATGTCTTTTGCAAACATTTTCACTGTTTTCTTTTCTACTGCAGTTAAAGATGTGTTATTTGTGGTAATATTCTATAATAATAGCTATACAGGGATTGTGTTTTTTTACTAATAGATAATTTATATCCATAATGGCCATCGTTTAGCATTAGCTTGGTCTACGTGGTTTTTAACTGAAAATATGAATAAGTTATTTATATAACTGTATGTAATCTCAACAACAGATCTATTCTTTGGTACAAATTGCTTAAAATATTCTATTCATTTTATATAAATGATTTTAATAATTTTGGTTCAAATGCTTTTGTTGAACTGAGAATTTAACAAATATAAACAAAGACGTTTTTGTTCACAGGCACAATCAAGATTTACCATTTTGACACTCACCTATTTTATAATTTTATTAGTGTAATTTATGTAAAAATTTATTGATCTATATAAATTTGAAATTTTTTAAGTAAAATGGAATTATGAACATTGGTATTATTATATAATTTTAAAATGCAAAGCAATTATTTAGATGCTATATTCCACGAAACCCACTAGCTTGGCTCTTCAGAGACAGCGCAAGCTTTTCTGAACGAATAAAGAGCAAAATAATCATAATTTCTTGCACAGAATCTGATGAATGTTCCTTTTAAAGAAATCATTTTGTATGTAAACTTTCTTTTAGAGAACTCATCTCATCTCTTTCTCTTAATGTTTTAATAAATATGGAATAGATTTAAATATGGAGAGACATTTTGCCAAATAATTCTCTTTTATACATCAAGATGCTTTATAAAATTTTAAATTGGAATTCTGAATGATATTATTAAGTGAAAAATCAAACAAATTTCAGAAATGAAGACAATAATACTTCAAATGGAGACATACTTCCATAAAAGTATGTGTATCTTCATAAAAAATCAAAGTTCTATATTCTATATTTTGAATATTATTGACACAATTCTATAATTGAACAAAAATTAGACAATTACATTGATTAAAAGGGGTAATGTTATAAAAGAACCGCAAAAAAACGATATAAACGGAGTAACGTAATAAGTAGCTATGAATAGTTGACAATAAAGCTTTAATTATCGAGATAATAATTTAATTGTCAAAATCTTTAATCAATCTAGATAATCAATCTAAATTACGAGATATAAAGACTACAACACAACACAATTATATATATATATATATATATATATATATATATATATATATATATATATAGTTATAATATGTTATATACTTACTGACACAAAAACTGTTTCAAATTATTTTATTAATAATATTTTTTTAAGTTTAAATATCAATCATTATAGCACTAATAAAAATTTGTTTTATTGAAACAGGGTAAAATGATAAATTCTGAATATTTTCTTGTTAAAAATCAAAGTGATGGTAAGCATAATTTTTACAAATATGTTTAGAAATATTTTAAAATGCTATCTTATAGACAAATTGAATTAGAAGTGACAATGATCTTTTCATTCATTAATCTGATTAGGAGTCAAAGACATTCATTACTGAATATATCCTTTATAATTTAATTTCCATGATAACTTTTCTTCTTTAGCAATTTCCAATATATGTTGTTATTTCAATTGAATGTTCTTAAAGTGTGAGCAATAGGTGATGAAAATATTTTGCAAGGACTTTTGAATTACAGAAAATAGTTTTACAGTATTTAATTTTTTCCTCTTTATATAGCTTTCAGTACTTACATAATTTCATGCGTCAAAATTTATAATATTATGTATGTGCAAATATATATTTCTATAATATAAAAATCATGAGTAACTTTATAAATAAATTACTATACACTATACTTTCCAAGTAAAAATTCCTCATTGACTGAATTCTGCAATACTTTGAGGAAATGAGAATTTGGATTCAAGGAAATGTTTGTAAATATAAAGTAAACAAGAAAGATTTTGCCGTTTTCCTGTTACTATTGAATGAAATGAAAATAAGTATGCAAATTAGTGCATGACGTAATTGAGACATTGATCTGTCGAGAGTAGGAATATCCGTAACATTACATTCATCAATCGTAACTTGTACAATAGCAAAGAAAAATAGACATGTCGAAGGAATTTGTCCGCTGTTGTTTGCTTTACGATTTTAAAGTGGCTTCAGCAGCTGCTGCATGCAGTTGCTGAATATGTCAACTAGGGAATCGTGCTCTTAATGAAGGTACGGAAAGCATTGGTTTCTAAAATTCAGGTCAGGAGTTTTGCCCCTCTGTGACGTAGCTGGTATCTGTTAGTTTTCTCGTTAAGTGGTTCACTATGAGCTGCTACCTGTTAGTTTTCTCGTTAAGTGGTTCACTATGAGCTGCTACCAACGGACCAAGCGGTCACTATGTACCTGTACTCACAGTAATTAGAAGATATGCAACAGGTAGTGAAACAGAAAAAAGCCAGCACTAGTTAATCACAATTGTGTACTGTTCTTGGCCGATAACGTGAGGCTGCATGTCCCGCGAGTGACCAAGAATATCATACAGCGATTTGATTGGGAGATTTTGTGCTATTCTCCTTACTTACCTTACCTTTCTACTCACCTGACTCATGGACTTTTGTACGTTCAAGACCCCGGAGTTTTAAAGCAAGGGAATTGCACAACTCATGACACGTTATCAGAAGCTGCTGAATACCAATAGTGATTACAGATGAAGTAACAATAGGCTACATTTTCTATGGTTCATGTACTTTTGCATCATTAAAAGTGGTAAGAGCTTTCTTGTTTATCATATGGCTGAAAATATCATAAAAAAATTGTATCTCGAGAAGTAGAGCAAACTTAATTCATAACTCTTTTTGAGTTTTGTCTTGATGCGCGTGATACTTTACTATTATTATATTTACTGAGAAAACTTAATTATTCTGTAAATTATTTATCATTTTATGGGATTTTTAAAGGTGATATTTTTAAAGGTGATATTTTATGGTAATTAATAGTAAATGTTGCATATGATAAAGTCAATAGAGAAATAAAAAAATATTTTCATATTTCCCAATTTTGCGTAAAAAGTGATGGTAAAAAGCTTATTTTTGGTGATTAAATTACTTTTTTTTTTCTCAAAATCACTTAAAAATATTAAGTGATTTTGAGAAAAAAAAGACACACATCTTCGATTAATTTCATTCTTATTTTTTAATTTATTAACATTTTCAATCTATTTTTCAAAAAGTATAAAACTCCACTTGAATTTTTTTTATTTTAGTGAAATAGTACATTTTTTTCTATTAAGTGATAAAATAACATAATATCAAGGCCTAAACATTGATTTGCAAAAATATTGTATCTCATAATTACTTCCTCTCTCTTTATTTTGATGTAAATAATTTTCATGTTCAATTAATATTTTGATGTAAAATTTGATAATGAAGTAAAACTCTAAAATTCTTCAGTATATGATCGCATTTTAAAGAGAATAAATATCAATCAAAACGGAAGAATTTATTGTAATAGTATGATTAAATGTTTATTCTATATTTATCAACTTTTGTTGAGGTATTTTCTTAAGTTTTTAATGATAAGAATCTTAAAGTGTAAAAATATTTCCTTTTTGAATTTATTACGAAAATTTCTTAGCTAAAGTTCACTTTTTTGCTATTATTAAAATCAAGAATTGGAGTCATATGAAAATAAAATATTCATGATGAATTTTTTTACTATATGTTTGAAATTAATTGATATAAAACTAAAATTTAAAATAATGATTTTTGTATCAAATTTAGATAAAAAAAATTAAATCTTAAAATATGTAACGAATTACTATTATTTGTTTGCCAGCTTTTATACTTTCTAATTTACTTCTGAAATTAGTTATTCATAGACATATTCACACAAATCCCAGACCGGGAATTGTAATTTTTCTTTCTAAAAGACATACTCTCTCTTTAAAGGGTTAACAAACACCTGTCTCAACTCGAAGCCACTTTATCGAAAGTGCATCATTTCCTCACATCGGATAAAACAAAATATTGTTACCTCATCCCCCCTCATGCTAAAAGCGATTTTAATCCGCTCCAAAGCACCTTTCCATCGATTCCATATACCATGAAAAAACCAATAGAGCATTAGGGCATCAAACAACTTTGCCAGAAAAGTAAGCGTATTGTTTTTGGTTGTTACGGTACGGAGAGTTTTAATGGGAAAACCCGCTCGACTAACAAAACCAATTCAGAGAGAAGGTGCAAAGGGGAGTGGCTTGTGGGGAGGGCAACGTGTGGATCAGTGAGGTATTCATCTTCCCATTTACTAGAGGTAATGGCCGCCTGCATGCCTGCAAACAATTACAATTGCTTTCAGAAGATCACACCATCCGGATTGCTCTTCCGCATCTGTTCTAAGTCCCTGTCCGCTTAGATAAAATTGGGCTGCGCAAATCCATCAAACCTCTGCCATTTTTTGCCCTTAATAGCAATTGGATGGTGTTTTCCCTATTGCATTTTCCCGCTTCCATTTCCTTAAATACCAACTAGGGCAGAGACATCTTGAATGTAAGAGGATGATGTAGACGGAGAAGTTTTATTATATATGCTTTACTTAACATTCACATTTTTCAATATTGAAATATGTGGTGTAGAGTCAACACCTTAAGATATTTCTTTCATGTGTTGTTGCGTTTTGACTTACATGATTAAGTCAATCGTTATTTTATTCGTTTTTTAACTGATAAGACTATAATTGAATATTTATTGAAATAAGCTTCTCTCTCCTTAAATCATGAAAGCTTTAGCTCTTAAAAATAGCTATTTTCGTGAGTATTCTATAATACTAAGTCTAAGAAATCTATAGTTTAATTTTTTTATTATTTAATACATCAATAAAACGGAAAGAATTTTTTGGGAACTGTAAAGTATTATGACGAAATAAGTAGAATAAAATTTTGCACAGTTTAATTTTCAGTATGTTAATGGAACTAATTAAAGGAGGATTCATGCTCATTTTTATTAAATAGAAAAGAAACATTTCCAAATATATGTAAGCGTTTGATTTGCTTAAATGATCTTAAAAACGAATTCTCAAATTCATTTGTAACAAAAATCTCTCCAGTTTAGTTGACTTTAGTATTTTAAAATTTTCTGGTATGAAACAAAAATCTCACAAGCTTTATAGATTTTAAATTACTTTAAAAAATTAAGACACCTGCAATACTACAGTAAAAATATTTCAACTCAATTTAATGTATTTCATTTCAATCAAATGTATTTTTAAAAAGATTTCAATTCAATAAATGCTTTTATTATTGGTTCTATTATTAAGTTTTGTATTATTGGATTTTAAACTAAAATATTAAGATTGCATGCGAAGGCTTTGATTTTGATAGAAGATGGAATAAAGATTTTATTGTTAATAGGTTAATATTAGAAACAATTAATAATATTGGAATGTACATTGTGAGGTTAGCTAGCATCTTTTAATTTCTTAAGTCTCTGTTATAAATATCTTTACAAGAGCTTTAACATAAACGTCAACAGCAAATTGCAATATCGAAGCAGCATATTTTGATTGGTTATAGATGAATTGTAATTAATTAATATTAACAAGAAATTAAAAAGAGAAATTTATCACACTGTGATTTTTATATGAACATCAACATATTTTACCTCAGATAATTCTGATAAAAATGAATAATGGAGATCGTCCGAACAACAAGTATTATTAAAACAAACAATAAGTACTATTTTCAATAAATTTACTATTCTGCAGCTGAAAACAACGACTTCACAAATGACACAGGAAAAGCATCTTGTTTCTCCATAAAAAATGATCGTTACGAGCGGTAACTACTTTTTCATCACAGTAGATATTACAACATTATAATTTTATTTCATTTACTTCATATTGCAAAATTTAGATCTTACTGGATAAATTATAAATTTTGAGGGTAAAATTTTTTTCTTCCCTTGAATCAAGGATTCAAAACAGATATTTTTTCCATGAAACTGAATGTTTTGTAAAACTAGAAGACACCAACATAAATATATATATATATATATATATATATATATATATATATATATATATATATATATATATATATATATATATATTTATATATATATATATATATATATATATATATATATATATATATATATATATATATATATATATATATATATATATATATATATATATATATATATATATATATATATATATATATATATATATATATATATATATATATATATATATATATATATATATAAATATATATATATATTTATATATATATATATATATATATATATATATATATATATATATATATATATATATATATATATATATATATATATATATATATATATATATATATATATATATATATATATATATATATATATATATATATAAGGTATATAAGGTTTAAATATATATTAATTTTTAGCAAAAAGTAAATATAAGTTCACATTTCCCATTTCTTTTTGCATGAAAAACCTGTCAAAAAATCAAAATGAATCATGGACAGTTAAAAGCTAATTGAACACAAGTTTAAAATCAAAATTAATATTGCATACAATCAAACATAAAACCTAATTCTATTTTTTAGAACAATATTAATCTTGCCATTTAAATAAGAGCAAATAAATGTGCGTGATCAATTTATAAAAAATAATTACTTTTACTGTGCCACTTTTAGGAAACATCACAGAGACAGAAAGCCTGTTTTTATTTATGGAATGAAATTCTCAAGAGTGAGGATCCATTAGTTTTTAATGCTTAAGGGATATTTTTTCTTAAAGTTTATCTGATACTAATGCAATGAATTTCTTTTTAAGAAAGAAGATAATTTTTTTAAACTCGTTATATTGTGCTTGTTAAATTGTATGAAAAAGTTGATAAAGAAAAAGTGCTGTTTATCTTTGATTTATTATTATGTCTTCAAATAATTCATTACTGACATTAAGAGAAAGGGAAAAAGAAATGTATTCGAAATGGTAACTCTGAAAATAAAATGTATTAAGAATATAGTGCAAGTTTATTTAAAATAACAATAAAAGAACTAAAAGCTAATTTACTGCTTTTGTGATAATACTGCTTGGTTAAGATCTTTTTGATTAACTGACAGCAATTTATTATTGCTGTTGTTTTTGTTCTTAAAGAAGGTAATATATCAGCACATATAAGGAAATTTATTATCAAGAAATTTATTGAAAAAAAAATGATATTTTAATTGGAATCAGGCGAAACACATTCATGATTTTTGAAAGCACATAATAGAAAGAAACAATTACTTGTCCATGCATTGGTTTGTTTATGAAAAATATTTGTTTGTAAAACCCATTCCACAATAGAATAATGTAATTCTATTGTGGGATAGATTTTAGAAACATAAAGTACATAATAATTTTTTTAATTTGTGTAATATGCGCAGTAATTATTTTAAATTTTCAAATAAATTTAAATGTTATACGTGTATTTCTTCTCATTCATCAATCTATAGAAATGATTCTACTGGACTAAGTTTTCGATTTCAATGTATCAGCTAGAAACTAATATTTGATATTTTTGTAAATATTACAGGGTAATATTTTGTTCCTACCGTCATCCTTAAATTAAACGTTCTTTGCATTTTTAACTAAATCAATCAGTACATTGATAATGTTTCCAATTTTTAAAATATAAGCATTTTTCATAAAATTGTAATGGTAAAATATTAAACGGCTTAAAACAATATTTTTAAAGTTTTAATTCTAAAAAAACATTTGCTATTTTCTATAAGAATACTTTTCTTAAACAACCACAAGTGTTTACTAAGACTGACACCTTTGAAAAACTAAAACTGAATAGTAAAAAATACTTAGGAATTTTCGAAATAAATTGTATCTCCCATGCAACGAAAAGACTTTATTTTAACGTAATATTTTAAAACTGCAAATACTGTTATCCTTTTCTATAATTTTAAAATTAATTTAAAAATCTCTCTTGACACTGAAAAGAAAAAAAAACCCACAAGAAACAGTAATAAATCATCCAAAAAAATATTTTTCACAACAGATCCATGGTTTAATAATGGCGAATACTCCGTGGGGCTCATAAAATATTCATAACTTTGCTTATGATTTTTTTAATATTTCATCTGATGTCACTCCGATAACAATGTTCATTTAACCACAAAGTGCAAGTGTCACCTACCACCTTAGAAAGTAAGGAACGGTTACCTTTTTTTATGAAACCTCATGACATCATATATCAAAAGCTACGTCATATCTTTCGTAGGAAGAAATTAGTTTCAAAATTTATTTGACACTTGTGATAGATGGTGTCCTTTAGTATAAATGTTAGGTATGATTGGGAAATTCCCGTCTTAATAGAGAAATGAGATACGACTGTGAGTAAAAATATGTCAAATATTTTTTGTAATTTGTAACCCAACATGAAAAACAAAATGTTTTCGGAAATAAGTGAATTAATTTTTCTACTTATCCAGCTGTATATAAAAAGTGTTCACCTTAATTGCTGTAAACGGAGCGATCTTAGAAGTATTTTGTACATTTATTGTCAATGTGACAGGTAATAATTCTCACCTCGTAAATGTTTCATTTGTTATAAGTTCAGGTGAAAAGATTTTACAACAAAATTTGTTTGACAGTATCTTAAGCATAAAAATTTAATCATGGTATTTGACACTCTGTAGAATGTGTGTGTTCGATCATTTTGCTCCGAACCTCCGTTTTATTTGATAGATGGAATTAATTTTGTGATCTACGCGTAATGTGTCTCGGGAAAAAGTAAAATGATGAATAATCCCGAAATTATCAGATTCTGCAAAAGAAATATATTAATAAAGCACCCGCGTTAGTTAGGTACAGTTGTATTATCAAAGTTACAACGATTTACACAAATATCTTAATTTATTTCTCTAATTAGTTTTTTATTAATTTTTTATTTATTTCTGTGAAATGTTTGGTTAAATTGGAATTGAATTTATATATATATATATATATATATATATATATATATATATATATATATATATATATATATATATATATATATATATATATATATATATATATATATATATATATATATATATATATATATATATATATATAATGGCTGAAGAAAACAGGAAACTGAGTAGCGATAGTAAATGTGTCTAGTAACAGTTTCTTATGTACATTTTATGATGTAATAGTTTAAAAACAGCCATATCAATTATTGCTACATTATTGCTTAAACCCTTCTTTCATATTGCTTTTTTAGCATAAATAATTTGGTATTAAATTTTTACTAATTTACAACATTGACTTTTTACCTATGTCTCATTTGGCTCATTTGGCATATCGATTATTGCTGCTTATATAAAGCCTTCTTTCATCTCGCTTTTTTAGCATAAATAATTTGGTATTAAATTTTTACTAATTCACAACATTGACTTTTTACCTATGTCTCATTTGGCTTTGTAGACCGAGTCACTAAATTTAAAATTTTACCACTGGAAATGGTGTAAGCCATTTCACTTTGTATAGATCGAATCAACTTTCTTGCAATTCAACATTTTTCGTATGTTTGTTCATTTTTCGTTGTTGGCCAGTGAAATTGCTTTTCCAAGAGAGTTACAACCTACACACGTGACATTTACATAACATGAATAAGCTGTGATATGCATCTAATTTGTTTTTTCTAGGCATTCATATAAAATAAGCAGAGATAATGAGCCTTATAATGTATGTAAATGAAGAATTTGTTTTGTAGAAATTTTATTTGATCGTTAATCTCTCATGTCAAAAATGTTGGGATGTCTCCTATTAGAAGGGAAATGTTTGCTGGCACATCTTTAATTTCAATAAAGATAGAACTGGGACCCACCAAAAATGTAGTTTATTGTATTGCATTATTGCTTATGGAATCAATTGAGGTCTCATGTGTTTCCAGAGAAAATGGAATATATGGGTTCATGAGAATCCATCGATTTCATTTTCTCAGTGCTCGATCATCAGAATCATTTTATCACTAACAGCCAAAATAACGGACTTGTTTTAATAGATCATATAGCCATGTTACGAGACCATAATTAAAAATGATGTTTTTTTTCAAAACAACAGTTAATTAGGACAATTAACAATTCCATGTTGCTTGTTTTATACGAGTTTTCCTTGATACAGAAAATAAAAATAGTTCGAAGGCATTTGCAAGAGTACAAACGAGATTTACTTTGATGTTACATCACAGAGAGTAGAACTGAAAATGACGGAATCAACAAAAAACAAAAAAGCAAAAATATTATAATGTTGTATTTTAAGATGAATCATAGTTTTATTTTGCAACAGCATGGGTTATGCATCTATGTTTCTGCACTGCATATTGGATACCTAATTGTCGAAGTCTGTTATAATACATTTAAGCATCCAACGAGTAAATTTTCTTCCAGCAGAAATTCCTGTAGATAGTGTACCGTATTCACGCGATGAAAATAACGAAACCTAGAACACTCCACAAGAACTACACACACATTTTTTGTATGTAGAATTACGAAGCAACACATTCTTCTCCTTTTGTTCAATTGTGCTCTGGTTCAAACCCAGGACTTTACGCTTAGAAAGAAGTATTCTAGCAATAGGTACCGTAGAGCCCTGTATCTGCATTTGCCAGAATCATGGAGAACGCACAATGTCCGCTTATATTCAATATCATACTAGCCCATCAATTGTAGAGAAGACTTGTGTTTCTCCTAATACATTTTGTGTTTCTACTAATAATACGTTTTGTGTTCTACTAATAATACTGCTTGGAGATTTCTTGTTTAATCTCAAGGCACAATAAACAGTGGCCATTATATTTCTGCTATATTATAGATTTTGATCGATTCCTAAAGTACGCTATACCTCAGCAGGATAATTCATAGTTACATGTTGCTGGTATTTGCAGATTTTCCAAGATTCAGTAAATGATGTCGTAGTCTTCACGCCTTTCTCGTTTTTAATAATGGGTTGCTTGCTAACTAATCATCTAGTATATGGTTGTCAAGCAACTGGCTTGCCAGCATGCGCAATAGTCTTGCCACAATGGTCAATAAACTATGGCAGTGTTAAAAGTGCATGGAAAGCTATATTTGAATATGTTTTCTATTATATCTTAGACTTACTGACTTTGGCTATAATTGCTATTATTGCAGTCAGAGGTATGGGTACAGGATCTATTTTTCCAATGTTCTTAAAAATTTAGTCACTTTTTGTTTTTATAATATAATTATTCATTAATTGTAATTATGGTTTTGGAACTTTATCCTGGTATAGCAATCTGCATAATTAAGAGTTCAACTGTACTTGTTTGTGCTATATATCTACACAATTTTATGGAGGAAAAAAAAAGTCTCGACTTACTTGTTACAGATTCGGAAAAGAAAAATGTTATATTTTTAATAAATAAAGTGCAAAATACACGCGCGCGCGAATAAACATTTTTTTTTATATATTTTAAATAACTTTATAAATTACGAAATACCAAGGAGATGATATAAATTTCTGACTATAAGTGGTGACATTTCTCTAATGTTATTATCTTTCTTATGTCCTTACTAATGTCAAGTCTAAAATCATAACTTGCAACAGCTATAAATTCAACAAGTTGAGAAATATTATTCGAAAAGAGAAAATGATGAATAAATATTAATTTTATAATAAATGCAAAAATTCAAGGAAACCACTAAAAATCTGGAAATTAAACAGTACAGTTTGTTATCAAAATAATGGAAACGCCTTAGATTTATAAAGAAACTTTGATTAATATGGTAAAATAATGTCTTTGTCATATCACTCAGCATGGATTTTCATAGGAATGGATTCATATAAGTGCTGATTAATGTTTAGAGGAATATTGTGTCATTCTTCATGGGGATGTTATTATGAAGATTTCTAATGTTATTCTAACACTAGGGAGACGCGTGAAATTAGTATCGAGCTGAAATTATCTTCATAAACTATGACTAATTACTCACAAAAGGTTTTCAGGTAATTTGCTTCACAATTATTCTTTTAAATTGAACTGCAGTGTTAATTTAAATTTATATGAGGGTATATATATTTTGCATGTAAAAGTTAATGAAACTATTAATGTTTTATAATTAAAAGAGAGACATGAAAATTTGAAATCTTTAATTTAAAGGCTATTATACTATATTTATAATTATAAGTCTTAATATTATTAGTTATAAAATGAAAATAAACTCATTGAATCTGTAGGAAATAGTATGAATTAATTTTTAGTGAAACGAAATAATTATTAAAATAATATAAAAGAAATTGCTATATTGATGTAAAGTAAAAATTTTTCATGCATCACACTTTATTTTGCATAACATTTTTATATTTTGAAGCAATAATCGCGTCAGTGATGAAATCGCACCGTTTCATCACTGACTCGTTATAATGCGTTGAAATTTCCTTAAATCTGTTGGGGAAAAAATACATGAAATTCTAAATACAACACATTTCAATAGAAATATAACCAACGATTTAAAAACTAATTCCTTATATTTACACCATGTATTATAATATTCACTTTAGAAAGATGTTTGCAGTTTGAATCTGTAGTAATGATTAAAAATGCTTAATAAAAATGAAAAAAATAAACTGATGTTAGCATTTTAGTGCAGAATTGAAAACGACTTTAAGAATTCATGATATTCCATCTTGATTTGTATTAAATAAATAAGATATAATTTTGAAGTTACTCAGAACTCCGTTGTTAAAATATTAATATCTGGTTCCATGTTACAAACATTAGTATTTTAACATGATGTAACTTTTATCTTATGATTAAAAAATTTTTTTCTTCAAACTTATCATTACTTCACTATAAGACTATACACTTCACTATACACTTATCTACCCACAGAATGATACAAATTTCTAATCTCTGATGTTATATTGTGAAAAGGATTCATCAATTGTGCCTTTAGATCTGGGAAATTTTGAGGTGATTGTATTCGAAAATAAATAATATCCCGCGTATATTTTTTTCCAATGGTCCGGATATGTCGGGATGTATTGTTCCCTTATACCCAAGGAACCGGCCGGAGACAGCGACCTCTTTGCCGCCGAGGCGTTGCCCCGGGTGCACCACGGGCTGGGCCACCATAGCACCCTAGATGCCCAAGATACATATGAAGAATGGTAGACAAACAAGATTACTAGACGAGCACAGCAGATTATATTAACAAACGATGCATCCCGGTGACACATAACAACCACGTCTTACTCGGGAGTCGAACCCTAACCCACCCAGCAAAAGCAGAGGGCCGTAACCACCATGCTGGCTGGGCGACATTTGCCGTATATAATATTTTATAAATAGAAAAAGATTATCTTTCTCTCAAGAAAAATGTTTACAATAAGGAAGTAATTTCACAAATAAACATATATATATATATATATATATATATATATATATATATATATATATATATATATATATATATATATATATATATATCTGAAATTATCGTAGAAGATATAAAATTGGGTCTATACAAATAGTATATAGTGTTAATAAAGTTAAACATTTAAAATTTATCTCTGTCTGATGGGAATTACAATGATACAATAATAAGATAGGATATTCTCTTAGGTGCAGCTTAATTATTACAGAATTACAGGAAACCATTAAGACGTTAGAAAATTAATGTTGTTTTCTCCCAACACAAGACTTAATTATATTTTTTCACAGCCAACTGCACACTTAAGCCTCAAAATCATGATATGTATTTTGAAAGTTGATCTAGCAAAGCTCGCATGCAGAAAAGTTTCATTAATTTATGCAGCAGTTTTTGATTTGTAACATTTCATTTATAAAAAGAGACATTTTCAGTATATTTCATGTTCACTAGTAAAAGTAAAATGTTGTTTCAAGAAAAATAATATAATGTGTACAGAAAAGAAGTATTCACAGTACGCCAAAATTGGTTTGCAAAATTCGGATCCAGCAATTTTGATATTGAAGATGAATCCCATTCTGGAAGGTACCTAAAATAGATGATAAAATAAATGTCTTAAATGACGCAAACTAGAGAATAACAACTCATAAAATCGTAAAGAGATTACATTTATAGTAATCGATCGTTCATGATCATTTGAAAGGTTTAGGTTTATTCTGAAACTTCGACATTCCTAGTTCCTTTTGCAAAGAAATTTTTGTCATCACACTGGCGTCTTTGGTTTGCTCCTCAAGCATCAAGAAAAATTACCGATTTTTGAAACACTTCATCGTGTGGGATACGGAATTGTCTGTCTGCAATAATGTTTAATGCAAGAAATCATGAAGTAAAATAGTTAATCCGACTCAAAGAACTTCGAAAGCCTATATTCATCAAAAAATGTGATGCTTTCAGTATAGTGGAATTTCAAAAGAAAAATTTTCATTGCTTTTGTCCTTAAGGTTCTGACGGACAATATTGTGATCAACTCTTAAGAATAATGTCTCCAGTTGGACAAAGTGAAGAATTTACTTAAGCAGAAGTCACCAAAATGGATCAATAAAAAATGTGACGTGTTTCGGGAAGATAATGAGAGACTTAAAAGTTTAAAGTAATAAAAGTGTGTTGTCTTGCCAAAATCTTCTGCGACCTGTTGAAATACTACCATACCCAGCATAGTTTTCATATATGGCACTTTCTGCTTATTATTTGCTTCACTCAATACAATTTTTTTAGAAGTAAAACCTTTGTTTCAAATGAGGAAGTCAAAAATCACTTGGCTCAAATTTTGCTAGCAAAAATCATACATTTTATGCGCGTTGAATCATTCCACTGAGAGAAAAGTGGCATAAGTAAGTGTACAAGAACGGATAGTAAATAGTTCAGTAAAATATCTATTCTCCATAAAAAAATCTTCATAAAAATGAAATTACATACCGAAAACCCCTATGTAGATAATTCAGAAAAATCTACATGTAGAGTTTCTGTAATAAATGCAATCATAGGGTTAAAAATACCCCTATTCGATCATTTGTAGCGAATTGCCTCGCTGATACAAATACTAGTGGACAAATTGGGTATATACCGAAGTCATTCTGTGTGTGCTTGTCTTTAATATTGGAATTTCATAATAACTATTCTTTGAATGCGTTTTTAGTATATCCTTTTATAGTAATATCCATATAGGGCAGAGGAAAACACATTTCACGATACTATCAATAAGCATCTTGTATTTAGATAATGCGATAACTTTCAAATCTTTCAGAGTTTGATCATTTGATAATGTCACATAATGTCACATGACATAATTAATTGCTTCTTCGGAGAGTTAAAACGCACAAAAATGTGTAAATCAATATATATACATGTACATATATGTATATATATATATATATATATATATATATATAAAGTCCTTTAAATAGTATTTTCTCGCTTTGAAGGCAAAGCTAATGACAAAGTTTTGCTTTCATGTAGAATTTAAAAATATTGTAGCAGTGTCAATCATAAAATTCGATAGAATATTAATTGGCCCAAATTTTTAATGGATTTTTATGGAATTAAAATTGCAAATACACACTCTGCTGCATTTATGGTGCTATTTAATCTGTAGCATAAAATCTATTGATAAATTAATTTTTTATTATGATTTCTAATCAATTGTTTTAATCATTCTTTTCAAAAGTTAATTTTAATTTATTACAATTGCCATTACAGTCATTAATTGCATTTAATTAACTTTAGTCATTTTTAATTTATGTTTCCAGAAAAAGTTATTTATTATTTATGTAATTAATCATAATCAACTCTATGATGATAAGTGATCTTTGTTATACTCGTCATATGCACACACACAAAAATACTTAAATGGCATAACCAAAGTCACTCATTTGCTGCTATTCATACATATTAATTTTATTGGAAACACAAGGATAGCAGTGTTATTGAAAGTTTCCAACAAATTTGTTACAGAGCAATTACAAATATTACGTATTATTTATACATAGTTAAGGTACAAAAACTATGGAATAAATTGTATTTTTATCTGTTCTTAATATAATTTAAAATAAAGAATATTTTCTAAATTTTAATAGTTTCTCAATTTTAATTGATTTTGGGTGGGTCTTAGATTTAGTAAAAATTAAATTTCTTGCTCTAATTTTATAGAATATTCATGTATCAAATAAAAATTTTTAAACTTCTTGTTTTTTGTACCACCTCATTTCTCTAACATGAAATAATCATAGTACATTTAAAACATCTTTCTCTTATATTTTCAATGATACCTTCCTAATTTTTCAGGTTGTAAGGAAATGAAGAAATTAATGCTTAGCAAAAAATGCTGTTTTAAAGTATCTTTGTTAAACATTAATTTATTCGTAAAAATACTGTTCTTGAGCAAGCAAAGTTTCATCACATTCGGATGCATCGAATTCGATGTGATATTTTACTTCTGATTACTGAAGTAGGTTTAATTAATTTAATTTTTAATTTTTATTTATTTGTAAATTTATTTTTATCATATCGCTTATATTTTACTTAATAGGTTACTTGTATCAATTTACATTAGAAGTTTTATTCAAAATGTTCACTTAATAAAAATTAATAGAATGTCTTTCAAAATTTTAAATTAAATGATGAGAAAATTCCGGTTGGAAATAAACTATCTTTCCGTTAGAATTTTTTTAGTCACGAAGAATAAATTACGATGTTTCAAATGGTTAAAAAATACAAGGTAAATTACTCATTAGAGTGATAAACATTTACCTTTATTTAATAATTATCTTTAAATGAGAAAAGTTTAGAGTTGACTGGGATTTTTTGTATTAATTAATAATCGCATTATTGGAAATTTTTCAGTATAATTTTATTGCTTAAGAAGTAAAAGAAATGAGATAAAAAGAAATTGCGATTCAAGAAGGATTTTTTTAACTTCAAAAACCTAATTGCTTCAAAGAAAAATAAAGGAAATTCTTAAAGATTAAATCTTATATATTTTAATGATTCCAACGACCGCGGTATTACAAAGCAGAAGCAGAGAAACTAGTTTTAAAAGTTTCATTGCCTTAAAAGTTAATGATATGACTGATTGAAAACTGCACGAAAAAACATAAACACTGGCGTAATCAACCGACTCCAGTCTGATTTTGAATTTGTAAGCATTCATTGCATTGGACAGTTCGCATTGTGCTGAGAAGAAAAGGATTTGTATCACTTTTGCTACGAGAGAATATAATATGTAGTCTTGAATTTTTGATCAGTTAATTATAATTTGTTTCATAGTATGTAACGCATGTTGTAATCGTTTTATTAACACAAAACTTGTATTTTCTAAATATTTTTATTCATTTCCAGTTCTTTTAAAGATATAACGACAGAGAATGAAAACACAAAAAGAAAGCAGAAGTTTTAATAATGAGTCGAAAGAAAATTTCTTTTTATTTACAATAACGGAAAAGCGTTATGTGTTATTTAAAATTCTATGGTCAAAAATTATAAGGCTAGCAATTTACATCAGCATTATGAAACCAATCCTCCTCATTTTTCTAATCAGTATCCACCATATTTCCAATTAAGATAAACTTGCTTTTATTTAAAGTCAAATATAATAAATAACAGTCTTAACAATAAAATTAATAATGTGGCTGAAGCCAGATTTGTTATTGCCTGAAATATTGCTCGTACAAAAAAACTGTTAATGAGATAGAGTTTATAAAAAAAAATTGGGAGATATATTTAAAATTTTAGACCCAAATAACGCAGCTTTGCACAAAGCTGCTTCTGAAATTCCCATCTCGAGACTCACAGCCAAAAGATGCATAATTGCAATTAATACATATTTTGCATATAATTCAAAAAAATGATTTTAAGAACTATTCAGCTTATATCTAGACGAATCGACAAATATCACAGGTCTTACGCAATTGGCAGTTTTCATACATTTTGTTTCCCCTGACTTCGTTGTAAACGAAGTATTATTAGATTTAGTAGCACTTCAAGAATCAACCTGTGGTGTCCATATTAAAAATTCATTAAATTCCATAAACTTTTGATATGCCTTCTTCCTAAACATATAAGTATTGGAACTGATAGAGCTCAGGCAATGCTGGATAATAAAAATCGGTTTTCTTTGCTTTTTTTAGTGTTGATTCTCAAATTCCACATTTCATACCGATTCACTGCATTATTCTCCGAGAACAGTTCATTACAAAATATTTAAAATATCCCAGTATTATGAAAACAGTATTAGACGTTGTAAATTACATTCGCACCAAGGAAAAACATCATAAATTCCAAAATTTCCTTGAATTAAAGGAAGAAAAACTTCCAAATGACATTAATTTCTTTTGCCTTGTTAGATGGTTATCTAGATATAATCTATTGAATAAATTGGTAAATTTATTTTACCCGATGACTACGTTTTAACGAGAAAATTATCTATTCAGAATTAGATGATAACGATTCGTTATAAGACATAGTGTTTTCGATTAATGTCATGGAACATTTAAAAATATTGAATTTACAATTGCAGAGGAAAGATAAAATTATATCTGTCCTCTCATGGTGTGTATTTAATGTTCAAACTAAATTGTACAAATTGTCCAAAAGGACAGTAAAAATAAACATTTTGTTATTTTCCTAGAATTAAAAATTTCGTTCCAATATTAACGAAGAAAACTCAACGAGCATATAAAAACGTGAGAAGTAATATCAATGGAATTCCAAAATAGATTTTAATATTTAAATCATTTTAAATCCTCTCTTGATTTTTTTCTGAATCTATTTCAAATTCACGTAACTTAAGTTGAGTTTTCCATTTTGAATATAATTATGATCCAAAAAGCATCTGGACAATTAGAATTGATAGAGATGCAAGAAGATCAAGCTCTACAATTAAAATATAAGCTGACGCCGATTACTGAATTTTGGGAAATATGTACCAGAATCAAAGAAACCTGAATGAAAAAAGGCTGCTTGTTGATATATTTCAATATTCGGAACAACGTACTTATGTGAATCGTTTTATTCCACTTTAAAAGTGGTGAAATCCGAACACTGATCAGTATTAACTAACTCACAGATCTACCGAGAATTACTGTCACAAATTATTCACCAAATTTTAAAGAATTATCAAAAAAGTAACATTAGTGTGTTTAATTTTAATATTTAAACTCTATACACATACCTTGTACGCTTTTTTGCTTTCAATAAATATTATTTCTGTAAAAAAAGAAATTTTAATACCTTTTTGTATACCTTTTAAATACGTATTTAATTACGGCTCGGGAAAAATTTCAAATTTTAAAAAATAGCACAGACTATCAAAGAGCTTCGCCACCCCTGGACTATAGGATAGGACTATTTAGAATGCTAGAATTGTGTTTTTTCATTTATAAAATTTCGTATAAATTTATTTTGAGTTCTGCGCTGTTTTGTGCTATGTCCTACAAAATAATATTTAATTAGTTGCTCAAATAATGTATTCTATATTCGTTGCACAACTATAACTGAGGGTCGTTTCGATGTCTTGAAAATTAATAAATTTCTAAAGCGAAGTTAACAAAATTAATTTTTAAAAACATCTAATTTACATGCCAATTAATTTGTCAGTAGTATCAAAACTTTAAAAATAATTTAGAAATAAATAGTTTTGTATTAGAACCTTTTTCCTAATTAAATAATTAAATTACTTATGTACTTTCTTTTCAAGTTTCATTGAATTTACAATGAAATAAAATATTCCATTAACTTTACTATATAAATATAGATATTTCTGTATTTAGGAGTATCTGAAATTATGAAATTATATATATATATATATATATATATATATATATATATATATATATATATATATATATATATATATATATATATATATATATATATATATATATACTTTTCAAAATATAAACGTGTAAATTATACTCAAAGGAAACAGTATTAAATTGATCAGAAATGCGTACTTTGAAAATAAAAATCATTTGTTATATTAAGGGTCTAGCAAAAACTCTAAATTTAAAAAAGCAAACAGGCTGATCTATAATATTTCTTTTATCAATTTAAATTCACATTTATATAATGCAAATACTTGTTTCTGACATGAATACACAAGTTGGCATGAAAAATAAATATGAATTTTAAAGTATTAATTCGTTATAAATAACATTACTTAGTCACTAAGAGGAAATAATCAATTCATTGTTCCCCATGCTGAACCATGTAAAATCAGTTTTTAAACCAAAAATTTTGCTTGCTTTAAAAAAAGTTTTTTGAAAAATTTGCGAATAATTTGTTAGTTTAAGTTGATGCTTCAAAATGTCATGAATCACAAAGAAAATTATAGGTAATCACTCTTGAGACTGTATTTAACACATTTAAATTGTAATTTTAGGTTTTACTTATGCATAGATAGATAACGATGTAAAAAAGCTCCGGTCTTTACCTCACTGGAACAATCAACACCTTCTACGGAGTGTCATGTGCGTCGGCCGAAAATCTTATTCAGTTATTATACGAACAATAATTTTTGTAGTGGTGGGGCATCAAAGCCTATAGAATCCTATGAAATAAGATCTTCATCACTGGTTTTAAAGAGAATACATCTAATATACATTTATTGTATTAAAATAGAAGTACACATTTAAAAGGAAAATAGTTAGAAGATATTAAATAGTAAAATAAAAGATAGACAAAAAAAGATAATTGAAACTAAGGATCTAATTACTATATACAAAATGTACAATCTTGAAAATGAAAGTCAATATATTAGTCGCACACTTAAGTTCATTATAAACTGAGTGAATTGTATAGACGATATTCATTCAAGGTAAGATTATTCAGAATCTATTGGAAAATCAAGTGCTTGATTGTGCTATTTCTGTTTTGTTTCTCGGCATAGTTTAATCTCTTTAGCGGAGAGGAATTGTTATATAGCAATTGTTTCGCTCCTTTAATATGCATGGTTGATTCAGAATTTAATGAAGGCTGATTCAGATTAATAATGATGTATTTTCATTTGGAAAGCTCTTGCTAAAGTACAATTCTCTATATAATGTACTTAAGTGTGTGTTCCTGGTGGTCCACGTGAACATTTCGTTCTCGGCGTCCTCTTTATCCTATGAAAGTGTACGGGGAATGGTTCATAGTTCATAGCAAGTTATTGACAAATGGATCTGAAGACACAGTCATAAAAAGATTTTAGGTTTGTAGTTTGATTATCCCATGAATATTGCCATAAATTGAGAAGCCTTTTGTTGAGGATATTTTTGAGGCGTGAAGAAAGTAATTTTAAATATGTTTTTGGTAAGTTGTAATCTACAGCTGTTTTTTTTTCCCTTGTAATTAGCAAGCTCATTTCCTAATGGACCTATGTGACCAGTATCGAAACTCAAATATTTTCTCAATTAAATTGAAATTTATACATATTTATTTTTATTTTGAATCTTCAAATATTTAAACAGTTTTTATTAATTTATTACATTTCCTTCTTAAGCAAAACCCTACAAAGAAATTTTTGGTCCAAGAAAGTTGAAGATTATTTTTATGACAATGTATAAATATTGGATGACTTTTATAGTTGGTGACTTATGATGTAAAGTGAGTGATGAAAGTAATACTGAAATGCTATCAGTTCAAATTGTAATATCAGTAAATTCACAGTTACGTACATAGATGATTGCTTGTTGGACTGCCATCACTTTCCCCTAATAATATTAAGATAATCTAAATTTGCTTGAATGGATCTCAACTCATACTTTGAACACTGCAAATGAGGTACCAGCTCCTTTTAGATTCATCTGTGTAGATATTAATGTCGGTAGACACTTGCTTTGATGGGAAATAGAATAATATATTAGACTGTGGGAAGTATTTATTTTTTAAAATTTTAATCCAAGTTGAGAGAGATCTCTTTATGAATAGGGGTTCTGTATTGTTCTTGTTGAATAACATTATTATCTATTATTTTATCGATATATAGTTGGAGAATGCTTGTCTTAAGATAAATTGCTCCTGCCATTGAAGGCAATGAGGGTGTACAAGTTAGATTTAGAAGAGCTGATGTTGATGTAATCTTAGAACATCTGGAGAATAGTAAAAGGAATTGCCGTCGTAGAATCTCTAAATGTTGCATTTTTCAAATTGTATGTGGATAATACCATGCTAAGCTGCCATTTTTGATAATTTTTTCCACGATGGTTTTGTAAATTATTTTACCTTTTAAACAACATTTTTATTCCACCATTGAACGTAAAATTTGTACTATTTGCATAAATTTAAAATTTTGGTTTCTAATATGCGATAAGAGCTTTTATTGTCAATAGTTATTCCCAAGTATTTTAGTGCTTTAACATGTTTTAAACTAGTGCAATTAAGAGAAAATTTGAAATTAAATTTTATAAATGTTTTTTTTTCCAAAAGTCATTGAATTTGGTCTCTGTACTGAAATTTCCAATTTCAGCTTTTTTCAAATCGTGACAAATTGATGAAGAGATTCATTGTATCGTCTTTTCAGTTCTTCTCTTGTTATTATTTGATACTATTAGCATAGTATCTATTATAATAAAGGCTATTATTTGAGAGTATGATTGCCAAATTTCAGTAAAGAATTGATTGTAGTACACATTCCATAATAGTAGTACATCTATTGAAACTCAAGCGCATCGTTTGGTTTTTAGCAATTTCGATGTTGCCTGGATTTCATAAAGCCTGTAGTTTCCTTTCTTTCTAAAAAACCGGAGATACATCTGATAATGTTAGAGCGAGCTTTACAATATACTGAGATCAACAACTAGCAACCATAAACAATGGAACGCTTGCTGTAAATTGACAATAGTGCTTTATAGATTATATACTTATATATAAATAATCATTATTAAATAAAAAAATCTCACACATTGTTATTGTATAAAATCATTTTATCATGAATTAATTGCATCATCAACTGTGGACTATTGTTTTATTGTAATTGGTTCTAAATAAATTCTCTAAAATTAGATAATTATATAGGAAAATCTAGCCTGGTTTATAACTCATTTAAAAAAAACGTAGTAATAAATTTGTTTATATAACAAAAATGTCATTTCTATAATCCTTGATTCATTTTGAAAAATATTTTTTAGCTAAAATCAAAAACATATTTTTGGGAGCGAAATACAAATTAACTTTCAATAACATTATTTTATACTTGTGTTTCTAAACTAATGCCAGGATTATAAATCAAAAACAAAACTGAAATATTATCTCCAATGTCCTTAAAACAAGCCAAAATATGTGTATTCTGGCGTATTTTGTATTTAAAAAATACTCCAGAATACACATATTTTATGCACTTCAATTATACACAAAAAATTATATTTCTTAAAAAGTTCTTATCAAAAATAGAACTATAATACTAATGAGAGTATTTTTAAACATTTTTATATATTAAATGCTTATAAGGGTAGTTTTCTTGAAAATATTTTCTCGAATGATGCCCTATCATTTTATGAGAAATTCTATTTATATAATTTTTAAGTGTATTTCTTCACATAAGTACAGAAAAAACTGGAATCTTCTAAACCTTCACAACAAACTGGAGAGCCGTGTCTCAAACGCACTGCCTATCAAATATAACTTTGAGTAATCGAAAGCAAATGCACTATCAGTCAGCTGATATGTTAGAAATGATAAGCATCTATTTTAATTCCATTTAATCTTATTTTATATTTAATTCTATTTATAATTAGAGATCTTTGAAATTTAAAACACCTTACGTGGCAGTTTATTTAAAGTGTCCAAGATTAGATTTATAGAGAACTTGCATTAAATTCAAAAAGTGTCATTAACGTTCAAAATACCAATCACCATTATATGAAAAAAGATCATTTTGTGCACCATTAGTTGCTTTAAATGTTTTCATCGGATTCTTGTGTGATCAGCCGTGTGGCTGCAAAACCATTTAGTGTAAAGCCTTACCACAAAAGATACACTTGGTAAAACTTTAATGACCGGATAAGTGTTGTAACTGGGGCTATTGTTCTTATGCATGGTTAAATTTGTGAGGAAATCACCAGTTTATTCACGATTGCTTCATGGAATCCTAATCTCCAGAGGATCGAAGAAAAATTCTCTATTGAGTCAAGAAATCTTTTTTAATGTTTTTTTTTAAGAATGAAATAAGATTTTACAATTCTTTTAAAATAAAACTTTAGTTCTGGATTTCATAGCAATTTACTATAAATGTAACTGCAATTAAATGCATGAATACTTTAATGAATTCAAATTTTAAATTATAAATTGAACTTTATTTCTTTAAGACTGTTTTAAATTGACAACAAAATTTAAGACTTTTATTGACAATGATTTTATCTTATGTAAGTAATCTGAATAAAATGAATTTTAACTTGGTAGAAGAGATTTACCTTTTTAGAGATTTAACTTAAAAAATCTGATTTTATTCATTCGCAAAACGAAAAGCTTAATATCAAAATATTTTTATCAGAATGATAATATTTAATTATAAAGCAATGCTTTCATGACAAATTTTCAATAATATAAAGAAGGAAAACTTGTTGGTCTATTTTATGATCAGGAAACACTGAAATATATTTTTGCATTGTTGCTCTAAATGCATCTATTAATTATTATTTCATAACACTTTTCAAAAACTGAGTTAGGAAATATAAATTTCAAGTTATGACATTATTCATTTATTAGCATTTTTGGAAATGGATCTTTCTTAATTCCTTTTCTGGGATAGGAAATGTATCTTAAAATTACTTAATAATTTTTCTTTACTTCCATCAAATATGAATATGTTTTATTGATAATATCTTTAGTTTTAAATAAATGTGCTTTTACTTTAAAGTAACATGTAAGCAAATAAATTAAATCAAATCATTAAAATGTTTGACCAACTCTTATTGAAATATAATATAAGTCTTAAAATGTTTGAATAACAAAATATTGTTAGTAAGTAAATTGGAGTATATAATTAGGTTTCGAAATGACTACTATAAGTATCATAAAATGAATTCCTAGGAGCCGTTGATATTAAACTTAGGAGCTAATAAAATGTATTTTTCCCAAACCGCAAATTTAAATCTTATTAATTTTTTTTCTCTTCTGAAAATATAGTTAATTATAAGCTTTTCATTGGAATATTTGAATGAGAGAGAAACCGGTGCCCTTATTACAATGCATCCTCAAGGGAAATGTAATAATGAGAGAGCGCAGTTTTGATTTATAAATTTATTCTACATTTCATGCTTTCAAATCAGTAGCATGGAATTATAAAATGCTCATTTCTGTATTTAGAGATTTGAAATAATTAAAATGACATTAACTTATCTACCTTTCCTAATTTTATCCGTAACACATTTATTTCTCTCTTGGCATATTTTTGTGTTATATTTTTTTAATATATTTCTCTGTTGAATTATAGTGTTCTTTATATATATATCCATAATAAGAAGAGAACTTTTAAGTTTTGAAATTAAATTATATAATTATACTCAAAATTCCTTTTGAGGAAAATATTTTTAATCATCAAATTTTTATAACTCTCTTTAATGTTTAGAAGTTATGTGTTATTCTCAGGAGAAATTTTGAGGAAATATTTATGCAAATTTGCTTATAAAAATAGAATACTTTAATTAAAGTTTTTTTTAAAAATGAGTAATTTTATTTATAACAAAAATAACTTTAATAGTAATTTTCGAATAATATTCTAATTTATTCTTTAAGGGTAATTAAAGCTCCTAATTTGAAAAATAATCACATAAATTTATTTCTTTTGGATTTCTATAACATTTTATAAGATAACACATAAATAGTAAGTTGGATTTACAAATGAACTTGATTTACATTAAATATTTGAAAAAAAAATACCTCAAAGAATAACTATTACACTTTGTATTTTATATTGATTGGACATGCGACACAGATTTCTGTAAAAATTAAAAGGAAAGGAGAGAAGACAGAAAATTTGGAGAAATATAAAATATTATTTACATTTATGTATTTCTGCAGCTGATGATATTTTATACATTATTTTTTTTAACTACATGGTGCATTTAATTTTGAATGCAGTTTAAAGTTATTAAATACGTACATTATATAAAGTACAAATTTTGGTAGAAAAGCGTCTTCTCAAGTGTGAATACCATGACTATAATGTACAAACATTTAGCAATAAATAAATACTCTATCCATATCAAAATTAATGGACTCAATTACTGTAAAATGCACCTCAATCTATTATAAGAAAATTATTTTATTGCAAACAATAGATTTTTGGAGAAAACCACAATCATGTCTGATTCGTCTTCTACACTCATAATGGGTTATTATGTGTGAAATATAAATGTTCTTGCTGAAATACTTATAATAGTACATCCATAAACCATTGTATGTAGCCTTTAATAATATAAAAATTGATATTAAGCAACAAAGAAAATATTTCCCAGGGGACAAAAATTTTCAATAAAATGGTCATTTCTATTTCCATTAAACGCACAAAAGTGTTAGACTTGGATATCCTACTTTGCTGAATTAACTGTTAAGAGACTTTGTAATAATTGGTGAATTAATTTCAAATGCAATATAAAGCAATATGTAATTTATTTAAAAAATAAATTTTTGAAAATTTTCTTTAGGTGTAAATAGCACGAATATAAAATTCAAACGGTTAGCAATAACTAAATATTCTATTTACTTCATATTTAACAGATGTATTTACAATAAAATGTAACTGTCAATCCATTCCATGTATTTCTTTTATTTTCAAAAGTAAAATTTTAGAGAATAACGCTTATATTTCTATTTCGCTTTGTGTGAAAATAGACTTGGATAGTTTCGAGATTTTGAAACTTCAACATTTTGAAATATCTTCATTATTATCATATCAATATTTAAAAAAATGAGTGCATCTTAAACAAATGCACTCCTGAAGCTGGCCTAGGTATTTATTTTATTATAAAATATAAATTTTAAAAGAAAAATCTTATAAAATAAATTTTGATTTATGCTCCATGTGACAGAATTACGTGCACTTGAAAATTCAAGTATGTGGTCTAATAAATCAATAATATACAGTCCAGATTTACATCATTGAGTATGTTTAGTATAAAATGCACTTCTTGATGTATTCCAATTATTTTTCTTAGGATAAAATTTAAATTTTTGGTGAGAAACGACATTATGTCGCCAGTGAGACAATGGACTTAGACATTTGCGCGATTATCAAATTTCAACACTTGGCTATATCTTCTGAACTATAAATTTTATATTCAAATTGTTTTAAGCATTTAATATAAAATGCATCACATGATCTATTACAAATATCTGTTTAATTAAGAAAAATGAATTTTAAAAGGAAAACCCCAGAACTTTCTATTTTACCTTATGCATAATGTGATTGAACTTGTGCGCCTTGTTAAATTGTAAAATGTGATAAAAAAAATAAATAAAAAAAACTCAGTAAATATCCCATACGTATTTACATCATTGCATTTATTTAGCATGGATAGCAATTCTAAATGCATTCAAAGTACTCAATTTATCATTTAAAATACTTTTTTAGTAAAAATGACATCACTCCTATTATGCCTAATGTCACAAGGGTCTTGCACTATTGTCAAATTTCAAAATTTCGAATTATCTTCTTCAACATTATCTATATTAAAATAATTGGTTGTATTAAGTATAAATGCACGTATAAAGCTATATCCCATGCATTCATTTTACTGTAAAGAATACGTTTTAGAAGAAAAATCCCATACTTTTGCTTTAAGTGATGACTGAATTCCGTGGCCTTTAAAATTCAAATGTGTGGTCATAAATTTATAATTATCTTATTTAAATCATTAGATTTATTTAGTCTAAAATGCACTTCTGTATGCAGTAAAACTACAGAATGTTTTGGATGGATGAAAAAAATATTAATTTTATTAACAATTTAGCCTTTTTTAGAGAAAAACACCATTATTTATATTATACCTAATGCGATAATGGACTTGTTATTTGCGGTATTATTTAAACTTCTGGCTCTATCTTCAGGAATAACCATTTATATTAAAATGACAAGGTGCATTTAGTATGCAGTACACCCCACTAAAACCATTTCAGGTATTTAT
Source organism: Latrodectus elegans (assembly GCA_030067965.1). Classification (NCBI taxonomy): domain Eukaryota; kingdom Metazoa; phylum Arthropoda; class Arachnida; order Araneae; family Theridiidae; genus Latrodectus; species Latrodectus elegans. The sequence goes on from CM057809.1 coordinate 62,946,733, forward strand.
TTTATTATAAAGAATAAATTTAGGGGAAAAAATTCTTATACTCTCTGCATTTTTTTATCTAAATAGTTTTTAACTTGCGCTCCCTTGAAAATTTAAATTAGCAGCCTTAAATAAATAAATATATAGTTTGTATAGACATAATTGAGTTTCCTCAGTATAAAATACACTTCTAAATATGTTCCAAGTATTCAGTTTATTATGAAAATTACATCTTTAAAGAAAAACGTAATAATTTCTATTTCTCCTGAAGATTTGCATGATTATTAAATTTCAACATTTGGCTATATTTTTAAAATTATTCTTTCCATAGTAAAATGGTTTGATGCATTTAATAGCTAATGCACCACTAAAGATATTCCAAGAGAGAGAGAGAATATCTTTTTTTTGATATTTTTATACTCATACTTACATACTCTTAACAGATGCATTTATTTAAAAATGTATCTGTTTTTAATAGCTAATGCACCACTAAAGATATTCCAAAAAAAAAAAAAAGTATATCTTTTTTAATACTTTTATACTCATACTTACATACTCTTAACAGATGCATTTATTTAAAAATGTATCTGTTTTTAATAGCTAATGCACCACTAAAGATATTCCAAAAAGAAAAAGTATCTTTTTTAATACTTTTATACTCATACTTACATACTCTTAACAGATGCATTTATTTAAAAATGTATCTGCTTTTAATAGCTAATGCACCACTAAAGATATTCCAAGTATCTTTTTTGATATTCTTATACTATTACTTACATACTCTTAACAGATGCATTTATTTAAAAATGTATCTGTTTTTAATAGCTAATGCACCACTAAAGATATTCCAAGTATCTTTTTTAATACTTTTATACTCATACTTCCATACTCTTAACAGATGCATTTATTTAAAAATGTATCTGTTAGGAGTATCTGTTGCCAGGCAATGAACTTAAATAATCGCGTGATCATGGAATTTCAAAATATTTTGTAATCTCTCCATAACTTTTCTTATTATAAAATGTGATTTTTCATATAATATATTATAAAATATAAATTTTCGGAGAAAATGGTTCATCATGTTACATGGGATTTAAATTTGTAGCGTGAAAAGTCTAAATTGTTGTGAAAACTGAAAAAACAACCATTCTTTATTTAAGTAAATAAGATAATTAAGCATGACATGCACACCTAAATGAAGTTCATGTATTCAATTCATTGTAAAAGATAATTTTTTGGAGGAAAATGTCTTTACATCTATTTCACATATTGTGATCAGGGATTTGAGTATTTACGCTCTCATAAAGTTTCAAAGTCTTACGATATACTTATAAATATCCAATCAATATTAAAACTATTCCTTGTATTTAACATAAAAGGCTCTTCTAAAGTGATAACAACAATTACTGTGATAAAAAATATACATTTCTGAAAAAAAAAAACTAATTCGGGTGTAAACACCATGACCAAAAATTTCAAATATTTGGCAATAATTAAGTATTTTGTGCATATAAAAATTAACAGATGTATTTACTTTAAAATGTATCCGTTAATCTACATTTCAGGCATTTATTTTATTATACAGAATTTGGGAGAAAATGCCATTATTTCTATTTTGCAATGAACTTGAATAATCACGCGGTCATGAAATTTTAAAATTTTGCAATATCTACATAAATCTTCTTATCTATATTAAAATAACTGGATACGCATAATATGAATACACTCCTAAAGATAATCCTGGTATTTATTTATTGTAAGTAATAAAGTTTATGAAAAAAATATCATGTACATTCTCTTTTGATTTTTTTAACATGTGACTGATTTGGGGTCCTTGAAAATTCAAATCTGTGGCAAATGGAATATGTAGTCTGTGTGTTTACATTATTGAGATTTTCGTATAAAATACACATCTGAATGTATTCCAAGTATTCATTCTATTGTAAAAGATAAATTTGAAAAGAAAACGCCACAACTTCTATTGTGTATTCTGATAACCGGTTTGTAATTTCTACGATTACTTAAAGCCAATATATGGCTATGCCTTCAAAATTTTTTCTTTTATATCAAAATGGTTTAGTGTATTTAATATAAAATGCGTCGCATAAGGCTTTCCAAAATTTTGTTTTATTATGAAAAATAAATTATAAATTAAAAATCCCATGAATTTATCAAAACTTTGTTTTATTATGAAAAATAAATTTTAAATTAAGAATCCCATAACTTTCTGCTTTGCCTTATGGCTAATGTGATCAAAATCTCATCATAAAACTCAATAAATATAATCTACGTATTTACATTATTGCGTTTATTTATTATAGATAGTACTTTTGAATAAATTCCAAGTATACATTTTAATATCGAAAATACTTTTTTGGAGAAGAAAACCATTATTTTTACTATGCATTATGTGATATATAAGGGAATTTTAATTTTCTCATTTATCAAATTTCAACATTTGGCTGTATCTACAGAAATATCCATTCTGTAAAAAATTATTGGCTGCATTTAATAAAGGATACGCCTGTAAGGCTATTGCAAAATTTCTGTTTTATTATTAAGAATAAATATTCGGAGAAAACACCTGTGCTTCCTGCATCGCCGTGTGCCACATGTGACTTTGAAAATTGTAATATATAGCAATATATCAGGAAAAAAAACAGTTTGCATTAACATCCTTGAGTTTGTCTAGTATAAAAAGCACCTCTAAATGCATTTAAAGTTTTCAGTACATTCCAACAAATATTTTTTTGTAAAAACCAATATTTTTTCTATTAAACTTAATGTGACAAGGAGCTTGTGATTTGTGATATTTATTTAATTTCAATATTTGGTTTTATATCTTTAGAAATAACGTTCTATAATAAAATGATTGTGTGCGTTTTAATTTACCGCATCTTTATAGTTGTTCCAGGTATATACTTTATTATAAAAAAATCTCGCAGAGAAAAATCAAATACTTTCGTTTTCGCCTTAAGCTACATATGATTTCGAATGTGCGAAAATTGCTGAATTTACCTATTAGCGGGCAAAAGAAAGTTTGATATAACATTATGAATCATATTAAAAACAACTATATTTTTAAACATTACAGTTATTAAAAATTTTATAACTAGACATTTTCTTAAAATAGTGTTAAATATAAAACGGACTCATTAGATTAGTTATATTTATTTCACTGAAAAATAACAACAGTTATTTTATTAGTTGTGAGTGTATAATATTATACTCATATAAAGAATCTACTTAATTTAAATACTCAAGAAAAATATTATATTACCTATACAAATTTAATGCTTAATAATTTCAACGAATTTTGAAATTTTTGGAAAATGAAACGCGTTAAACTAAATAAACATTGCTTAATATTCCAAAATAATGTTATTAAAAATAATGTATAGCATATAAATTGTAGAAATAGATTTTGTGAAAGAATGCAGTGTTTATTAACAGAAAAGTAAACATAAACGCTTACCTTATAATACAATGTAATTATAGAATAATTTCAAATGCATATTATTAGAAAATTATGAGAACAACGAATTTTTTAAATCAAGTAAAGGAAACAATTGAAAAAAAAATGAATATCTTATTCATGATTGAAGATGGCATAATTCTAAAACCTAAAATTTGAAAGCACTTATTACCTTATGAAGAAGAAAAGACTAACGTGCAGGGTCTATAGAATAAATTTTTTTGTTTTATGGCAGAAATATTAAAATAAAGTTATATTTTAGCTGGTTAAAATATGAGTGACTAAAATATTGATGCTCACGTCAAAAGCATTTGATTTATCACAATGACAAGTTGGATTGAATTATGTATTCTGTGAGGAAGTTTATAAATTACTCATTTTAACGCAATTTCCAAAGAGATAACTATCTATCATTTGTAATGTGAAAGCATATTTCTAAAATTTTAAAAAAATGTTAAAAAATAAATCTAAGGAACTTGCAAGTTAAATGAAATTACTCAAAGTTTGATAAATTTATTATTTATTAGTTTATGCTCAATAAATTTTGTATTATGCTTACATTATATTATATACAAATACAAAAACTTTATGTTACTGTCATTTATAAAAAATTATTCCTTCAAATGCATAAATTCTCTAATATTTAATGCTTTAGAAAAATTTTGGTATACTTAATATCAAGAATGAAATTTCAGGTATGAAAACATTTGTAATATTATAAAATTTAATGATTATTTTTACTTTTTTCATCTCTTTGATCATAGCGAAAGGATATATATTTTCCATTTAAGAAATAAAATATAATAAAGTATTTCACATTTAATTTTTATAGTAAATAAAATGTTTTCGAACGATTAACAAACAAAATTACATAAATTTAATTGTAAAACTTGAAACATATATATACTCTCAAACTTGGTGAAATCTACATGGAAATAACGGTATAGTACTCTTAATCCTGAAATTATTTCTACTTTTCTAAAAGTCACCATAATTACTCTAAAATGAATAAATAATTCATAAGAAAAATAAGTAAGCCTTATGTCTATTATAGCTCAGAATATTTTGCTAAAAAATTAGATCTCATTCAGTGGTTTGAGTTTAGTAATTTTTAACTTCTTTGAACTTGTGAAATCTATATTTATAAATGTATATGATATTATATGAGATCATATGTGATTCTTAAGATATATATATATAGTTGTAGCATTTTCTTCAATGGGTGGAATAGTTAGTGATTCTTCAAGTTTTATTGTATGCAGCATGCATTATATACATGTAAACATGTGAGAGTATGTATTAATATACTATATATTTGTCAAATTTCCAAATATTTCCAGCACTTGAATTTAGATTAAAAAATATAGATAATATGATATTTATTGAAAAGTATTATTTTTATATAATATAATATATAAAACAACAAATTGTCTTTAAAAAATAACTAATAACACTTACAATAAAGATTTTAAATAAATCATATTGATTGTTCTGAAAATGAGTTCTGTGCTTATTTACGTAATTAATTATGCTAAAATCGACAAATTAATTCCTTTTTAAGCATTTTAATTACAATAAAAGTATTTTAAATCATATTTGAAACATTATGATATTCCTGATAAAATACTTAAAACAAAATCACTAAATTTTCTGAATTAATTATATTTGATATTTTCATACCCTGTAACAACTGATAAAACTACAATAAAATTTAGAAAAATAAATTAAATTTTAAATAAGAAATACATGCTATTTTAAAGTTTTACTTATAATGTTTTACTTTGTTTTAAATTATTCAGTATTCAGCTAATGATAAAAGTGAGACGAATAATTAAGATCTTTGTTTAATATTCAGTTAGGTATAAGCAAAAATTTAACTGTTATTAATTAAATAGTTTATTTATGTAACGAATTAATATAAAAATGAATAGAAAGTGTTTAAGCTCTATATTAGTGTGTATTAATATATTTACATAAATATAATAATGAAAAAAAATTATGCATTATAGCCTGAGAAAAGTGAATTTATTACAATTGTTTGAATAACTATTTGTCAGACATATGGGCAAAGAAAACTGAATAAATTCATTTTAAATTGATTATTCTTTCTCAATTTTCGGAATTACCCAGTGACGACAATGATTGATTAGATCAATTTCATGAGGTCTGAAAAATCTGCATATGGTGTGAAACAAAGAATTAATATTAAAGAAGAAAATGATTGAATCCCCAAGAAATCCAGTTGAAGGAAAAAGCTTACAACTCAAATATATCCTTAGAATAATAGAAAGAAAAACAAATCACCTCTCACTGTTTTCTACAAACAATGGTTTAGTCAGATTTAATTAAGTGTTGAGACAGACTTAACGACATGTTAGATGGTGGGTGTGCTTAAACAAAATCAATATTTTGTGGAGATTCTTATGAAAAAGTCTCTTGTTTTGTTCTCGTACATCAATAAGGCTTTTAATATAATTTAGTGATATATCCTGCCTTTAATGAAAACAAGATGTCAAACCTTTCTTTCTATAAGATTAAGAAATCTAGAGGATAAATTTGTAATTATTAGGAATTCCACCAAATGTTCTCGAAATTAATATGCACGTTGTAAATGCCACTAAAGTTCCATAAGCAAATGCTTCAATTAAGTGAAATAAATAACATTATAATCTATTATTTTGTAAAAGTAACTTCTAATATTATTGCAGCTTAATTTTTAAAAACAAATGTAAGTGATTTTGAAAATTAGTGTAAATTAATTTTGATTAAAGGTTTTTTTTTGTTTGTTTGTTTCTTCAATTTAAAATAAAGTTTTTATGGGAAAATGTTTGAGAGTTATGTTCATCTATTGCTTAATTGAATTATTTAAGAAATACAAATGTTACTGACACTGTAACTAATTTATATTGTGCCATTGTTAAAAAAAAACCAATTGCATTCATAAAAATATATATGCACAATGTTTGCAGTCATATTGAAATTTATTAATAATGTGGCTTAACAAACTTTCTCTCAACCCCAGTTAAAAGATGACCAATGAAATTTTTATTAACCTCTTAAAATGTTTGTGATAGTAATGTAAAAAATTGAATAGATTAAAATTCAAAACCTAACTTGCTGATTAATGAATAAATTAAGACATATAACTTAAAAATATTTCTAAGGCGTCACTTGTAAATTTGCATGTACTTCTTACACTATTCTTGTAAAAAGAGATTACAATAGTAAGAGATTAATATACTTGAGTGCATTAAGTTAGATATTTTTTTTAACTTTTACTCTTCTATAAAAGCTACGAAGTTCACATAATGCTCTTTAAATTACAAACAATTTTTAAAAAAATCATAGAATTAATAGAGTATGATTATTTTCTGATTGGAGACTGAAAAAGTCAAAATTTAGTCAGATAAATGATTGTGACAGTTTTTTCTTATGCGCTTCAAACTTTCGTTTAAGAATAAGGAATCTGAATGAAGCATTCTTAACCAATTTCTTAAGTGCTGCTTTTATTTCCATGTACATTTTACGTTAATTTAAGTTAGTAATAAATTATTTTTAAAATAATTTTTGAGTATACATTATTAATTATTCCAGTATTTCATTATATTGAAGCAATTGAAATTATAATTAAAATATTTTCTATTCGTGATTATATTATAAATATATCATCAATAAACAAACTACAAGAATAATGAAATATTATGTTAAAAGCCAATATATATATATATATATATATATATATATATATATATATATATATATATATATATATATATATATATATATATATATATATATATATATATATATATATATATATATATATATATATATATATATATATATTGTTAATTAAACATATTTGTTTTCCTTGAGATAGATATTATAAGTCACAAAACTTTTCTAAACAAAATTAATTTCATTGAATTGAATTTAATGTATTTTTAATTTTTAATGTAAAATTATTAAAGACAAATATATGCAATCAACTAATGTCTTGAAATTTCAATTAACTATAAAAAATTAGATACATCTCACTGAAAGTTTCTTTGTAGCCAGTCATGCTTGCGTACTATCGTATTTCCTTGAAGTAAATGATAAAAAATATTTTAACACAAGTGCATATTAGCTTTGAATAACAATAAAAAAATAATTTTCAATTTCAAAAATAGTTGCTTTTTTTCTTCTTCATTTTCCAGGAATGGAAAATATCTTATAGAATAAAATTAAGTAGACAAGTCATATTAAAGTAATGACTAGAAATAAATATGATCTGAGAAGCTCGTATTTCAAGAGAATTCAAACTCCAAGAATGGCTTAAGTTTGAACATTCACTACATTCTAGTGAATATTTTTTAGTCAAAGAATAGTAATATAACAAAGTTAGAAAAGCTAATTTCATTAATAAATTAAACTTAATTTTTGTTGTATTTTTTAAACTTTTTTAAAAATCTGAAACAGAAAATATAATTTAAAATTGAAATGGCAAAATTGTTTCGGTGCAAAATTTAGTCTTCCTACTTTTTTTTTAAAACCGATTATTTGGTATCAAAAACAAATTGTATTTCAGTGTATACAAATTCATTTTAAGTTATAAATGAAAATTATAAGTTATTTTGTTCTTTATATTAATAAATAATTTAATCACATTTTAATTCCAATATTCAATAGACGTTTGAACAATTAAAGTTTGTCCAAATTCTACTTCGAATTGATAACAAAAGAAATAAACCATTTAAAAAAGCTTAATGTATATGAAATATTCATTATTTCTAAAATTTGCAATGTTGACAGCGTTTTATCAGTCTTAAATTTTATTAGTACTTTTGTTGTTTTGATTTTTAAGAATATTTTAGATTAAAACAGCATAACAATTATAAGTAGCATTATTTTAAAAAACATTATATATTTAAATTAATTTAGATATAAAAAAGATATTGTATTGTGTCTAATTTATTGAGCTCTTGGCTAAAAATTTTTATATCAATATTTTATAATCACGAAGATTTTATAATAAAAATCGTGAAAACTTATGTACTTTAATTTATATGTGTAAACTATTATTAATTTGGGGACCTTCAAAATCAGTGTGATAATCTTGAAAATACAAAACTGTTTGTTGTCTATAAAATTGCACGTTAAGTTTGAATTCATATAGGAAAATATTTAATAATTCACTAAAACATAAATTCACTTTGAAGCATACTTTTATCTAATATTTTTAGATGAATATAATAGAAGATAATAGAAGATTTTATATTAATTTTAATCTCTATCTAAATAAATAAATTGAAGAAAACTATATGAATAAACTGGAAAAATTTATACAAAATAATGAATAGACAACTAAATTATTGCACAAATGTTTGTTATTTTAAGAGTAAAGATATGTTTGTTTTATAGAATTATTTAAACATATATTAGTCAAAACTTTTGTCATATATAAAACTAATGAAATTCGTGTTTCACAAAATCATTTATCATTAGATAAATCAAAACATAATTTTAAAATAGACATAAATTCTAAATATTGTTTACATAAAACAGTTTTTGCATTGCAATAAATTTGTGTTGCATGATATGTAGTTAAATAAATTAACTATTTTTCAGAAAAATAAGAAAAACAAAAGATTATACTTTGGATTAAGCCAGAGTAGGTCTTTTCGGCTTTTGCCCAGAAAATATCAAGCACCTTTCTATCTCTTCATGAGAGATCATGTCACTTTGCAGCAGGGACAGAAGATCTTCCCTGAGTGCAATTGGTGTAGGGCTAGGAAGGTGATCCCGGCCCATATTTATTTTGGTTATATTTTAAAAAAAGACAAAGGTCTTTTAGGATTCTTTTTTTTCATACATTTTTTATTCATGGAGGTTGAGAAGCTTTGCTTGACAATCTGGAATTAGTCACACCAACAAAAGAGCAAGGCAAACTTTTAACTAATACATATTTCATAGCAAAATACAATACTCAAGTATTTACTAAAGTTAAAACTTGTTATTAATAGCCTTAATTAAAAGAATTTCTATCGAAATATAGAAAAAGATATAACTCATTAAAAAAGAAGATAAAAAGATATCCCTTTTGACATATTTGAAATAGTTTTAAAATATTCAGCAAACATTGGAATTTTTTCAATTTATAAGTATGTTTTCTCAGTAAAGTTAAAAATACCAAAGGGTATGAGATCATTATTAAATAATAGTGAGACATTTCAATTGATAAAGATCCATAGTTTTACAAAGAGCTCGAGGCATCACCTAAAATGTTCTTTACAAATTAATTTTAGAAACTTCACCTGTGATAAAATTATTTAAAAAACTCTTAAAAATATGACATTAGAAAACATTAATATTTAATTAATTGAAATAGAGAAATTTTATGTTATTGCTAAAAATATAAATGCATAAAATTTAATAAAAAAAATTTGATCATGGAGTCAATTAAAATTTTATTTAAATTTATTTTTTTTGAAATTTTATAAATAAAATAATTATTTTCGGCATTTTTTCCTCTCATACAATAGATTGAATAAAAAAAATAATGAATGAATTTAAATTATAGAATAATTTTAAAAATATCAATGAATAAAATTCAATTCTCATTTTAATATTTTTTTTTAAATTTAAGTAAATAAAATGAAAAATTTAACTGTAATACCGAATGATAATACAGAAAGCCGATGGAAATTTAAAATTTCTATTGTCTTAAAATTCCTCATTAAATTAAGATAAATTAAATTAAAAATTACTAACTCTATTAATAAAGTAAATTACTAAAATTAGTGGAACTATACTAAATAAAGTTAATTGAATTATATGATGTCAAATTATATTTTTTTAGATTAATATCTATTCAATGTAAGATGCTATGGAATCTGCAGCTATGTGTGGAACTAGACGAAGGAGGATTATTGCAAGCATTTTAATATGTTTTTATTAGAGCTATATATATATATATATATATATATATATATATATATATATATATATATATATATATATATATATATATATATATATATATATATATATATATATATATATATATATATATATATATATATATATATATATATATATATATATATATATATATATATATATATATATATATATATATATATATATATATATATATAAAGAAATTTTCTAATAAACTTAATGAGAAACCTGAGAAAAGGAGGTTATTTGACATGCTAACTATAATCTGTCTGCTATTTTGTCTCACTATTTAATATTTCAACTTTATTTAATTAGATGAAGAAATTGATTGCCTAATATTGATGAAAACTATTGTAATTAAGTTTGAGTAAAAAGAGGGAAACGCATTCTAGAATACATTGTTTTATTCCACATTACAAATATTTATTGCAAAAGCAGTTTTACAATAAATTTCAATTGCATAAAATTCAAAATAACCACATATTAATAGAAAACTTTAAACAGATTACGCCATATATTAAATTTGCAATAGTTTTTAGCTGTATAAATGAACTGAAATTGTTGCGAAATATGAGCTATTATCAAAATAATATACTAAATATATTTTCTGAAGAAGTCATATGATTTACACAGGAGAAATTATAATGTGCAAAGTTAAATAGCTATTTCTAAAGCAATTATTTCTCTCATTAAAAAGTTAGATATTACTAAGATGTTAAATATTATTATAAATATTATTAAAAATTATTGCGTATAAATATTGCTTCACAGCATATTGTATAATTCAAAGGTAAACTTTAGTGAATTCACTAAAAACTTAATTTGAATGCATTTTTCTTTGCATACATATTTGTATTTACTATATGTATTTGAAGAAATAATTTTATAATCAGGAAAACGTACTCAATGTTACATTCTTTACATTTGTACAACTTTTTTTCCATTAAGAAATTTTATAAATGACTATAGTATGCTGTTTTCTAAATCAATCCCTCATTCTTGGGATTAAATCATTCATTTTATTTGTCTTATAAGTTTAATAAATATATTTATTACCAAAAACATTCTTTTTCAGATTATTTATATATTTTATCATCTCATTCACGCATGCATAACTCATATTTATTAAAATGCAAATTATATAGAAGAGTTAAAATTATTCCAGAAAAGGAGTTTATATTTCAATTAATTAATCATTTTTAATAAAAAGTCACACACACACACATAGTTATCAAGAACATTTTTTCAATAATGAAAATCGGTAAACTAGACTTAATTCAACAACAAATATTACTACAATCCCCTTCTAATTATAATAAAAGTTATTAACGCTAAAAATATTTTACTAATTATTTTTTCCTAGCACCTTCAAAACATCAAAAGGAAAATTTTGCAAAGTAAAACAACAGATCGTTATAAAGCTGACAATGATTCAAAATTCGAAAACTGTTTCATCTTTACTTTGTTCAAGTCATCAAAATTTGGTTTGTTTGTCGCACAACGGTCAATTTTGCACCCGAGGGCTACTTAGATCGGGACCTACGGTTTAAAGTGGATTCCGAGCCACTACAATCATCCATGCCCAAGGTGGGATTCGAACCCACGAACTGTTGAACCGAAGGCAAAAGCGCTGACCATTCGGGTGCCAGCTTTGCAAAGTCATCAAAGAAAGCGTACTTGAGTTGAATGAGGACGAATTAGAAAAGAAAAATACAACTTTCTCATTTTACAATTAGAAATTTTAATTTTAAAATTTTCAGTTAGCCATATGAAAAACGCATTATTTAAATTAAATATCTATACATGGAATAGTATTTCTCTAATAAATATTTAATCTTTCAGAAAACATCAAAATATTTCAAAATTAAATGCAAGTCAAATCAGACATTAAAAAAGTTAGTTTTAATCTTAAATAAATATTTTTTAGATTTATCAATTTTACAATGTTGTAGAGGTCCATTCTTATTATCAATGCTGACGTACTTAAGAATTTTGAAAATAGTTAGTCAGTATGAATTTACTAAAGCAATTCACGATTCTGCTGCATCTTTCTTATTCAAAGTATGAAAATATAGCATATTTTTATCGAATAAATATTGATTTATACTTAATATTATGTAATACTTCGGCAATTGTAGAATATTTTTAATTGCGTGGGTGTGTTTTAATTTGTTGATAAAACCATTAAAAATTAATTATTTTTTATTCATTTTTCTAATTATTATTATTATTATTATTATTATAAAATTAAAAATTAAAAAATATATAAAAATTTGTGTTATATTTTATCCTAAGCATATAGATATTTAGAAAAAATTATATTGAGTTATAATATCTTAGTAAATATTAATCAACAAATTCTTCAAATATAAAAATAATAATTTAAGAAATTCAGCTAATTTCTTATTAAATTTCTTCTAATTTTTTATGAGTATTTACAAGAGTGCAATCAATAGCATGTAAATGAGGAATCTATTTTACGATTAGCGATACATAAGAATTTAATATATTTTAATAAATCAAATTTCAGATAAAAATGAATATGAAATATAAGCAATCTGCGTAATGTTCCGCAAGTAAATTTAAAGAGTAGTGGCTCTTTGTACATTTGAAAAAATTTTACACCCGAACATAAAAGTTGCAGTAGCTTTATATTTGAAAAAAAAAACATTTTCGATAATCTCAGTTGGGAACTTCTTAAACTTTTCATTTAACTATATACTTTTAGTTAAATCTTTAAAATAACTTACTTTTAGTTAAATAATTTGCACGAGACTTTTAAACAACTAACTTTTTCCTTAACAAAAGAATCAGGTGGTTTTCTGAAATCGCAATTAAGCATAAAATACCTGAAAACTAAGTAAAAAATCAGTATTTGTGTTATGGACATTTGTACTGCAATTAAGCTACATATTATATTTTTGACATTCCTATTGATACATCTTATAACCAAGTAAATTAATAGAAAGCTAATTGTTTGTGTGAATAAGTTTTAAATTAAAATATAGCCACTACAAATAATTTTAAAAAAGAAATTAAAGTAAGCCATAGAAAACATTTGAAAAATAACTAGTTTATTATAAGATAACTTTATGGAATTAAAAACATTTAACTAACAAAACTAAAAAATATTCAGAAATACAATTATAAATATTTATTATGGATATAATAAAATATTGTATATAGTTTACAATTTTACTGAAGTTGCTTTCATTGGAATCTTAGTATATATTTCGACATATAAACTCTGACTCACTTAAAATGCTTTAACTAATAGATTTTTAGTAAATTAATTTATTGTTGTCGCTAAAATAAAAAATTCATTCTTTTTCTTCTTGAAGATGGAATATCTTCACCTGACCATATAATCATATGTTAATTCCACTTCACAATGACTTCACAAAAATATTTCATTAACAAATTATACTTACATTTTCTGCCTCATTCATGAAAAAAATATTTGTCAATCTTTTAAACAGGAAAATATAAATTTGAAACTTTTAAGTTCATGTGATATTTGAGATTTCATGAAAAATCCATTACAACATAGTTAAGTAGAGCCAGTTGAAAGAACAAGAAGGAGCGTTTTAAAGCTTTGAAAATGATTAAATGAAACAAGAAATATTACACCTTGACCAAGCAATGTTGTATTAACTCTTCTTCTGAACAATAGTATGTACTGCAAACGAAAGTTTTTTTGACAATACATTAGGACATGCCACGGCAAAAATATTCAAAATGAAACTACGTGTTCTATGTAAATATAATTAATGGTGCGACTTTCTTTCACGTCGGAGTACCATATCATTCAAAACATTTATAAATTTATTAAGCATCAAAACTAAATATAATTGAATTAAAATGTATATGTAATGTGTTCGTATGCATAGGAGTAACTTTCGTTTGTAAAAGAATGAAATGTAGACAATGGCAGATAATGGTGTGTGCAAAATCAGAGTAAATGAATGTACAAACCTACGTATTAGTTGTATTGATAGTTTGACCTACAGCAAGTTGTGTAAATGAGATACGGAAAATCTCTTTTCATACCACCTCAACAGCTTACAGCGAGGGTTTATTCTAAAGCCTAATAATCACATGTCTTATAAGTTTTTATTTGAAAACAGCATGATTGATGCGAAAACAGAATGCTAAAGGGTGGTGTTTCTTAAATATGATGGAGAATGCATGGAATATACTCAGATAATGAATATCAAAGAGATAAGCCTTATCTTTACTTTTTAGATCTCTATTTTTACACTTATTCAAAAGTGTGTTGCAAATGAGATTAAGATTCTCTTGTTTTCTTTCCGATAAATATCACCAAATCTAAGTAGAAGAAATAAAAGGTGTAAGACAACATTTTAGTTTGTTTCATAACAGAGACTAAAATATTATATTGAATTTTTTTGGTTATTTATTGTTATTGATACATGACAATTTCCAAAATGTTTCATGCAACGTAAGATTATGATCTGCTATCTATGAAAATACATCTGAAGTCAGTACTTGAAGATTGTTTAAATTTATAGTAATGGCTTTTATCCATTAAAGTATATATGACATAGCATTAAGTAATTCAGAATATTACTTAATGCTATGTCATTAAGTAATATTTTAAATTAAGAAATATTTTAAATTAAGAATTAAAAAGAATTAAAAATTATTTAAGAATTGAAACTTAGGAAATTAAGTAATACATCTTATAATATGATCTAATGCTAACATTGAAAATTTAAATGGTTATAAATATAAAGTGATTTTAAATTCATAATTTATAATAAATAACTTAAGAATATATAATTCTGATTGAAAACTTACGGCAAATACAAATTTTAGACAAGATTTTTTTTACAGAAAAAAACAAAATATCAAAGTATGCGATATATTAAAATAATTCGTAAGAATTCAATTATACAGTATAAAATAACCCGAAGAAAACAAAAAATTAAAAACATTTAAGCAAGAAATATAAAAATTAAATGTGATATTAGAGAAAAATTGCCGTTTCAATCTGAATGGCAAAAAAAAAAAAAAAAAAAAAAAATTCAAAAAATCAGAGTGAAGAGTTAAGCATCCATCAAATATTTTGAAAATAATTCTGAAATTCAACTTTTACTGCAGATATATTTCCCTTTCCTCTCTAAAGGAAAGAATTTGATCTCTTAAAGATGCCGTAAATGTTGATCAAATATTTATAGTTGACAGAAGAGAAAAAATCAGTAAATTCAAAACTGTATAGTGTGATTTGAATTGGTATGAAAAAAAGTTTCTGAAAACATATCTACAATTCCCAAGTACGATTAGAAGATAATTCTTATGAATCATTTTTTCCCCAACTTATCTACATCTGTTTGAATTTGAGGATAAACGATACAATTGTTCATTGCTGCAGTTTTCACCACTGTTTGGCATAAATAATACTGGAAGCATTCAGAAGAATGCATCCTAAACCAAGAACTAATCTAGGGTCTAGTTTTAGATTACTCAAATAAAAATAATTTCGCTACTTACGGTTCCCAATATAAACTACTTTTCCACTGGATATTGCTGGATATTGTAAGAGAGAACATTGTTGCTTTTAAAATATTTTATTGATGTATATATATGTATATATATATATATATATATATATATATATATATATATATATATTATAATTTATATTGATGATAGATAACTGTGTGAGTGTCAAGGTAGATGTTTAACTTCATTTTCGTGTTCATCTCATACCATGATTAGACTTCCCAGCTGCATGAATATGTGCATTATTATAGATCTCTCACATTAAACATAGCTTGCCGCACTGGATACACATGGTCAACTAAAATGTTTCTCTATTTCTCTCCAATAATCCTTCCTTACAGAGTTGCGATTGTTTCAGCAGAAAACCATGATACTTCTGCCCATATGACTGATCCCCTTCTATGCTTGACAGTGGCTGGAAGGTAACAATCGCGATCATAAGCTTATGCAGATGATCTATAAGATTGAAACCATCCTATTGTAGGAAAAATGTAGAAAGCAATTTGTCATACCATATTACTTTTTACCACTTATAAAAAAAATCGACCAGATTTTCTGAGTGTAACACTACAGTAGATGACGTTTAGTATTAACAATGACGAGTGGTTTGAGAATTTCTGCTATGACATAAATGTCCTGTTCATGAAGGTGTCTTCTAAATTATAATCATTAGCACTAAGGAATCAAGATGCTGACTGAGCTCTAGAATCAATTTTGAAGCAGTTGTTCACTTTTTATACATTAGTTAATCATTAAATTAGCTTCAATAATTGAAATTAGCTTCAATATTCATCGATTTCTTATCTTTTCGCTTAATATTTTGCTTTTCCAAGCTTCTCTCCAGGCTGTGCATATGATGTCATGGCTTTAGACATTACCCTTCTAGATACCCAAAGCATTTGGATATTTATATCTCACTTGTTGCAGCTAGGCAGACACCCACAATTTGATCTTTATAGAAATCTGAGAGGTCCATCATTTTGCATGTTCAAAAAAATCCATGGTGTACAGAGTTTTTATAAAGCTCAGTACACTATACTTCCGGAATATATACATTTCTGTTTGTAGTAAAACTGGTGTGTAGCTATTCAGTTATATATTAAAACAAAAAGCGTATTAAAAATGTCGCTTTCATTCACAAAAATGTTTCCATCATTTTGATAACTATTTGTATATATATATATATAGATAAAATTTACATACGTGATGACTCTAAACATCTAAAAATGTGTGTATGTGTGTCTGAAAATGCAAAAACTGAGTAATAAAAACACAATTTTTATTAGTCATGAAATTAAAATTTTATATAATTCTTAGTCTTCTGAAACTTTCAAAAGTTTAAATTCAAAAATGAAAAACGAAAGATTTTTCGCCCTGCAAGTGCATTTAAGATTATTTTCCTGTCTACTGGTATTTAATGACAAGCTATATTCCCCTAACAACGTTTTATTTTAAAATCCAAACAGAAAAAGGTAAACAGTTTATATTAGTGACATCCTAAGAAATCATTTTACATAACCTAGTCATCATTTCCATTAACCCATTAAATTCGCTGTGAAGTAATTTAATTAAGAGAGCTAAGCATTCAGAGTTGCGTAGCATGATTCGCGTTTACTATTTTGTATTGAAGTGCTTACAAGAGGGCTTATTTAACCATAAAAACTGATACTGAATCATTAAAATTATCTATACTCGATGTTGAAGGCAAACAAACGAACTGTGCTTGATTAAAAACCACACAGTTCATCCTTCAGCTTCCAAATTATCAAGTCATTCAAAGAACAAATTAATGAAACATAATATCTATTGTTCCAAATGACGGATGTAAGTAGCAGAAAAATATATTAAAATATAAAAGTTTGCAATGAGCATTAAAACAATTTTAAGAAAAATTTAATAATAAATTAAAAAGTAGGTATTCGGTTTTGAGATAAAATATCTCAATCAAAATCTTATTAAATTTCTAATTAAAACAATCCTACAATTTTTTCAAATTAATTAATCTTTCAACATTTAAATTACATAGAAGATAAATAAATTACAGAGAATTATTTTTTTTTAATTTTCATGTTTAAATGTGTATTCCATCATCAAATATGTTATGAAATGTAATATAATTTTAAGTTAAAAATATGCAATAATCTTAACAGAACCCTTTTTTTATTGCATTTATAGAAAGAAGTATCTAATTAAAACCAAAGACTCACATTGTTTTAAACATTTTTAAAATTTAATGTGACAAGTGAAAAAGTACTCTACAAGTACTTTTTCACTCAAAAAAAGTACTCTACTTGGGGCACTCTACAATCACTTTTTGCACTTGAAGCCTAATTAAACCAGGTTATATAGTTTAAGGTTCAATGATTGAAAATCACAGTGAAGTTGTAACTAATATATAATGATCTTTACGACAAATGCCTTCATTTTGTCAATATATTTCTGATGCTAAAGCACCTTTCACGCTATGTGAAAAGAAAATATTTGAATGAAATTTTTTAGGTTCATGTCAGTAAAAATTTTAAGAAAAATATTTGATTCTCTAAGCATCAGTCAGTAAAACTCCTGATTATAACACACTAGTAACACGAACATAATGGAGAAGGAGATAAATCTAAATTTTATATAAAATATTTTAAATCATTGATTTGAAGTACATATTTCAGAAACCATATGTAGTAACATGGTATTTATAAAAATTATTTTTTGAATATATTGTTATTCTAAGATAATTGATTTACCCACATTGCAATAATTTACGACAAACACAATGAAACATTTTATAAATTATTAATTATTTATAATTATTAACATTTTTTACGCTCACAGATTTAAGAATTTACTTCATATTTTTGTGAATATATCTTCATTTATAAAAAATTTTAAAAATTTCTTTTAATACTAGCAAAAATATTATTAATTTATTCACGAAAATATTTATTAACGCATTATTACTGATTATTTCAGAATTAATGTAAACATAAGCACTAAATCACATTATAGAAAATCATAGACACATGAAAATTATTATTTTTTGATTAAATAATTAATCTATTGAGACAAAATATGATTTTTTATACATGGATTTTATTCTTATCTTTATAAATTTAAATGAAAATATAAAATGTAAAAAAACTTCTGAAAATGGATTTTTACACTTCTGTAAAGATTTATAATTATTAAATTTAGTATATATATATATATATATATATATATATATATATATATATATAATATTTCAGTTTAATATGATTTCATTTGAAAAATTAAATAAAAATATCAAAAATAATCAAATCCCATTTTACAGTACCTACGTTTCATTTCCAAATTTTTAATGTTACTTTACAAATGAATAATTGTTTTTCCTTATACATTTATTCAATATCCTCGCAAATTGCGAGCTTAAATGATTAAGATAAACATTATTCTCATTGTAAATAAAAAATTACTCGTTCCCTAGTGCTAAATATATTAATTAAAGAATTACTATCCCATTCACATCACAAAATTTAAATATAACGCAAATTATAGTTGTTCATCCCCTTAGTTTTCCATTAGCTTTAAACCCTGTTTTTCCATTCTTTCAGGAAAAATAATGATCCTAATATTTGTTCTCACTTAAACCTATCATTTCATTGGAGCAGAATTACTGTTAAGGGCCAGAAAAATGAACATCCAAGTACCTGCATAGAACATAATATTAAAAACTTCAGCCTTTCAGCATAAATAATTTTTGCTACCTCATATCAAAAGACATTGTAGTTTTCTTTCAAGAGATTTAAAAAGCTCGACATCTCCCCTTCCTAATGGGTTACAAAACAAATGGGTCTAGTGCCAGCACGCGTCACATAGGCAGCTAATTGTGTAATGGAAACATTTTTGTATTTTTTCCCAGCCTGGTCTTCTACCTCATCTTTTTCCTCATTCTCACTTTCTCGGCAGCAGCCATTTTTGTCATTATTCATTTTAATGTCTTCATCTGAAAACTAGGCTAATTAGAGAGGCTATTTTGTAATTTTTTTCTTAGCTGGAACTTTTATCATTTTTTACATCTCTGGCAGAATCTAAATTTTGGTTCTTTTTTATGTTCCTAGACTTTTCCTCCAAGCGAAGTTCAAAGTATATGTCAAAGCTTTTGAGACATTCATTTCTTCACTTTATGTCAAAAGTCTAACCGTTAGTTCTAGTAAAATAATGCTTACAAGTCCCAGTTGCTTAACCTGGCGTTCAACTTTAAGAGTTTGCTTCTCATGGCAGTGCACATGGTAGTGATCATAAATTTGATGCATGTATATACTGCAATGTTCTTTAGCATTATGGTTACTTTCTTCGTGTAACAATCAACATTTCTTTATTCTAAGCTTAAATAATTCTACGGATGAAAAGATCATTTAGGTAAAGTAATGAGGTCTGCAGTAAGTAATTGCGTTATCTTTTCTTGCCTCTTAGAAACAATTTCGCGGATAATCAACTTGCGATTCATGTCTTCTGGTGCCCCTCATGGTATGAGAAATAAATGACACCATAAACAAAACAATTAAAATGAGATTTCTTCCTAATTCTCTTTAAGTTACGTATATTATTTTTCTGCAAACATTTGTGCATTTAAACCTTCAAACCATCAAGTTGAATAAAAAAATTTTACTGATTATATAAATTCACAGTGCCTTATTAAAGTATGTTTTTAATTGTCTCCTGTAGTTTACATAAATCAATATGAAAGGTATTTTGTTGCAACGATTAGAATAAGCTAAGAAATCAAATTAATTATTATAAAAACAATCTAAATGGCACCGATAATACTATAAAATATTTATCATAATCAAAAAATAAATAAATAAAAATAACGTAAAAAAATTATATTGTTATCAAGAAATACTTCTTAATTTATGAAAGGAATTAAATTTGAATTATTTTAAAAATATTCATAAAGTACGAAAAATATATATAAAGTATTTTAGTTACGAGAAAAAACTTCAAATTTTACTTTTATAATTAGAAATTTGTGCTGACATTGCCATTATAATAGGAAATTTGAGAATAATGTTATTGAATATTGTCATTTGTTATATATAACATATATTCTTCTTTTTAGCTCATCTATTAAATTACACAAATTTTATTCTAATATGCATTATTTAGTTTCTACCAGTTTCACTATAATTCTTTATTTACACTTCATAATATTGTCAGTAAAGTTAGCAATCCAGAGATGCCTGGAAAAAACTGGTATTCATTGAAATTACACATTTTAATTTTTATGAAGCTATATCCTCTGATGTTTTTGGTGGGTTTACTTCTCTACTAATTTCGGTCCCTCATTATATAAATTTGGGGAGAAAAATTATAATTTAGTTTTAATTTCATTGTATTATTCACAACTGGCAAAAGTAATGTGGTATACTAATTAAGAAAAAGAAATGAAACATTATTTTGAAAAACTTTTGATATTAAAAAAATGAAGTCATTTTTTGGAATTAAGCACACAATTAAACAACAATTTGAAATTAAATAACTTGGTACACATCAAGTTATTAAAATAAATATATAAAGTTTAGCTTTTAAAATTTTCTCAAATATGATAAACTTCTCTCAAGAACTACCATATTATCAATATTATGTTGATTTTATTTGCTTTAAACTGGATCAAAATGTATGTTTTATGTAAATATAAGAAATAGTTTTAAAGTATGTAAAAATGTAAACTCATAAATTTAATTTCATTTGCAAATGAAATTTTAGTTGTAAAAAATTTTATACTTAGTAATGTTTAGGATATGTTTCAAAATTTAAAAAAAAAAATTATTTATAATGCATATGAAACATAGAAATTAAATATTACATGTTTTTTTTTATTTATTTAATCTCATATTATCAATATTATGTCATTATGTATATTATGTCAGAGAATGAATAAATATTCTAGTATAATTATTTCTTATTATACTAGAATATTTATTCATTCTATGACAGATTGATTATAATTATAATAAACAATGACATATTTTAATTGCTATTAAACTTTCTTGAAATTAATTTAACAGTCTTTAAATCAAAATGTTCATTTACCATAACTAACTTCTCAAAGTAACAGAAATTTAAATGAGTCATAAAATACCTTAAATTAGTTTAACCCTGCTATTCTGCAGTAAGCATTTATGGGTGTTATTAAACATTCAGATATGAAATTCTCTAAAGGAAGATAAATAATTATTAATACATTATAGATTGACTTCTTTCTTAAATTATAGAAGTTTAAGGTGGCAGTCTGAGATTTAGCTTATGTGGATTCCAAGTTAATCAAGTAAAATATATGAAATGCCATTTTTATTTATCATTTTCTATTTTCCAGATAAACATATGCTAATATCCAAACATAATTATTACAATAATGGGAGTCAATATTTCTTATTAACGTAAATTAATTGAACTGGTTTCAACAATTCATTGTATGTTAATAAAAAAGCTATTATATGGTAATTTATTTTGAATATCAATTCAGAATCACATTCATTAAAAACAATACGTAGATAAAAATAAAAGTTGAATATTTAGCAGTAAATAAAATTATCCTTCAGTAATTGGCTGATGATTTCATTCAAAGTTTCAATTTTAAAATTAGATGATACGGTTTCAATGTAATTAAAATAATAATTATTGTTATAGTTAAGAAAACACACACACACACACACAAATGACATATACTGTTTTAAAAAAATGAACTATCTCGTCGATTTTAATATTTTGAAATATATATATGTATATATGTATATATATATATATATAAATTTTTGAATACTTATTGCAGCTCTGAAACTTTCTC
Source organism: Latrodectus elegans (assembly GCA_030067965.1). NCBI lineage: Eukaryota > Metazoa > Arthropoda > Arachnida > Araneae > Theridiidae > Latrodectus > Latrodectus elegans. Next base: position 62,969,475 of record CM057809.1, read on the forward strand.
TTTAACACAAGCACATACACATACCTACCCTTGTAAATAGGTATTTTTAGTTCTAATATCTGATATTGGTTCTATAAATACACCTTTAACTCACAACTCAACTAAAATATACCAAAAAACAAGAATTTTAGACAAAATAAAGAAATAGCAGTTCTTTTTTATTCCTATAGTATTCACATACCTCTCTCACAGACATGAATAAACAGTTTTGTGTCAAATATTTAATAATGGTATAAATGTATTTTAATTCAATAGTCTACTGAAACATAGGAAATAAATTGAAGCACATATATATACAACCTACACTTATGAAAAAATAGTCTTGAATTAAATATTTAATATTCATTCTAAATGTGTCTTTAATTCACTATTCTACAAAAATATCAGACAGGACTAAAGATAGAAAGCAAAAGTAAATGAAAGGGGCTTAACTCTTTTTTATGGTACGCTGACACACAATAGCTTTTTCAAGAATACGCAGAATCAACACACATTCACACTTTTGAGTAAATAGTATTAAGTCAAATATTGAATATTTATTTTAAATGTTTTTATCTCATTATTCTAATAAAATATAAAAAAAATCAAGTGATGAAGTGAGAATGCTAAGAAAAGGGAGATTATCTTCTCTCTATCTCTGTAGTACATGCATGCCCAAGCACATGTACGCAAGCACACTCTTGAATAGTCTTAAATCAAATATTTAATTTTAGTTTTAAACATATTTTTAATTCACACTATTCTGATAAAATATATAGAAGAAAACAAAAATGAATCATTAAATATAGAAATGATGTATAGAAAATTTGAGGTCTCTTATTTTCATTAAACATAGTTTTCTTTAGCATGAAATTCTGCCCAACTTAGAATCTCATTTTCTACTGCTATCATAATCGAAGGTATATCAGTTGATGGTGTTAATTCTTCCTTGAAATGCGTAATTATTCTAAAATACTGTTATCAAGTTTTGAATTAAAGTGATAATGAAATAATGATTAAAATCAACTCCATTTTATACAATATCAAATAAGTTCCTTGACAAACCATTCTTTTTCATTGGAGTGGCTCTAATTCAATATCTGTTAGTAAAATATTTTAAAATTCAATAGAAAAATATTTTCGTTAAGCAATATTGTTTTGTTGCATTTTGAAACAAAATCTTAAAACATCTGTCAAAAATATTGGTCTTTATAATAATTTCAAAGGTTACTGAAATTATTATCATAATTATGTGAGAAATAAAATACATTTTATCACTTTCACTTTTAATTTTTAAGAAAAAATACATTTTTTTACAACTGAATTCACTTAAAATTATATTATTATGTATGATAAATTATTTCACTTATTCTTCATCCCAGTTAGAGTTTTATCTAGTTTTTGATTACAGAGCTATTTTTCTTAAGATTTGAAAAATCCACTTCAAATTAAAATATTTTTCTAATATTTTCCAATACACAATGAAACATTAGTTTTAAGTTCAAACTTAAAATCGAATAAATTCAAAAACAAATGCAACTGTTTAAAGTTTTTAAATCAACTTTAAAACATCTTTTTAACACACTGTACAAATCTTCTGTACTAAACATATCAGCAGTTATTTAACTAAGCCATACTCTGATGACTTTATTGATAGAAATTTATTTATTCAATATTTTGACTTTAGACAGTTTAACCTATTCCAAATATTGAAATTCTCAGTTCCTGATAAATTTGTACTTTCTGATATTAACACTAATATTAGAAAAAAAAACCACTGGTATATTTTTATTTCTTGAATAACGTTAAAAGTAAACATAACACTGTTAGTCTAGTTTTTAAATAAAAGGAAATTATCAAAACTAACAGCTCATTTGACGCATAAATTGTTCTATCGGTGATAAAAGTAATGGTCAAGATCAATCTTCTTTAGGACCAAAAATATCATTCTGCTTGGCATAACTTTTATATACAAAGAGCAAATCATCCCCCTGGGATTTAGCAGGAAGCCAGATAAGATCTCATTTAAAGAGAATAATGGGCAGTTAGATTTGCTTACCTCTTGACGCTGAAAGTCAAGAAATCTGACACAGCTTTTCTGATACCGCAGTTAATGCAAATTTAAAGTGTGTTAAAAAGAAGGAACTGCACTTTCAAAAACGTAAATCTTGAGGAATTGGATTAGAGTATTTGAAACCTTTGAAATCTTTTCTCTCCTAAAAATTTGAAGTCTGCCCGGTTTAGGTCCCGTCACCAATTGATCAGATCTTTCTATTGAAATTTATATTATATTCTTCATTTATTAAGGAATTTTCTCAAGTTTAAAATATTTTAATATGTATCCTCTAAAATAGTGGTATTTAAAATCTTAATATTTCACAAAGTGAGATTTTGAGTGGGTGAGGAAAAGTTTTTTTTTTTAAATATTAAAATTTATTTGAATTTAGACTTGTAAATTAGAAAATGAAACGGATGAGAGGAAATAGATTTCAATCTTAAGTATTTCTCATTAAATATTGTGATTTATGCTTTGTTTTATTAATTTCATTATCAAGATCTCAAACGCAAATATTAAATGTATCTTTATGATTATTGTAATTGCGTGTGTGTGTGTGTGTGTGTGTGTGTGTGTGTGTGTGTGAATTTAATCTCAACCACTTAAATTTTGGTTTTTTTAATTATTTATTCATTTGTACTATTCTATTGAAGTTTATTAATGATATTTATATATACTTGCTTTAAATCTCCGCACATCCTAGCATTAAAATTTTGTGCAGTAAATTTCAAGATTAAATTTATAAGCACATTAGATTAAAATTCAATTAAATTCCTAAATTTGCATAAATAATTAAATTCGGGATCTAAAAGCAGTAATAAGTAACAAAATCATATATCAAATTTGCTTTTGTTTCATTATGTACAGAAGATGTTTCTATCATGCAATAGAAATTTTCTTTATATTTTTTTATTTGTTTTGTTGTTTTAAAACATTTTATTTCTATACAAACAATTAACAGTGCGTTATATTGTATAGTTTTAATTTTCTTTCATTACCCTAAAGTTACACTATAGATTATTACACATTGGGTACAACATACTAAATAATGTGTCATATTATCATTAACATTATTAGTTGGCGATTAACATAAAATTTTAATGAAGAGTGCGATAATGGAAAGTTTGAGAAACGCTGATTCCTTAAGAAATAATGCATAAAATTGTGCTAAAAATTTTTTTGAAGAATTTTTTTTTGTCCGTTAGGCTGACAATATGGGGTGCACTGCTCCACTTTTTCATACTGAACCATATTTGGTGTGGAGTCTTACTGCTTCAGTACACACACATGCCATTGAGACCCGTTTATAGGGTAGGCAAACATTCACACCTCATCCATACACAGAAAGGACAAAGACAGAATAGATAGAGAGAGAAAGTACATCAATGCTCGAACCGGGATTCGAACCCAGGAGCTCCTTTTCCACAGTCAGGCACTCTGACCACTAGACAGGACGGTAGGCGTACACTTGTAATATTTACGAAAACTGTGTTTGGAATCATAAATACAGTACGTATGTTTTCGTATTAATTTAATATTGTTGTTGTTCTCGTGTGCCAGACAGGCTGGCAAATTGGGGTGCGCTGCTCCACTTTTCTAACTGAATCGTATTTGGTGTACTTAGGATAGATAGAGAGAGAAAGTACATCCATACCAAACTGTGATTCGAACCCAGGACCTTCCTATCCGCAGTCAGGCACCGTGACCACTAGGGTGGTCGGCAATTAATTTGATACAAGTAACATAATCAACGTTTTGAGATTCTATAAATTTTCTAACAAATTCATAATATTTTTGTTCTGAAAAGTTAACTGGATGACCATGCAATATGTTGATCAGTATTAACATCCCTGTTGTTACTCAATCATTTAATTTTGATTGACACATCAATGAATAAGTATGCATTTTAAAATATTGTTGTAGTTTTAACAATTTCGTTCAAAAAATTATTTTTTTGCATTTTCTGAATATTTTGCGCTAACTCATTATAAGTAGCCATACAGCTGTATGAAAAAAAAATATTGCTTTTATTATACATTTTAAGAATAAAAATTGATCTTTGATGAATTCATTAACTTTTTATAAACTGATTAAAACATATTAATAATATTTTTAAAAATATATGTTTACATTTCCTAATTTATAAAACTAAAAATTATCAATTGTAAAAAATTATTTAAGCATTTAATAGATTTTATATAAAGTATGGTCATATAAGCCCAAATTAAGCTGATGAATTGGTAGCTGAATTGTTTCTGCATACCTTTGCTCTACAGCTTGTGGTTTGATTTCTATATCAGAGTACGCTGTAAACGTTTGACTGTAAATCCCGGATTTATTTGTCCACGTGTGCAAAACATGATAGCAGTCAAGTAAGCCAAATAAAATGATTACAAGAGTAAGTAAATACAGTACTCATGCAATTTTAAAATTAATTATTTAATTAATTTAATATTAATTCCCAAATTCCTTTATTAAATTTCAAATGGACACACCAATTTATATGCATACCCAAAATGCATTCAAGTTTTCTATTTCTTGGCTGACTAATATCATGATAAAAATTTAAACAAAGTCATTTGTAGGAAGAATCTAGTTGTTAGGAAGGATGGATGTATTAACTAAATATGTTAACTAAGAGCAAATTAGTTATTTCATTTTCTCTGTGGTAGAAATTTAAAGGAAATTTTCCAGCTCAGTCTTGACCTTCATTGAATGTAGTTGCAAACTGAAGCCGCTATGCATAGTGAATAAATTTAAGTTTAGCAATAAAATGTCTTAAAATGATACCAGTTATGATTCTTTATATTTCTTGCATAAAATATGTATGAAAAATGTGATGAAATGAATAAGTGTGTTTATAAGCATTTTCCCAAACCATAATATGTAGCTCTAGGAACGATATTAAGCAGGTACTTCTTGACGTTCTACCCTATTCATATTTTGGTATGTTTAAATTATTTATAGCTAGTACGAGATTCTGCCGGAAACTTTTTTTAGAAATTTTGGGTAATGTCAAGCCTTGCTGCATAGTCCCGAGATTAGCAACAACAACCACTTTTTAAAGCTTCTGCACCATAATGTTGATTTTGGATTGCTTTAAAATTATATTATTTTATTAGTTATAAGAACATACAATTATATATATATATATATATATATATATATATATATATATATATATATATATAAAATTATGGAAAAGTGTTTCATTAAAGAGTTTTTTATCTTAAAATATTCGTGAGAATTGATTCATATATAAATCTATTTGCTTGATTTAAAATAATTGGTTGTATAATAAATTATAAGTTTAAAAACATTGTTAATCCACACATTTTTAACACAATGCCAAGTAAAATACCTAATTAAAAGGTTAAAGCACTACTTTTGTATTGATAAACAATAGGATGATATTAAAAGCTGGTCATTTGTGTTGGGCTATGGTAGAATTAGTCATACAAAGCAACTCTCGAATACTTACTGCCTGTAGAGATTAAATTATAAAATGATGATCATACCAGTTTTGTTGTAATATGCAAAATCATTACGAAATGTTAGGAAATGCAGCCAAAGAGAGCATAAAATATTATAACATTTCAGTTATTTATGATACCATAGATTATACTCTCTCTCTCTCTCTCTCTCTAGAATATATTATGACCCCACTTAGCACTTAATTATTGCGAAATGGGTAGCTTAAACAAGATTATAAGCTAAAAGCACCATCTACGGCAACTGGTATGCATCTTTCTCACTCAGTGTCAGAATAATCTAGCATACAGAAATCTCAGCCAAGTTTTACACCTGATTGTCAACAAATTATAAAGAAATGAGATATAGTTTTGTAAAAAAAGTATTAATAATCTTCAGTCAGAGCACTTCCACTGTGAGTATCTGGCATTATTTACATCTAATTTTATAGAATATATTCTTGTTGCTTTTTATTATTAATATTTCTCTAAATGATATAGAATGCAATTCTTAGAAAAGAATTTACTTAAGACTTTTATTTTCGTAAACTATGATATTGAAAAAAATTACAATTACGAAATATAATACATTTAAAACTGCGTCAAAAGTTGATTTTACTTATCGTATTTATAAGTAATAGTCAAAAGTCTTGATAAAGCAAATATCGGTTACAGCTCAAGAAACATCAAAGGCAGAAACATTGAATCATCAAATCGATAACTACAAAAATAAAAAAATCAGATAGAATTTGTTAAAATACACCAAAAGTGAGTAGAAAAAATTATGTAAAATTCTATATAATAGTGAAAGTGTTTTGAAATGAAATGTTAAAAACTTCATCCTGTAAAATAAAAGAAAGGTATTTGATATTCAACTCCCTCGATTAAATATATGTAAGGAAATATTATGAGAATTTCTTTCATTCAACAGTGTGTGTTAAACCATTCTTTCAAACAATACTTACCTTGGATAGACTTTTATGTAAATACATATAAATAAAATAACAAGTTTTAAGCAAACTACAAATAAGCCACACTCTTTCTATCAAGATAATAACTAAAAATTCTCCTTAATTATGAATAGTTCATTCTTTTTCAATAAAAATGTTACAGCTCAAACACTCTTGATACTTTTGATACATATTAAACCACAACTGAAATAATATATATGCATAAAACTCAAAGAAAATTTTTATTATTATATTAATTATTCTGCATATGAAACTTGTGTTTTAGTTAGTGACAAAATAAATCTATTTTTTTTTTATTTTATTTAATAAATTTTACTTCAAATATAATATATAAAATATTAATTACCATAGCATATTATAATACAATTACTTTTTGAAAATGACGTTCAAAGCTGGTGTATCAAAAATAATTAAAAAAAATTTATTTAACTTCTCATTCAGGAAATATTATTTGTTATATATTCTCTACTAATGACATACATAAGAACATCTAATTATATAATCAAATGTATATGTATGTTTCAGATTTTTTTATTAAACTCAAATAGTTATAATTAGATTTGCTTATTCATAGATTAGAAATTTGACATACTGCTCAAATAACATCTAATCACTCTGGAGGATAGAATCAAACTTTTTGTGGATATTCTTTTAAAAAAAGGTCTATGGTAATTATATTTATTTCTATGCTTCATTTCTATGTTCTCATAATTTCACTGTGTAATTATTACACTAATTTGCTTAAAATATTTTAAGGTAATGACTTCTAAAATGTAACACTGTTGTTACAAACATTATACGATACGTATTAACTGACTCTAATTATGTATTCATCCTCGAAATCAATATTCTGTTTTTTAATTATTATAAAACATAATTTAACGAATAAGTAATTAAACTTTTTTAATCATTTATTTTGAGAGCTTATTTAAAAATATTTATTTCTGAAGCTTTAATATTAACAAGGTTACAAGATTAACATTCTTTATCTTTTAAATAAAAGTACTTTTTAATTTAAATATAGATTAAAATGATATTACCAAGAAAAAATTCAGTCGAAGAAACTTTACATTTTATACAGCAATTACTAGCTCTAAAATTGATGGTATACTGTATCAAAAAAGATATTTCTGTTATTATTATTATTAATAATAGCAAATTTTCATCCCAATAATCTTTAATGATTAATTAGTAAAAACACATTATTCAATATAGTTTCAATTTTATTTAGTCTTACAATATATTATACTATTTTCTATTAAATTGACGCATGTGTTTAAGAATTGATAAAAATCTAGCAAGAAATAATTCAATATTTCTAGTACAACTATCAGGCAAATTCATTTCAGTTTACAATTCATTTCAGAACTCATTATACTTGCATTGTATCAAAATTCTTTAATTATTAGGTAAAACATTCAGTTTCTTGAATTTATCATTACAGATCTGATCGATGCAGTATTGAAATAGCTAAACAACGGTTTCTTATAAGCAAACTACAGTAATTTTATTCATCATAAAGATATACTCCACCAATTTTCCAAGGTTTAAAACTCATTTAAAATCAAAATACACAAAACATGAATTACTAACAATAAGCATTAAGCAGTTAAATTAAATATGCAAATAATATTAAAGATTAAGTTACCATTTGTCAAATAAATGGTATGAAATATGTTTCTCAATTAACATCATTAGAAACAAACCTTTCGCTACAAATGTCATTAAATTAATTGCCATTAACTACGGGAATAATAAAGTCGAAGTAATTTGATGGATAAGCTTGAAATTTACTGATCCAAAATTAATTTCAGTCATTTATTTTTATTTGCTTGATTTATAATTTATAAAATTTTACATTTGAAACAACATTTTCCGTTTCTGTATCTGTGTTATCATATTATTTAGAAAATTTTATAATTTATAAATTGTATTTTTCATGAAATCATTTAATTTTGATTGGCATTATAATATGCCTGTTATATATATATATATATATATATATATATATATATATATATATATATATATATATATATATATATATATATATATATATATATATATATATATATATATATATATATATTACCAGTACACTTCTATGAACATTTGTCAGAATAAAGGCAATCATCATACCTGAATCACAAACAGACCAAAACATTGCGGTAAAAAAATTCCTTTTCCAAAATTAAATTCTTTGATGCATATGTTGTAAAACTGTGTTGAAATATGCTGCTGGACATTAAAATTAAGACATCAAAAAGAAAAGCAAATAATAAAAGATATTTATTGCACGTAAACAGCATGACAATAAAAGAAAAAAGAAAAATGGTAGAAACAGTTTCTTCCTTTTCAGCTAAAATCACCCTTACCTTGTTTGGGGTGAACTTCAATTATACTTGGATTGCAGAAAAGGACAATTTACTCCATTTTGCAATAAGTCTACGACAATGTATATTCCCAAATCCATTCTGTTCCCAACTTCTTAGATTAAGACTCACCGCAGACAAGTGGTAGGATTGCGCTCTTTAGAGTATAAGATTCCTGATTCACCACTACTGAAAAATGGAAGATAGATATTACGCTTCTTCATGCATGTTTGTCGAGGTGGGTGTTGGGAATTTTCAGAATTTTCCTCCTTTTGACACACTAATATATCACAATATATATGAAATGTCCTCCCGGAAGCTAATTTACGCCATGGATGCAAAAATATCTTACAACATCAAGCTATTGCAAGGCTTGTACCATATAACATTCTGATTCCACTTGACGTGTTGCAAACAACCCCATTTCCTGACTAATGGTCCATGATATGATTGTACGAGTCTACAAAAACATTTCGCAATAAGTCTATCCTCTCTTGTGTTATTTATTGGAGAACTTTGAGAACCTGGAACCAATGGGGAATTAACAGTCATATTGAATAATATGATTTTTAGGACCCCATCGATTCCATATTCGCATGATACTGACTGCATTTCTACCAGTGCAAATCAGAATCTCCGGAACGATTATTCTCGCTCTTGATACACCACCATCGAATTTTGACTCTTGCTGGTAAACATATTTTCTTCTTATTCGTGGCAAATACAATATTGGGAGAAAACACCAGCATCATAAAATGATTTCCGAAAGAAAAACAATTATTCAATGCAGCAGGTGCCGTTTGTCTTTCCAGTCTCCTCTAAATGAGATAAAATACTAAATATTTAAATATTCCAGCTTCTTCCTTTGATATGATGTTGACGCTCATAAGAGTATAAAAATCACTTCAAAGGAAGAAGTAAATCATTAACATTATATTTTAATTAAGTTTGTAAAGACATCAGAAGTCACAATTTGAGCGATACGATTTCTTTAAATGAAGACTAAAAGAGAGAATTTTGGTAATCCTAATATAAAAAATTTTTAATTGAAGGACCAGAAAGAGAGAGAGAGAGAGAATGAACGCTTTTTACCTACTGCAACAAAATTTCTGACTTCAAATTTGCATTTAGACAGTTATGCTTCTTTTAAAAAAAGATTCAAAAGAAAGAAATTGTTCAGTGATCTTGTAATAATAAGGCATTATTTAGACTGTAAGACAGTAAGTTTAATTCTTACTATTATAGAGATTTACTGCAATTATTAATGATTTCCACTTTCCACAGTACATGAAGAGAGGTCATTACCTTCACAAATATATCAGAGCCTGTTTTCATGAATTTTATAAGTTCCCGTCCTTAGGATTCCTAACTATGGTCCACTGTCTTTGACAACGTATTTTAAAAGTTATAGATGTTACAGGAAAACTAACATCAGCCTGTTTTTGTTTAGATATCTGCAGAACGTAGTCAAAAAATAAATTGAATTCCACCTGCCATTTAATATATTTTGAGTCAACATAGTATATCAAAAATTCTTCCATTTCCCAACTTGTAGTAGTACTTTTACACTGACATAGAGTTTTAAATAAGAGTTTCTTAATATTTTTATTTTTAAAAGACTTGAAAATAATGTGGTTTGATGAACAAATGAAAAAGCGATTTCAATGTCTAATTTCTTTCCAGAATTCCACAACAGATTAAAAGTTTTCAGCTTTATATTAATCACGAAATCCCAGTATTAAAATTGCCTTAAGCGTAATCTGCTCAAATAATGAATTAAATTTCCATGGCTACATATTGATTAAAAATGATTAGCTAAAACTTTATGTTAAATGCTATACATATGCAACGCCTATATTTCATATATAAAGGAAACAGACATTACTTTTATTTCTAAACGAGTCTATCAAAGTGATATCTCAGGAGTTCACTAAATTTTCTCAATTTTACACGAAAATATGGATTGCTATTTATGAAAAGGCCACATAGAAGACAAAAGGAATCAGTTGTTAAAATGTTTTGAAACAGCTGTAAAGTACTTTTGGTTTTAAGAAATCACAAAACATCATTTAATTAGTTTAAAATACTGTGTTGCAAGCATTTAAGAATCTTGAACAAAGCAATTTCGTGTTAACTGTAATAAACTGCTAAAAAAATAAATGATTTTTCTTTATTAAATGAAATAATTATCATTTTTCAGCTGGTTTATGAAAATAACCAAATTTTTCATTTAGAGCTTTTAGTCTTTAATAATAAATATTTTTCTTTAAATAAATTTCGTTTCATTGATATGTGAGTACGTAAGTTATCAAAACAGCATATGAGGCAATGATAAATTGATAACAAGTGTGAAACATATATTCTTTACTATTGACATATATGAACCTGATTTTTCACAGATCATTGTCCATTTATGTTTTGTCACTTGAAAAACAAAAAAAAAATATTTGTTTTTCAAGTGTTTATTTAAAGCTTTTTATCTCTTCATATTTCAAGTAACCCTAAATCTTTATAGTGTTATTGATTTTGATTCTGAAAATAAAGCGAATTTATGTAATTTATTTATTAATCCTCATTTAGGTTTTCTAATGGACCCTAGAAAAATTACACTAGACATTTGTTATTTGATTATTATGAAAAGAGAAGCACTGAAAAAATGTTTAACAATGCAAAACATTTTAAAAAAAATAGTAAATAAGTATTTCAGAAATTAAATTAAGAACTAATTTCCACTCAGTTTTTAATTTAAGGTAACTCTAAAATCTACAGAAAATTTTGAAATTTAGCAAAACTACTTATAGAATGTATTTAGAATTAAGTAAATAAACGTTAAAAATTCCTGAAAATCTTAATTCGTGTGTAAGCATTCACCATATAACACTAATTTACAAGAAAAATAACATTATTCAATAGGCGTTTTCATTTAAAATATTTATTCTACATTTACTTTTTTGTACAATACTCTTTCTATTTTTGTTTCCTCCACAATATTTATTCTGATTTTATTCTACACTATTTATTTATTATAATCGGGCAAATAAATATTTTACTCTCAAAAATGTATAATTATTGCAACATAACAAGCATATTGCATATTTATACAATAATTTTTAAATTAGAAATTAAGTTACCAAGACTAATTATTGTTCAATAATATTTTTGTACTGTTATTGATGTTTCCAATTTAAAAAATATTTACATAAGACATCTGTTTTGTCTTTCATGAAGTAATAGTTTTTGAAGAAAAATATCATTTAAAAATGCTTTGAAAAAATTATTTTTGGCCTTAGTTTTATCGAAAAAGCCTCTTAAAATAAATAGATTGGGATTATTGATATTTTAGACTACTTTGTGAAAAATTACCAATTAAATACATTCCTACAAATACATTATGTACATTTTACTTTTACACAGAATACTTTTAAATTTATTATTTGAAACCAATATCAAAAAGGCATGTTTCATAAAGGAGTAAAATAAATAATGTTTACTCTTTCGGAAGCATAAATTATTCATTTTGTAATCATAATATTAGCTGTATTTTTAAGCAAATTCTAATTGTAAAAGCACACATTTAAATAAATGATTTAGTACTTTAAATAGACTTTTTTAAGTAAACAAGTTACAGTGATGTAATAAATATAAATTGCATAATAAGAAACATTCTTAATCATAAATTTAATGAAAATGAGTTTATTTTTTTCTCAAATAATTCTAAGTTATTTCCATTTTAAAAATAAGATTAAATATTTATGAAACACAAAAATTGTTCTCAAGATTGAATAATTAATCTATTTCAAGTACAAAAACGATAATATATTATGTAAATTAAGAGTAAAGTTAGAGTCCTCTTTTTCTTTCAAAATTAAATTTAACATGAGTGTATTTCATTGTTTATTAAATACATATTATTTTAATTATCACAAATGTTTCAATTGAAAATAATAATAGGTTATCAAGCGTGAGAAGTTTTTCTAGAAAAGTTATATCGTTGAAAATAAAACAATTAATTGTATTAATAAAATGTTAATTCCATAAATGTTTAGATGATGCAACAGACCTTAGAGTATGTTTACAACTTTTAAGTCAGAAATTTCGCTTTGCATAACGTTAGTTTTAGCAAGCGAAACGCATATGAAAGTTATTCTTAATGCTGCATGGCTTTTCTAATTACTTCTAATTAAAATTTCATCAGTAACATAAGAAATTCATAAGTATTTATAATAAACCTAATTATTTCTTAATCTTAAACACTTATGAAATTCAATATCTACCTTGAACATCAATATCATGAATTATTAATTTTAAAATAACTTAAAATCTCAATGCAAAATTACATTTTAAGATTCAGATAGTAACTGTTGATAACTTGTTTGTTGACTAAAAACAAAATTTTCTAGAGTTTTATAATTCCCTAAATATAAAAAAACCTAAAACTCATTTAAATAAAATTACTAATAAGCAATTACTATAAAAATTATAATACTAATAAAAATTACTAATATATAAAATCATGCAGAAAAGATATTTCTATTATTCATTCTGAAAACGTAGTTATATATGTTATATATATATATATATATATATATATATATATATATATATATATATATATATATATATATATATATATATATATATATATATATAATTGTTTTTCAAAAAAATTGTCTTGAAATTGCTTTTCTCCTCCCTTCCATACCTTGCTGGACTAACAATGACTAATAATTTAAGATTATTAAGGATTTTATTCATGCATAAATTTCTTTTAATTGATCATTGGTTTCGAAAATTTACATTAAAGAAAGAAAACTTCTTAGTATAGGATAATAGGTCCATTGGAAAGTTCTGTCCATTGATCAATGACGATGTTGTTAAAACCATATTAAAGAAAACAACTTTTTCTAACATCATGGTACAAAACTTAATTAAATTCGGCAAAATATTTTGGAAAACATTTGGAAGATAGAATTGGTATGGAAATATTCAAAATGAGTGCTCCATAAATTAAGTCAGAAGAATTTCGATGATCGAGTCATCATAAGCCTATCTCTGCTTGTTTGGAACAAGTCGAGACCTTCTTGAACCGGATGATAATTGAGGATGGAAAGAAGTCATTAATAATAATAGCAATTATATTATTTAATAAAATTTAATGACGTTATAAGAAATTTTTGTTTAATTTCAACAATAGATGGAGCTTTTCAGTAGACCTAATATTAATCTTGTCAATTCGTAGTTTATTGGTTTACCATTTATTCTTTTGACAGTCCAAAGTTCTTTTGATCGGTTAGTGCTATGACCTCTCAGAGTAATTGTTCTTTCGTTTGATTTCCTCTTCCGTCATAGATATCATTGTACAGCATCGGAATTCCCTTTAAAATAAAGGTAAAAATTGATGTTGTTTTACCTATAATTTAAAGTGGATTCCGACACAAAGTAGTACGAATTGTTTGACATTGCCCTAAACTTTAAGCCCCTTATTTAATTGCTTTCTCTGCCAAATAATAATAAAATGAATGGTAAATCAAGAAACCGTGCTTCTAATAGATATAAATTTTATCAGAAATGTGCATTTGAGAGTAGTTACACGCAAAATAATTTTCTTATAGGTTTCATTTGTGCAATTAATCTTCATGTAAGTCACATTTTATATTTGATAAAAAATTATAAATAATTTATTAAGTGAAATAATGAAAAATACAAATTCTTTTAAAAATTAAGCTCAATTTAACACTTTTATGAATGAGGTATGATAACTATGTGCATGTTATTATAAAATAATTTATTCGTATGTGATTTAGAGTAACTATAATAAATACAACTATTTCTAAAAATTGGGTTCAATCAATTGAATACTGAAGGAGTAGTTCTAATCAAGTGGTGAAATATTTTTCTTCATATTTTAAAATAAATTGTTTGGATAGCAGTAAAATTACTCTCAGAACAGAGGTAAATAAAAATTTATCTAACTTTTTAAAGGCTACATAAGCTCTGTTGATCATGAATAATATATAAAATTTTTTGGCACTTAATTAGCAGTTATACGCTTCAGGAATAAAAAGGACATATTTATAAAAATTCAGTTTGTATGAATGAAGTGCTAAATGCAGAGGTTTTTCTCATGCTACCTACAGATTTTGGAAGGAGTTAAGAATTCTGACAAACCACTTTTACTCACGTAGCCACATACTCAACATTTCTTATTCCAATGATTCTGTATATCTCGTCATCAATCACAGTTACAAATAGTAACACAAGTAA
Organism: Latrodectus elegans; assembly: GCA_030067965.1. Taxonomy (NCBI): domain Eukaryota; kingdom Metazoa; phylum Arthropoda; class Arachnida; order Araneae; family Theridiidae; genus Latrodectus; species Latrodectus elegans. The sequence goes on from CM057809.1 coordinate 62,984,587, forward strand.
GCACTTGACAACTTAATCTTCCAGGAATTGTATTTTCATTGAGATTATAGTAGTTTTTCCTATGTTTTGGTATCTCTTGAAAAGAAACAAAACAGCTAAACAAGTGCAAGCAATTTAAATCAATAAAGATATTATTAATTGGTTTATTTATTGGAGATTTAAAATTACTTTATTGATTATTTAAAAATTTTAAGTTTCCTCTTTATATTATATGGAATAAAAGAAGCATAAAATAAAAAAAAATTATTTATATTTATTATGAAAATAGAAAAATATTGTGTGGTATAGATATCTTTGCCTGTGGGTGCATAATTTTGTAACTGAATTACCTTTAAAAATTATTTTAAGCAAAATTGAAGAATCATATAACTTAATTCGTAAATAAACAATGAGACTTTCTCTGTTATATAATTTAAATATCTTATTCAGATTTGAAAATATGTATTTTCACGTATACATATTCCTTTCTCTGAAATCATATATATAATAACTGATGGCACTTTTTACGCAGGCAATTCTACGCTTCGATCTCTTGTTCATTTCCACATAAAATAATGAAATGGCAATCTGTCTTGGAATTGGACATCATCTCGGACTTAAAACGTGATTTGGTGTACAACTTTATACTCCACCTTTTCAATTTTCGATCATACTGGAACTTTAGTCAAACGGGAGTTAAAGAAGTTCGGGTCATTTTTCACACAATTCCAACAATATTTTGCAAGACAAAAATCAAAATTATTTTAGTTCGTCCATTAAACATTTGTCACAAATTTCCGACAGACTTTTCTCATTAGCAAATTCTCTGTACCTATGTCATTTACTGTTAGAGTTGAAATGCTTAGAGTATCAGTTATTTGTTGACCGCTGATGGTGAATTAATGACACCAAGCATGCAAACCATGATGGTTACTACCTGGAGTACTTACACAACACATCACCCGTACAAAAACTGAGCAATATGTTGTTGGTATGGTGGTTAATGCATCACATGTCTCCTATTCCTATATGAGAAAATGCAGTTCGCACAACACTAAACATGCTGTAGATAACATTATCAAGCTGCACTTGGGACAGAGAATTTCACTCAGAAAGCAATGCTCTCCAAAGGTCCAGTAAAGCTGTCGGAGGTGTTTGACTATCTGCAATTATTCAGCCAAGCATGTCCTACTTATGCTCTATCGGATTTAAGTCTGAAAAATTGGTAGCCTTTCATTCGAATTATATCCTCTGATTAAAGGCTGCCGTAGACGATGTTTGAAAAATGAGAACGTGTTTTGTCATCCATAAACACAAGTTCAGTCTCGACGGAACAAGTAAAAAAACGGAAATGTTGTTCTAGAAAGATGTCCCGATAAATTTGGCTTGTCATGATTCAAATTTGAACATACTACCTACCGAGCACCACTCTAACATTGGCATTCAATGACGATCCCTTGGTGGTAATGGGTACCATGCGTTCTTCATATGAGCGACCGATGGAAATGGATTGCAGTCTAAATCTCGACTCATCGGAAAACATAACACAAGACCTATGTGACAATGTCCACATTGAAACATTTTTATTAAATAATTATTATAAATTCAGAAAATGTGTAAACATTTGTGAAATGCTTAGAGTATCAGTTATTTGTTGACTGCTGATGGTGAATTAATGACACCAAGCATGCAAACCATGATGGTTACTACCTGGAGTACTTACACAACACATCACCCGTACAAAAACTGAGCAATATGTTAAAACCATGTTGTTGGTATGATGGTTAATGCATCACATGTCTCCTATATGAGAAAATGCAGTTCTCACAACACCTAAACATGGTGTGGATAACATTATGAAGCTGCACTTGGGACAGAGAATTTCACTCAGAAAGCAATGCTCTCCAAAGGTCCAGTAAAGCTGTCGGAGGTGTTTGAGTATCTGCAATTATTCAGTCAAGCATGTCCTACTTATGCTCTATCGGATTTAAGTCTGAAAAATTGGTAGCCTTTCATTCGAATTATATCCTCTGATTAAAGGCTGCCGTAGACGATGTTTGAAAAATGAGAACGTGTTTTGTCATCCATAAACACAAGTTCAGTCTCGACGGAACAAGTAAAAAAACGGAAATGTTGTTCTAGAAAGATGTCCCGATAAATTTGGCTTGTCATGATTCAAATTTGAACATACTATCTACCGAGCACCACTCTAACATTGGCATTCAATGACGATCACTTGGTGGTAATGGGTACCATGCGTTCTTCATATGAGCGACCGATGGAAATGGATTGCAGTCTAAATCTCGACTCATCGGAAAACATAACATAAGACCACTGTGACAATGTCCACATTGAAACATTTTTATTAAATAATTATTATAAATTCAGAAAATTTTTAAACATTGCTATAAAATACATATTATAGACACGCTTATTTAGTTTTTAAAATGAAGAACCAAATCTAAATTTTGAAGTATTATATATGAACTATTAAAAACCTGAATTAAATTGATAAATAAATAAATATCTAAACTCATTAAAATTTTATGTTTTCAAATGAACCTCCTTCTACCACACATTCAGTAATCACTTGCCTTTATAATAAATAAACTCTTTTAGAAATTCGGGCACACATTTTCAATGGAATATTTTTAATAATGAACAAAATTTAAATTCTTACATTTTAATTGTCTTAAACTAATGATATTTTATATAAACGAACATTTAAAGTATTGACTATATATATATAGTCAATACTTAGAAATTTATTAAGGTAATCAATTCGCTTAACATCATCTTAAAGGTCACATAAAAACTATCCTTTCGAGGTCAACTTCTGTAAAGTGTTATTTTCATCAAAAAAATGTATTTAAAAAAATTTTAATACATCTATATTTTATATATTAAAAATTAGAGATTAGTTACTTTTGGATGTTCAATTAAATATGAAACATCCTACAATAACTAATCTAAGATTCTTGACGCAGAATTGATGGCAGTGTCATCCCAATGATTTCCTTTTTATTTCATACTATTTCTTATCATTTAATACTATTCCTTATTATTCATTACTGCTTATTATTTTAATTAATATTTTTCCTAAAAATAAATATAAACAATTTTTACATTCTGAAATGGCAGAAGTATAACAGAAAATATAACCGATTTTTTGCATCCATATGTTTTCTGAATAAATTAATTCATTTTTAAGAAACAAAGTAGCGAGTGATAAAAAAATGACGAAAAGGATGAATGAAATGGAAGAGGAAAAATACTTGAAAAATCGGTCTTTGGTCCAAGGTCGAAAAAAAGATTTATAACAGTACTACTAGATCGGTGGTTATGAGAAAATTTGATTTACCGTCTTTGAAATTTTCTATGGCGCTTCAATTTTTTTTCTCAGTTTTTAATGTTTTTCTCCGAGCCTCGAAACTTTGATGGATAAGTCAGTAAAAATTTCAATAAGAAAAATCAATGCATTTTGTATTTCCTTATTAAAAAATTTTTGTTGCCATCAAAACATCAAGGATGATATATTGTTAATAAGTCCAAATAAATCCCTTTCATAAGAAAACGATTTTTACAAGGGTGAATATCAACACTTAAAATTTGTTGGAACAAATTTTTCACTTAGAAATTATCTTTTGTTTATATATTAATACAGCACACAATACATTTAAAAAAAATCTCATTTTAAAGAAAAGTTGTACAATTTAATTAACTGTTGAATAAATCAACAAATTTAAGAACGTAAGAACTTAAAATAAAAAATTAAAGGCAGAACCATAAAAATATGTTTCATATTTAATTTTCCAACATTTTTAACATATACATACATACATATATATATATATGTTAAAAATATTTTTGGTCTTGAGGAATAGTTAAAATAACCTAAGTTGTGAATATACACGTATAAGAGAATTCGTCAAATTGGGTGTTAAAGCATTCTGCAAACAATAATTTCTAATCTATTTTCTTAATGAGCAGTTCTCAACATAAATTGTAAAGGAGAAATGCTTTTCCATTTTAGTATATTAGTAAAGTGAATAAAAATTAGGATATGTACAATATACTAATATATTTAATCTTTATTCTTAAATAATATATTCAATTATAATAGTGAAAGATATTTTCAAAAACTATTCTATAGAATTGTGCAAATAAAATTTTATTAATCTTAATTCTTTTTTATATAGATTGTGTAATACATTTAAGATATATATTATTTATGAAAATTGATTTAAGTGAATATAAAAATTATGAAACATTTTGATGAAATGCATTAAAACTAAAAAACACAAACAATGTAATAAAGTATATATAAGTCAGAATTGTTCCTGACACTAATATTCATTTGATTCACCCCATCTTAAATATAAAACGTAAACACCAACCAATTTAAATTTTTTGAATAAGCAATCTAGTATTTTCTAGCTCACACATACACAATAAACTTAAAAAATTAGCCTCCTTCTGTTTAAAATATTATCTTCAACTCTTTAGTTAAAAGCAAAATGTAAGAGTAAATGATCAGATATATGCTTATATTTATGTAATAAAAATTAGTATGAGTTTCTTAAAATTTGATTACTTCTTTTAAATAATATTTGTCAGTTGTGAGCTATTTAAATTATACGAATAGTTAATTTTTTGCGTTACATATATTTAAGTGTATAATAATTTTAATTATATAGATCTCTCAGTTTCAAACTTAAAAGTTACTTATAGTCAGAATTTGTTTTGAGTTCTTTTTGAATTATTATGAATGGAAAATCTTTTCACAAGTCAAGCTTATATTGTATTTTTATCAAATAATTTATAGGAAACTCGTTTTCACATTGAGAAGCTTTGTGACAGAGATGCATTTGATAAGTAAGCTAGTGAGAATTCCAGTTTGTAAGTTGGACTACCATTTCATCTCACAAATGTGAATGATTTCAGTGGTTAAGAGTCCATTTTGCACTGTAAGTTTCTGCTGAATTTGTTCTGCTATCCAAACAATAACCACAAAGAATCAACCAACATAAATAAAATTTTTCATGATTTTCGTTTTAAATGTTTGCCATAATATGAACATCAGTGTAATGTTATCTCATAAATTTTGTATACATCTGTTATTTTTTGCTTGCTGCTTTGCTTTGGCCAATTTATTTGCTGTATTCCTCTCCCCATCCAACAATGATCGTAACCTTTTTACCAACCGGCACTTTCAAAAATTTTGGTTTGGTTCATTGTTTTGTCTTTTGCTGTTATATGTAGGAGAATATGTGATGTGATTTAGTTATTGTACTTAAGTTGTTTTGATGTAAATGAATTTACTACAGCTCAAATTCACATTTTTTCTTTTTTTCCCTATATATGTGATGTGATCAGATAATTTTTCTATACAATTGTTATTTTTTGCTTGCTTCCTTGCTGAAGCCAACTTACCTCTTTGTCAATCCTCACTTTCAAAAGCTTTCGTTTTGGCTTGTATTTTCTCGATTGCCCCCTGCGTGAACCTAATTTTTTTTTCTACTTCCAGTGGAATAAAAATATTTGACTTTCGACTGTCGAAGATGAGAATGTAGGGAAAGGCAAAATCAAAGTCCAGAGATTAAAAGTGTTTCTGAAAAAAAGAATGCAATGAAGTTAGAAATGGAAGATATCATTAAAAACATATTGCCAAAATTAAATGGAAGAGATTCTAGAATTTGTCAAATGGGAAAAGGAATACAGCAAAAATAATTAGCTTCAGTAAGGCAGCAAGCAAAAAATAACAGCTATACTCAAAAATTAAGTGATCACTTCACAATTATCAAATAAAAGAAACAATTATTGTAATGATATTTAAATATCAAAACAAACCAAATTAGATATAAAAGTAAAATTGTTGGGCTTCTTTGTTCACATATTTCTCAAAAATTAAAGTAAAGCTTTGTTTGAAGTATATAAACAATGATCCCAAATGCAAATAAGGCGTTCTCATTAATTAGAACATGAAAGACTCACTTGCTTGTAAATTTGATGATTAACAATTCTAATGAATAATATTCAAGCTTCGTTGTCACGGAGTATTAAATTTAAGTATCTCATATGAAATAATTGATGTTACTTATAATTTGTTTTGTATTTCTGGTTTATATAAGGTACTTTTATGAAAATAATATAAAATGTTATGTATTATTATTGCATGTTATTATGTTTGTGTGTGTATGTTATTAAATAATCTAAAATCCTAATTGTGTTTAAAAAGTATATTTATTGAATTCAGTGAATGGTCTCAGAAAAAAATACACAAAAACTACAACGCAAACAGATGAAATTAAGTTTTGTACTTTTTTTCTGCGAACTTGTGTTTTGAGTCACTTACCATGTGGCTTTAACTATTCTCTCCTTTTGATACTTGTGTTTAGTTTAGAATAAATGTAGATGGGAGACACATTTTCTTTTCTCCTATTTTGAGTAATACATACTTAATCACTACTTTTTTTCTCGCATTCTCGTTTTAACTTTAACATTTATAGGATGCATTTTTTAGTCTATCATTGGCTTATAACCCCAAAAAAAGCAAAATTATTTTCAGAAAATATTGTATCTGGTTTAAATGTACTAGTTATCTTTAACATAGTATTATCGATTTAACAACCCTTCAAATTTGTTTCCAAACACTTAATTTTTCTGAAGAAAATAATTCAAAAAAAATCTGACATACATTAGTATTTTCTTTTTTAATGAAAAAGATAATCATTTCATCATCAAGAATGTATAATTTTATTGTTATAAATTTGTTTTCATCACATTTATCAAAGTAAAATAAGTTATTTACAGCATAATTGGACACATATATTTTACAGAACTATTTTTTTCAAATAATAATTATTTTCTGGAAAATCAATTCTCCGCCAAATATTCACCACTGGAAACCCGAAATGCAACGCACATGCACATTAAAAAACCTGAAAAATATCACAAAAAATTAATTTTGGCAGATAACAAGTTATATGAAGATCAAATAACTAAAAGCTTCTTGTGAAAAATAAGTGATCGCACATTCAATAGTTAATGTAGCTGAGCCCTTATTAGCTATAATCACTGGTCATGCCTTAGCATAGAATTAAAGAGTTATAAGATGTTTCATTTTGGTGTTGCAGTCTATGTGTCTTTAACATGTTGATAAATATGATTTGTTTTAACAATGGGGGGTTAATCCCGGGATAGAGTTGTTTTTAATTGGAAATAGATCGGAAGGATAAGAGGGAAAAAAAGCAATTCAATCTGATTTACAAAGAAGAATTGCGTGATTGAACATTACGAACTACATATAATCGCGGAGCGGAATATGACTAATGGCAAGTGCTGTAGGTATGTGAGCACCACTGGCTCCAAAATCACAGACATGTAGCGTCAGCTGTAGAGCAAATCATAAACCAGTAAAGCACATTATAGGGATTCAGAAATAAAATCCAATATTACTCCAGAATATAACAGCGAATGCAGCACCAGTGTGTAAAGCAGAACACAATTGTTGAACTATTTCTAACCACAATGTATTCTGATTTAAATCGGAATGTCGGGACATTTATGGCAGAAGCAAGATTTGTTACAAAATACAACTTCGTTCCAAATGTCCAGACCAGTCTTTCATGCCATCATTAGCGAGTAAAAACCTGTGGTTTTAAGTCATAGCTAAATAAAACAATGAAAGCCATGCAGACATTATACTACTCAGCTGCAAACGACATCGAATGAATTAGTGGACATCTTCCCACAGCTAGGCACAAAAAGAAGTATGCTGGTGCAAAAATAACAACAGCCAGTAGATACCAAAAGATGCGTAAGAATCTGAATCTGCTGTGATATGTATAGTGACATCTACAACCTTTGTACTGTTACAAACTTCTTTGAGGTGATTCAGTAAAATATTTCTAGGGATAAAATTTTCATAAAATGCTACACATTTCTATTTCAGGGTTTGTAAAGATATTAAGTCCCTCATAAAACTGATCCCTTTAAAAAACGATATCAATAACTGAGTTTACACTCTATTATTCTCAATTTCTCAACCCCACAAAAGTAAGAACATTATATCTAAATAACCTTTAAACTGAATAGGACATTTCTGTATCATGATCTTCAGTTGAATGTGTTTTCTAAAGTAATGCCAAGTCAATAAAAATAATAGAATATGAATTAAGAAATTCAAGAGTTTTAAGTTCATAAGACAAATTCATTAACTATTTTACATTTTATTAACACGTTATCAAAAAAATAGCTGTAAATATTTCGTAATAGAAATAATATTATTTTCTAAATATTCAAAAATACAAATAATAGAGCAGTATATTTTTTTACCAGGTGGCATTCCTTCTTTACTTTTCGTGAATGGTAAGTATATATAATATATATATATAGTATGTAACACCCTTGAATATGCATTATTCCCTATTTAACAGTATTGCATAATTGCCTTATTATACACTTTTCATTATAGTTGTATCAGGAATTCTGTTACTAATACCAACTTTAATTTGATGATTTTTATACACAGGGTTAGCGAAACTATACTTCCGTTACCCAATGGACCCCGGAGGCTATTCGACTTGTAGAAACAGAAAAATATATGGACAATAGACACTTCAGACAATGCGCTCAAAAATTCTGGTATAGATATAGTTTAAAATATTGCCACCAGATGGCGATACAAACATGAATTTTACAGCAACATATGCAAATGTCATGCACAATGAAAGAAAGATCGTTCTACTAATGTTCGTGCTACAATCAGATGAGCATTGCAGAATGTCGACGTTGGTGGAGAGAGCACTTCTAGTCAAACTTTACTACTGCAACGGGGAGAATGCAGCGTCAACTGTAAGAAAGTTTCACTGTTTGAAGAAACAACAACGTGGACCAATGAATGATCGTACTCTCAGAGACATGATGGTGAAATTTGAGCATACTAGGACAGAGAGGTGTTCTGCCAGTAAGAAGAAGAAAAAGTGTTTGCAGTGCAGTCGTAGAGGATGTTGCTACAGCGGTCGTAGTAGGCAGCAGCGAATCGCTTCACGGAAGTGTCAGTGTACCAACGATTTCAGGTACCCTTGATATGTCTTACTCAACTATTTGACATATCATGCGTAGAATTCTAAACTTTTATCCGTAAACGATTCAAGTGGTTCATCAATTAAAAAGATATGACCCGGAGATTTGCAAAACATTCGAACTACAATATTCCTCGCGAGAATGGCAATAAATGGATCCTAGCCATGGAACATTCTGTTTGCAGACGAAGCCCAATTCCATTTTAATGGGCATGTGAATACCCATAATTGTCACGTCAGGGCGATAGAAGATACCCACGTGGTCCACGCCAAACCCTTCTATAATACGAAAGTGACCGTATAGTGCGGGTGAACTGCTTCATTCATTATTATATGGTTCTCATATTTAACATGATTTTAAAAACTGACTTGCATGTTTAGTAATGTCTCTCTCTCTCTCTCTCTCTCTCTCTCTCAGTTAAAGAAGTTCGTTTTATTTAATAAATTGCAGGTGCAATATTGTAATTGTGTATCGTACTTTTTCCGTTCTTTTTCTGAAAGATAACTGGTTCTTCATTGTTTCAAGATCTCAGTTTGTCCTTTTTTCATAATATAACAGATAGTGCTATCTAGTGGCGATAATTTCAACTATTTTTTTATTTTAGAAATTTTGAGCGCATCGTCTGAAGTGTCTATTGTCCAAATATTTTTCTATTTCGACAAGTAGAACGACCTCCGGCGTTCCTTAAGTAGCGGAAATTCAATTTCGCTAAACCTGTATTTACATATTATATTACGCACAAGACGTTAACTTATATTTTTAAAATCGCTTATATCTCTTAGATATGTTTTAGTATTTCTTCGTTTGCGAAGTCTAAGATAGCAGAATATATAATAAAGAAATGCTAATAAGTTGAAATAATTAACTATTTTCTTCTTTATAAATAGTGCCAGTTTCAATTAATACTTTGAAGTATTAGTTGTTGTTTATGTATAATTGATGATTCATACATTTCCCATAAGGTTTTCGTAAGAGCTACAATCAAAATGCACAAGCTGTACACAAATAACACAATGTTGAAAATCTGAAAAAAGCGCATAGGAATATCATAAATTTATAAAATACATTATCTTTTCAGATTCAGTTCCATATTTAATTTAATTGATTTACTATAAAATAATATTCACATAAAATTCCGCAAGTTATCAATATTTTTAAAGTATCAAAAGAAATCGAAATTTTCGGAAAAAAAAAAAATCGAAAATTTTATCATGTTTGTGACAAAAGTCTTAATAAAATAACAAAAAATCTATATAATATTATTTTTATAAATATTAACAGTACAAAATAATGACAATGAAATTAAAGAATAAAATGTACAAATCGTAAATTTTATTAATCATGAAACACTAAAGTAAATTACGTAATATGAAATACGAGCAGGAATAAATGCCCTATTCGCAATGTAGTATAACTACTTATGGGTTCGTATTTACTTAGGACTAATAGGAATGTTAACATAATTTTTCAAATAACGTTTCACTAAAATAATTATCTCATCTACAGAAAAGTCGCTCCTTTTTTTTTAAACTTTTATTTAAAGTAAATTAACGATCAAAAGATTTAAAAGATAAAATGAAATGAAATAAATAAGACCTTAAATTACATATTTTCATTCATCAGAATAAAATGCCACTATTTCTTTAGATCGTGTTTGAAGAAGTAAGACATATTAAATCAATAGCTTATTAAGTTTAAGAAAAAAAATGAAAAGATGACTTCAAAGCAATAGTATTGAGTAATTACGTTTGAATTAAATTATTGGAAACGACATATATAATCACAGAATTTCTTTCATTTGATAAATTTTAAGAGACGAAAGTTATAAAATGAATGTCCCAAAAAATTGCCTCTTTCTTCTGTTGAGCGAGATTTAATTAACAGTAGGGAAAGTATTATGAGTAATATATACCATCAATTTCGTGTAAGAAAAAATATGATTCCCTGGTGAGTTTTCACACATCATATCCTCACATCAGCTTATTAAAACTAAATGTATTTATTTTTTCATTTAAAAAAAACCATACTCTTATGTAAGGAAATCTATCCGGAAATTAATTTTTACGTAATACTAATCATATGAATTGGATACTTTCATTTTGATTCTAAAGCCACAAAAAGGGTAGTGTGAGGGAAGTCCATCAAATAAGATTATTTTTCACTACTTTAGGTTTCCTCCTTTATTATCATGGATGATTTCGCATAATGGAAGGGGCACTTTTTTATAGTATTTTCAATTTATTATCTTACTCCATTTAATACGTTTGCTTTGATGAAAGTTTCCGATAAAGACTGTTTCAAAATTAGAAAAGTTTCTGCGAATAATTCTTTATTAAGTTATTTTGAGGTACGGAGCTTCGACAATTATTTATTTTTCCAAGAGAATTGATTTTTTTTCTGTTTAAAATGCATTATAATATATTGATTGTGAACCTAAAACATTGTAACTTTAATAATTTTTTTTATATAATAGCTCAAACTGCAATCATTAAGACAGTTTAAGTAAATTTTATGTTCAAATTGCCTAATTTAAAATAATTATATGCTTTACAGTATTTCTTAGTGCAAAATCTCCTAGCTAATCCATTTTTAATTTTATAAATATATTCATTGTATATGTGAAAATAGGCCGATTTTATATAACTACATATAAACAGTAATATATATATATATTTAAAAATATATATAAAATATATATATTATATGAGGAAATTAAGATTTATTAGGTAAAAATAAATATTCCAATTGATTTTAAATTTAAATACCTTGTTTTGCGTCATTCCCACAAATTTAATTAGTATATTTATTAAAGAATGAAACACACTTTAATTTCTTAAGTTCAGTGATCATTTTTTAAGAGTTGGTACTACCAAACATCTGTATTGTGAAAACGAATGGAAGTAAGAACTTTTAACCTAATATTATTTTCTTTGCTATAATTTTTTATTGTCATTTCATTGTATTTTAATGAAATAAAGAAAAAAGATAAGAAGAAAGTTTTGAAAAGTTAAAAAGAAAATGTATAATATTATATCTTAAATATGCCTTGAAATGCAAAACATTTAAAAAAAATACTAAATATTGAAAAATATCTACTCATAAAATTTTATTACCTCTCCAAATTTCTAAAATTATCTAGTGTTTTGTGGTGAACTGCTGGAAGTTGAAATTTTAAAAGAATGCAGGTGACAGAGAATAAACAAATGTATCTTTTAACAGAAATTATAAGATTTAAAATTCTCTTAGAACATGTAAAAAAAATAAATTTAATAAAACCCACTGAAAAAATTATATTATTATAATAAAATAGTTTTAAATTCCATTTGTAAAAAAGGTACTTTCTTAATTTTCTTTAAAACAGTATTAAATTTATTATTTAAGTAACAGAATTTATCAAAGCTATCAAATTTACACGAAATTTAATCTACTGTTTTTTAAAATGTATTCAAGTTTTGCCTTTTCCATTCGATATATTTTAAACAAACATTGCTTTTAAATATAGAATATGGATTTTAAAAATGAAATATTAGGAAACGTAAAAGTTAGATTTATATTACACTCACCATTTAAATTTACTTCCAAAATATAACAGAAGTTACTGGTATAGATGCTTGATAAAAAAATAGCCGCGAATAAATTTACATACTAAAAATTTCAAAATTATTGTTCTTTATTCAATATGTATTTTGGAAGAGAATTATCGTAATGACAGAATAGTTGATCCTCATGCCTCAAGCAACAACAATCTTCAGTCATATAATTTTCTCTCTGTATCTCTTGTAGAATCTTACTTAACTCTTAAACTTGTATATATTCAGAGTATTAGTAATATTTTCACTACATATGTCACTGGCTTTTACAAAGCTTTCAGAAGAATAGTTCATAGAAGTATTGAAAAATAAATATTTAAGGTAACATGACATCTAATGTTGTGTATTTTTAAGCATATTTTCCTTGATATTTATAAAATGAGAATATAATACTGTATATTATAGTACTTATAAATAAAATTCAAGCTTTTATCGTTATTTTGACAAACTTCTATTGATTTATAAATATAAAGGTCCTCAAAAATACATCATTCGAATTTCAATAAAAAAAGGTAATAACAGATTTTTGTAGTTAATTTAGAAATTTATTTTTATTATATTTTTACTGCATATTAGCAACTGATTCATTGTTGCTAGTTTTTATCAATCAAATTAAGATTCACAATGATTCATATTTGTTTATTATATTTCTGATATAAAATATACTTTATTTTCGAGATTCCAATGAATTTTCTTGTCAGAATTTACAATTATTTTAAAACAAATAATTAATCTTAAAGCATTTTCATTGTAGCTTAAACCATTTGTATAACATAACGTAAGGCAATTAAATATTTATATAAATGCATCATTATACAAAATTCAACTGCATTGTTTCCAGAGATAGAATTGTTAGTTATATATCATTTAATTGTGGTTAACAATAACTATCAAAAACTGTAAAATTTTGTATAATCTAATATCATTTTAATATTTCTGCTCTTGTTAATTTAAAACAAAGTTTTTTCCTAAAATTTAAATTTTCTAAGACTAAATCTATTGTAAATTTTTCCACAACCAAGTATTTTTCGGAAAAGCTAATAAACTCGTACTCTTAAAGTTTTCTTCTTTTATATTTTAAATAACAATTTATGATATAAATGTCTGCTTTTGGCATCTATATTAAATTTAAATATAAGGCCAAATCAAAGAATAAGTTAGACGATTTGCAAAATAATAATGACAAGACTTGTATTTTTAATAACGTAAATTTAGAAAATTATCAGAAAAGCAAAATTTTTCCTACATTTATTAGACAAAAGATGAAAAATGAAAGTTAATCAAGAACACTTTAGCATTAATGAAAAGTTCCTTAAACTTAATTGACCAATTTTTGAGACAAAAAAGCAATGCATAATAAACATTTACAATGCTTAATTAATAAAAATTAAGGTTAAAAGACAATTTTAGTGGCGTAATGAATTCATGAAAAAATAAAACAGACAATTAGAAAAAAATGACCGTTAAAATCCAAGAAGAAAGAAATATTAAGTATAAGTAGTGAGAAAAATATAAAAATATTTAATTAAAATAATTATTTTTTCACGACCTATTTTCTTCAAAATTTTCGCATAATGAAATATTATCAGAGCATGAAAATTTTAATTGGTGCGTTATATAGAAAGCTACAAAAAAAGTAATGAATTACTTTTTTTAATTGTTAGTCGTCTTAACAATATACTTACAATATTAAAATTGTTTTAATTAAAAACATTTTTATTCTTACCAATTTTAAATAATGGATATATTCTATGAAACACATTTGTTCTATACAAAGAAAGAACTTATTTTTTATATAGGAGTAAAATTTGTTAAAATTTATTCGTACAAAAAACGTTTCATATCTAAAAAGAAATATTATTTCCTTGTTATAAAATTTACATAAATACAAGTTGTTAAAATTCGTGTTTAAACATAACTTTTTTTTATATTTAAAAACAGGCATTTTACGTCACTTTTAAAAAAAATAATAACTAGAAAATTAGATAATCTGAAAATGTTAAGTTTAATCATAAACGTAATTTTTTTTTTAATTTTAGGACAGAATTTCCTATTTTAAATAGTTAAAAATTTATTATTCGAGTAATTACTTAGACATTAATATATAAAAAAATCAAGAACAAATTTGCGTAAAATAATCTTAGTTTTGATAAATTAAATAACTTAGTTTTTGAGTCATTTGTAATCGTCTTTAATAATTTTTAAATTTTGTGTTTTTAGGCTTAATTTAACAATTAAAAATCTTCCTCTCATGTACACATCATTTTAAACTAAGTGACTTTAATTTGTATAGATTTAATGAATAAAATATGACCAGAATAAGAGATATAATATCTCGCTTATCTGCATATGCGGGTAATTTTAATCGCAAATATGAATGAGTATATAATTTGCTTATCTAAAGCAAATTATATACTCTGCATTCATGTTCATGTTTCATATTCAAGTTTCTGCATTCATATTTTCAAATATAATTCTATTCATAGCCAAGTTAATAAATATGAATTTTCACATATTTTTCATGATATATTCAAATTGCTTCATATTAAGGATAAAACTACAAGTATGCATAATTTTTCATTATATTTTTGATAACTTAATCTAATTTTTTGTTTACAAGATATTCTTTTTGAAATGTAAATAAAATATTTATCTGTGATTTACAAGAATCTAAGGTTCATAAAATTAAATCTGAGTGAAATAAAAAAAAATCAAGAGTGTCTTGGAACAATTGGAAGTAATTTTTCAATAAAACATTTATAAAATAAATAGAGTGGTGTTTTGTCTAATTTTATTATAGTCATGAATTTCATACTAAATTAAACATTAAACTAAATTATTCAAAATCCATACATATTTAAAAAATTGCAATTTAGTACAAATACAAATAAAACTTTGAACTAAATGAAAATTAAATTAAGTATATGAAAATGTAACTAATTTATAATTTTCAAACAAATATTATAATGTGTAAAAATTATTTAGAAAAATTATCTCCAATTGAATGATACACAAGTCTTTAAAACAATAAATTGAATTAAAATACATTTTACACCATGACTTGTTTTTAAATTAGATAAAAAACTAAGTAAACTAGGAATTTATAAACTTCCCTCACATTAGTTTTATTGTCCTATATTACTAAGTTTTTTGTATTTTTTCATTTATTTATTTTCTATTTTTTCATTATTTATTCTTTTGCACAGATAATTCTTAATTGCTTCACTTTTAGCTATAAATAGTAATCTTTATGAGGATACTAAGAAGATTTTATCAAATAAATTTAATTGGCAGAATTATGAAATTCATATAATGCAAATTTTAATATTGGAAATATATTTTCAGAACTTACTTGATATGTTAAAACAGACAAAATAAATTTGTATTTCAAAAATGTATTTGGATAAATATAAATATGTGCAAAGACAATAACAACAAATCATGGGATTTTTTAATGTTTTGCTCTTTGTATAGTCGATATATAGTCAAGTGGTGGTTTCAAGTCACTCTCATTCTACTACTCAAAATATTGACGTTTATTTCTAAACACGTCAAGTATTCCTGTTTCGTTTCAAAATATCTAATTCGTCTCAAATCTAATACATAATGTCCTGAAGAACTTAAATATTTTATGAAATCAATCAAACTTTTCAAATTCATTTTAGAAATTCTTTATACTTTGGAAAATTTCCCCGAAATCATTCAGATCTAAATCATAAAATTTCTTATAAGAAATAATTAAAATTCTTTTGCTAACAAGAATAATAAAAATTCTCATATTTAGATTAATTGTAAAAAATTCTGGCATATATATATATATATATATATATATATATATATATATATATATATATATATATATATATATATAGTCACCAGTTCAAAATTTACAGTTAATATAATTTATTTTTGATTACTTTGATGTTCCTTCAAAACATTTTATATGCCTCTCTCTCAATACAACTTTTTAATATAATTTCCCTTGAATTCGTTATTAAATTTTTCGTTTTAGTAGTTCTATGAATTGTGATGAAATGTTCTTATACTTAGAGAAATGTTTTAATGTTATGAGCAGTTTTTAAAAACTTTTAGGTAATATATGACAGTTTCTAATTTTTTAGAAAATACATGAGAGAAATTTTAATTGAGATATTCTAAGTGTACTTTTTATAAATCAATAAAAAATTGTTCTTCTACTTCTTTAAGTGCTTTAAATATTATATATACATGTGTGTGTGTGAAGATTTTTATATAAATTATTTGGATTTAAATATTTCTTCTGTAATTTTTCTACTCTTCATAGTAAAATATTCTTCATTATCAAAGTTCCTTCATTTAACGTCATTGCGTATAGATTTAGTCTTCTGTGAATTTTTAATAAATGCTGTGAATTTATCAGATATTATTCTTGTCATTAATAATAAGGAAATAAAACTTCAGATACTTTTGGTAATAAATACTCATTAATAATAAGGAAAATAAACATCAGATACTTTTGGGTATCAACAAAAATAATATTAAATTACTTAAGATTATATTCAAAACTTGAATACTACTAGTTATGACTTTGAACAGTTACGCTTCTATCTAATTATATATAAAACTAATATATTTTACACATATATGCTCTATACCATCAGAAAATGAAGAGTAAATATTTTCCAATTTATTTTGAATTAGGTTAATTTTCTTAAAATAATGAGTATTCATAATGTAAATGTCTTTTCTAATTATTGATGTTTAATTTTTGAGGGATATTAATCACTTCTATACTTGTTAATGTTCAAATGAATTCCTTTTATAAATATGTCTGGTGTGGTAAAATAGAGTTCATCACCTCTTGGCATTCAACGTCGAGACAATGAAGTCATTTAGTCTGTGGAAATTTTCTCTGATCTCAATCACTAGGTATAATTTCAACATTTTTATCTTTATCTTTTCATAATCAGAGGGTTTCTGCCCTCTTACTATCACAGTGGGTGAGACAGTTAAATCATTTTACTGAGTATAAATAAAAATTTGCAACTTCCCTCCCTTCATTGTTTTCAAATTGAACAATTCAATATGTTTTCAATTATATTTTTAAATATAAG
Organism: Latrodectus elegans; assembly: GCA_030067965.1. NCBI lineage: Eukaryota > Metazoa > Arthropoda > Arachnida > Araneae > Theridiidae > Latrodectus > Latrodectus elegans. The sequence continues at coordinate 63,002,336 of CM057809.1, forward strand.
CAATATTAAGTCTCTGCAAAGATATTTTTAATATACCTTTTCTGAAATGCATAAAAATTGCAGAAGTGAAAAAGTTTGAAAAAGAAACATGTTAAGCCTCGGGATTATCTAATCAATAACGATTTGTGAATTATGAGTGAAAAGAAATGCATTGTATTCATCAGTCTCTTTATCACGGTAGAGCACACCTGGGATCACCAGCGATGAAACAAAGGGTTGATCACGAGTCCTCTTATGTTACCACATATGTGCTAAATGAAGAAATTGCCCCAAATTCGCGATTTGAAACTTGTATTTTTAATGTCCGACCTCGGATCATTTAGAAGTGCGTTTAGATCAAGAATGGAATAATTTGTCCTCAAAAAAACTAAACTAAAGATTAAATATTATACAAATTGGATTTTATGATATTCAATAAATGGCTTCTCTCTTGCAGCTTATTTTAGGAATTTTAATAATTTTTTCTAACTGATTTTTATACATGATTTTTCAAATAAAACAAATTTCTCTCTAGACCAAAAATTACAATAGTAACAAAAATGGTATTGCAATGTTTTAAAAGTAAAACATTTTACAAATTTTATTATTTACTGAAGCGAATGGAATGTAGTGTAGTGTGTATAAAATAAATAAATTTATTCCTGGCGCACATATCTTCAAATAGCATATTTTATAGAAAACAAATTTTTGAGTTATTAAACAAGCAGTATTCCTCAGAGAATACCTGTTCACTATTTAACCTTTGAATTTTTATATAGACTGTACTATAGAGTTTGCAATTACGAGGGTCATTCTGAAATTTTTGAGATACAACTAGGTTTTTAAAGTTATACTTACAAAATTTTAGGTATGTTCAAAGTAGTCTCCTCTGGCATCAATGCCCTTTTGTAGACGAATTTTCCACAGATTAAATGCCTCAAGCCATTCATTTCTTGGAATAGATGAAAAAAATGCATTTATAACCACATCAATCTCTTCTTCTGAAGGAAAACGACGGCCACGTAACTTCTTTTTTAGATTAAAGAGTAACCAAAAGTCTCACATAGCTAGATCAGGTGAATACGGCGGATGTTCGATCAATTTAATTTGTTTTTGTTTAAGAAACTCAACTGTTAATCCGGCTGTATGTGAAGATGCATTGTCATTGTGAAGCATTAGTCCCCTAACATTCAGTTCTTGTAGAATTTCTGGAAGATATTTAGTGGTATACCAGTTTGCTGTTACTGTCTTCTGTCTTTCCAACTTGCTGGCTTTGACCAATCCCGTACTTCTGATGAACGGCATACATCACATTTTTCAGTGCGCGTTGTTTTTTCACCATTGTCGGTGTGTGATCATCTTCAAAGACCGATACTTTACTTTCTTGACGTGTTGGAACGTCAAAAAACGTTATGCACGTTTCATCATCTGTTAGAATTTTAGAAATGATGCAGTCGCTATCATCATTTAGAAATTTAAGAGTTTTTTTTTACTCATTTTGACACGCTCCTCTTTTTGGTGCTCAGTTAGATTATGGGGAAAACAACGGCAAACTACTTTTTTCATATGTAATTCTTCATGAATGATTTTGTGTATGGCTGTAGATCCAATGTTAAGTTCCTTGTGTATCATTTGATAGGTACAGTGATTATCATTCATTCACATTTTTCGTATGGCAAACACATTGTCCGGGATTACTGCCGACGGCGGCCTTCCTGTGTGTTCTTCATCCTGAAGAAAATTGCTACCTCTTCTAAATTCTCTAAACCATCTGAATCCAGTAGCACGAGCTGGATATTCATCATCAAATGCTAATTGCAACCGTTGAATGCATTCTTCTTGATTTAATCCTGCTTTGAAATCGTAGAAAATTATAGCGCGAAAATGTTCTCGCATCAACTCCATTTTCTCTTTTGTTTAAAATTTATTCTACGCTAAACAAGTTGAAGTAAGTCAGTTAAAAAATCATCTTCTGTGTTAAAATACTTTGTATTTTAAAATTAAACCGTTATTTTTATTTTGTAAATTCTCGTCTACGAGAATCTCAAAAATTTCAGAATAACACTCGTATAAGGCTCAAAATTTCAAACATAAAATTATCATTCATAAATTTTGCAAAGAAAGATATAGGATATCCTCAAAAATTTACTTAAACTAATTTTTGATGCATATGCTAGGTTCCAGAATTAAACGAGGCATTTTTGTCCCTTTGTTTAAAATATAAAAGCATTTTAACTTTACCTGAATGATTGTGTTTCCAAAAGTTTTAACTTTTACTGCGTTAAAGTATATTGACTTATTTATTCTGCAGTAAAATAAATTTGAGCATCTATCAAACAAAGATTTATTAAATTTCTAATATTTAGATTAGAAGATAGTATATTTAAAGTCTTTTTATAATAAAAACTTTAAATATGAAAATATTATATTACGCTTATGGAAAAAAATTAAATTATTATTTCAAGAAATTAGTATTTTGATAAGTTAAAAAAAATGTCTTTTTTTTCTAATAATTTGTTGCTGTTACTTGCAATCTACATTTATCTTAAATCATGTAAAATTCTATACCTTTAAAACTTTTTGCTTGCAAATCTAAAATTCCTTCTATTTTAAAACTATAAGAAAAACTGTAAAACTTGCATGCAAAAATATCATTTATTTGAATTTAAAATTTTATTTGGGTAGATTTATAAAGAGACATTTGTATGAGAATCAAATTTTTTTATAAAATATTAAAAAAAATACTTCATCTGATATTCTACAGGATGTATTAAATCATAGATTCCTTTTATGCAATTTTATCATATTTATTAATAATTTAATCATTTTTCAATTTCAATAAACTACATTATATGATATGATAAATCTTCGAAACGTAAATGTCACAATAAATACAAATATTATGACACTGATTATATTTATTATAAACGAAAATAAAATTTTGAAAGTATTCAATAAATACAAATTAAATTATTTTACTTTTTTGTCTAAAATGTCGTAAAATATGGAACGCTATTCTTAATTTACATAAGAAAGAGACAAATTTAAATAATTACAACAAAACTTCTTTCCCAAAAGGCTGTTATTACGGGATGAGAGAAATTCTAACGTGTGCGATACTCAATCACTCTAAGAAATAACAATCAGCTGGCACACTATCAAAGAAATAGGAATGATTGATGAGATGCGTCTCCCATTGTGACTTCCTGCGTCATTTCTTTTGCGAAAACAAGACAGCTATCTCCGAAGATCTCAAGTATTTTATTGTTGAACAATAACAGTTGCCTTATAAAGAAATTATTACAAGTTCATTTGTTATGATGATCTTAAATGGCTTTTACTGCTGAGAAATTTGAAATTGTAATTCAAACTATAATATGGTTAGATAAACAATACTTTGTAATTCAGACTTAATTTTCTTTAAATCTTTTCATGTTCTCTAACTTTTAGTCCCCAACAGAAAATTAATTCCGAAATCAGTTAAAAAATCTGATTTTTCTTGCAAATATTATATACTTCATTTCAAACACAATTGTTCTTTAAAATGCTCATTATTTATAACTGTATAAACGGTGTAATTAATTCGTTTCTCAATTTTCCTTATCTACACACTAGCAAGATGTTAAGTTTATATTAATGAACTTTCCTTTTTCAATAACAGCATTCTTACTTTATGAAAAGAAAAAATAATATAAGAAAAAATTCCATTTTTCTTTATTATTATTAAAAAGAATACCTTGAAATTATAATTATAACTATGTTATAATATTTTGATTATCAAACGTGGATATATTTTATCTAAATTTACAAACTTCAATTGTCACTAGTATGATTTAAAAAAAACTATATTACTCTTTAAAAAACTGTAATTAGAAAAAAAAATTTCTAATTATTATTTGGCAATATATTTTAATTTTTATGACAAACAACAGATTTTAAATTTAGTTATAAATATTATTAAATACAGCTTAAATAAAAGCTCAAATTAAAAAAAGAAAAAAAAAGAAATTTTTGAAAAAAATCTCAATATTTTAAGATTTCCCATGGATTTAAAAATAAATCCACCTCTGTATGGTCCTTAACACTTATTTACAGTCGAGTAATTTTAGTATGGAAAGTCATGAATATAATAGAACGCCTGTGTAAAGCATGAACAGCAGTCAGCCTATTTCAAAATTACTCTGTAAGGAGGTACAATATGCTCACATGAATATTGACGCATGCTAATAGCAATATAGTTGACAAAAGTTGGTGAAATTAAGTAAAGAAGAAAATAAAGTGTTTGAGTCCGTTTATACACGCTGAACCAGGAGGAAAGATGTAGAATGGTATACCACTTTTGTTTTGACGCAAATTCTTTTTTATCCAATGTTTAATTTCTTAAAACTTACAAACTCCTAATATCTTATCTAGCTTAATTACAAATTAAGTATATTTCATCAGTCACAAAATAAGATAGAACTTATTACTGAAGTGAACTTCTCATCAAAACTAAAACTGTTACCAAAATGAATTTTTACTTAAAATAGAATATTTTTACTGAAATAGTACAGGATTCTACAGAAAAGGGATTTCGTTCAACGCAGATCCTAGTATTAGTTAGTACAACTATTTCCCAAGCAAATAAATTGATTAAAAATTTTCTCAAAGAACTCGCAAATATTCCTCTTTTTAAACCTTTCACAAAAAATGAAGCCCGGTTAAATGTAATATATGTATGATTTTATATTTGAACAGTTTTGAAAGGGTTATAAAATTCTTTTTAATGTTCTCATAAAAATTTTAAATACAGTAATAAAACTGTATTCAAATTATTGATAGTTTTAAACGTCAGAATTTAGTTTTAAATTCCAATTTTGTTTTCTGAATTTTCAAATAAGTTCATCAAATATAGAAAGTTTTCCAATAAATCAGATGTTGTACTACATTAAAAGTATTAGACGTTACATATTTAGTACTATGAAATGGAAAACCTAATATAAATTACATCATACAAACACATTTTTACATGAAAAACAATCAAGATAGTCAAAATAAATTTTCTTTTCCATTTATTTAGATACGATGATAAAAGTATTTGACAATCACATAACACCTGTTATAATGGATTGGCTTATTGCTTTCTGGTTTATTCCTTATTTAATTTTTCATTTCCATTTAATTTAATTTTTTATTTTCATTTAACACAGTAATTTAACATTAAGTTTTTTCCACTTTATGATCACATTTTCTGCTTACAAGGTCTAATTCAAGTAGAAACTACAGTTCAAAATAACATGTACCATAAATGTTGTATGATATTATCTTAAAACTAAATTAGAGTGAAACGTATCTGATACTTTGATAGAAAATTTGTTCTACTAATTTTTAAAAATATGTATCAAGTATCGAAATTTATCAACTGTAATGTTCTTAAAGGCAACATTTCAAATTAATTATTAAAAAATAGTTTTTCAAATAGACAAGCATGACAATTTTAAAAGAAATTTGAATATTAATAAAAAAATTTTTACAACCCGATAAAATGTACATTTTTAAAATATTAACAATATGTCGGATTTTAAAAATATTAACAATTCAATATCATTTAATATCAAATAAAAGTCAACGGACTAAAAGTTTTTCGATAGACCAACATAATTCAACTATTTTTTTTCAAAATGAGTAAAATATCAATTTAAATAATGTCTTGTTATATTTCTCTCTAGAATTTGCTTAATTAAAAAAGTGAAAGCTGTTTTTAAAATCTCAAACTGTTTGAAATGTAATAGAATACTTATAAAAATAGAATATATAATAGAAGCTGATTCATATAAAAAAATCTAACTAAAAAAAGTAATGCAATTTTTAAAATATCACTTTTCTTAAAAGTATGTTGGACTTAAACATGTGATTTCAGTAAGCTAATTGTAGTTTTGAATACTTTATATATTTTTTAAGTGATTAAAATGTTTTTTTTACAATACACTCAATGGATATAAATTATATGTTTAACGACTTCCGGAATTCCAATCCCAAAGCTTTTATTTATTTTATTGTCTTTTGTCGGTTCTTTCAGCAAAAAATATTTGAATAATTTAAATAAAACTTATTTGAAAGTTTTATCACATATTTATGACAGATTTATAATCTTTTTCTCTGTAGAAGGAACACAACTTTGCGAGTATCAAGGAGAAATTTAGAAATATTCTTTCAAGTTATTATGAAATATAACATAAATTTTCATAGTATATCTTGTTAAACATCTAATTACAAGATATAAGTGAAAAAAGTTTTCACTCATAAATAAAGTTTTCAAACATATACTATTTTAAAGATACATACGTTTAAATAAAAAGTATATACATTAACCGTATTCTTTCATTCAGTTGAAGTTTTCTTACCATTTACCAAAATTATCTCCAAATTTAGTTTCAATATATATTATTGCATCAAGTAATTATCCAATTTCTTAATATCCTATTTTGAGCAAAATTATATTAAAATAACATCAGTTGCATGATATAGCAGTTATAATTAGAGGATCCTAATATGTACAAAAACAATTTTAAAGAAACTTTTTTTGTATATAAAATTTTTCAAACAACTATCCATTCAATTTTAAAAAGAAAATAAAGCTTTTGACACAAAATTTCTCAAAAAAATTATTTTGCTTTTTGAATACTTTATAATAAACTTTGAAAATCTCTATTTTTATAATTCACAATAAAATGCCTATAATATTTCAGAATGAACGTAATTTAAAATAATAATGATCCTTTTTTATTTCAAAAATTAAAATAATTTCTTAAAAGCCTCTTATAGAACAAAAACATTAATCTAAAGACATTTTGTAAGCAACCAAGTTAGGTTTTAATTTTTTAAAGGTTTCTTGTTGAAAGTGCAATATGTTTCCGAAAAATAAAAGAAAGGATCTTGATCTCGAAAAAAATGTCCTTCTCCTTATAAAAAATCAAAAAGAGTTTATCTCATTTCATAAATAACTCAAACCAAATTAAGTTAAAGCATTCAAAGAAAGTTATCAAAATTTAAAAAATAATTTCATAATACTGCTTAATTTTAGTTAAATTTTATTATCAGCAACTCAGTTTAATTAATCCCGTGAATAAATACACACTTTTTGCTTGTGACATCAATGATTTAAATAATTTTTATATAATTTTGTTTATATTTTCTAAATAAATAACATGCATCAGGCATTTTTATTTTCAAAAATCTAAAAGCATTTTCAGTCTTAAAATATTCAAATTAGTTATGAAGAAACTCTTGAAAATGAATCTTCCATGATGTAATTAATGACTCTGAAACCATTCCATCACAAAATCCTTTTGAAACTATAAATAATTGCCTGTATGAATATAGCAATTAAAAATATAGCTCAGTGATTTGTTGTGATTACTTCTCTTTCATCATTAATCATTTTCAGTCTGCTGGACAAGAGATACCTTCATCATTGATTGCGGATTAATTCGTTTGTGGAATAAGTCTCTCTTAGCGAGTTAATTCTTTTTCATGGAGAGTTAATTCTTTTTTCTATTTTTATGGCGAAGTGATTACAGTAAAGTATCGTGAAAGATAAGAAACTTCTTAGGTGGAAAAATAACTAAAAACAATCTCAAATGATAAAAAAAAATTAATAGCATTACCGATATTGATAAAAAAACACGAGTAATACTAGGGAAGGAAGAACTCAAATCGCTTCCTGATGACTTTTAGGAAGAGAGAGTTAAGAATAATAAGAAAAGCATACATACAATAAATATATGTAATAATATAAATATATATGTATGCATGTATATGTATAAATATACATATATAAATATAAAATGCAAGATTAGATATAGAACTGAAAAGTACAAGAATAGGTAAAAAAAATTATGCTCAGTAATACATTCAGTGCAAAAGCAGATAAAATAGAATTAATAGTATATTTTATAAAATTAATAATCAAATATTAGATGTAGAACAATACATGATTTTGGGGTGTACTCGCTTCTTTAAGACTATATCTTCAGCCAGGGCAGAAAAGCCATACTTTGTGCCAATGTGGTCAACACCCCCTGACGAAGCTGGCCATGTTGGTACTTCGTTCCATTACATATTTTTCTTTGAAATTTTAAGCATTTTTCCAACTATTTACAATATTTCGTATTTTCAATGTATTGTTTTCCATTTGATATTTTCATTGTATTTTAAATAAATTATTCTCCATCTAATATTTGATTATTAATTTTATAAAGTATAATATTAATTATACATACATACATATATATGAGTATATATATATATGTGTGTGTATGTATATATATATATATATATATATATATATATATATATATATATATATATATATATATATATATATATATATATATATATATATATATATATATATATATATATGCACATGAATTAGATTTTGACATATATTTAAATGAATAAATTGAATAAATAACTAAATTCATGAACTAAATTGCTTAATAGGTGGCTGCAATCCTAAAAAATATTGCTAATAAATATACGATCGAAAAATAAATTTAATAGTTTCTAAACAAAAATATATTATATTTATTTTAAACAAAAATATATTATTAAATTGTTAAATTGCAGTTATTTTTCATTGCGTGTAGAGATATAATTAAAATTTTTATAAATTTAAAACTAATTTTTGTTAACCAGGTAGTTTTATAATTTAAGCCTGTAAGATATACAGATCTTAAAAGTATTTTGCGATTGCATTTTCCTACTTTTATAAGAAATACTTAACTGAATTGAAAAATTATATTTCGAAGTTTTTATTTCCATGAAGAATTTTTTGTCTAAAGGCAAATTATAATTTATGATTTCCTAAATGAAGTAATTATTCTTAAGCTTGAATAATTGTTACAATAATAAGACGAAACTTTGTCTGCAAAATATCAAATTAAAGAGAATATGTCTAATTTAAATGAATCAGATAAGTAGGAATATAAATTGAAAATAAAATTCAAACCCATGGAATTTATTCATACTTTTGAACAAAGAAATTAATTTTCATGCTTGAATTAAAAATTACAAAATCACTGGTATAGTTAATATCTTGATATATTACAGTGACTACATTTTAGCTTCATGTCGTGCCTTGCAATTTTATATGGATTAAAAATCAGGAAAATATTGACTTAAAGATTATATACAGACTTAAAGATTATATAAAGATTATATACTAATATTTTTGTTGAAAAACAATCAAATGGAATAATATTTAACGCAATCTGTAAACCATTAAAAGTAAAATCATTTTACATATGATATTTTATTGCGCTTTTTAGAGCATTTTTTTTTCAATATTACTTTTATTGCCTTACAAAACTTTATTTTCTTGAGCAAAATAAAAGACCATTTTTCAAATGATGCATAAAAAACTGTTTCTAATTTAAAATTATATAAAAAAATCCTTTTTTGGATATCTAAAACTATTATTTTAAATTCTTACCATTTCTTAAACAATAAATAAATTTGTTTTTATACTACAAACATGTTGATAAATTCATTTATACCTTAATTTAATATTTGCTTTTATTTACATCTTTTTATTTCTGTGTGTGTTTATAAAAAATATTTGCATTAAAAGTTTATCCTACGGAAAAATTTATCACTCAAATTCAATTTATTTTTCTAATGTATTTTCTTCTGTATCACAAACACTTATTAGGATTTCGTATTTTTTATATTAATATCAATTGTGTAGAAAATTTTACAAATGATATTCAATAGATTCTAAAATATCATGAAATTTGTCAAAATATAAAATATTCTTATAGTACTATATAAAAGTATAATACTAATTAAATAATTGTCCGTAAGAAAGGGTAAGAATATTTGCATTACTTAAATGTTTTCAGAAAATTCAAAATTTAATATAAGTAATTTTCAAATGATATTTTTCTTTTTACTACAGTTTAAAATAGTAGTTCATTTTATTGATGAGTAATGGAAATTTTAATTGTTTGAAATTATTTAATTGCTGTGTGACGAATCATCAAAATACTAATTCTTAAAAGTAATCATCCATATTATATCATAGAAGTTGCATAGTTCAGAAATTAAATTTTCCCTTTATTTAACAAGAATTATCTTTCCTCACAATTTGATTCAAAATTCGTCTGTATACTTGTAATTATATTCTGTCTTGTGCCAACTAGGCTGACAATGTGGGGTGCGCTGCTCCACTTTTTCATACTGAACCATATTTGGTGTGGAGTCCGACTGCTTCAGTACACACATGCCATAGGAGCCCGTTTATTGGGTAGGCAACCATCCACACCTCATTCATACACAGAAAGGACAAAGACAGGATACATACAGAGAGAAAGTACATCCATGCCCGAACCCAAGAACTCCCTATCCACAGTCAGGCACTCTGAACACTAGACCGGTGGTAGGCATATACTTGTAATATTTACGACATAATGTGATTTTAACAATACTTCAATACTTATAAGGAAAAGTACATTTTATAAGCATGCAAAATGGTGAACTTCAATTGAAAAAAATATGAAAATCAATGATATAAAAACTTAAATACCTTTTAAAATACTCAATGAAAACAGTATAATCTAAAACAAATTTTTATAATGAAATATTTTTCTTCCAAAATTTGTTATAATTCAAATTATTTTTACGGTTCGTTTTCTTAACTGCGAAAAATGCATTACGCACAAGTGATAAAATAGTATAATTTGCATTTTTCTTCTAAAGATCTTTCCATTTAAGAAATTATTTCCAAGCCAAATGATTATGAATAAAATTCTTACACCTTTTCAAAAACTAAGGATTTCTTAACTTAAATCCTCAATATATTTTTCCAAGTATTAATAATTATTATAATTCTAGGCTACGTAAATGGTAGTTGTAATACAGAAGTTTTATTAGTTATCCGAAGGTTTGAAAAATTATGTATTCTCACGTATTTCTCCTACGATATAATAATAAAAAATATTTCTAACTAATATTTACTAACAGTATAACTAATATGATATAAATACTTTAAATAAGCATTAATCTTTTAGTTTATTTTAATCCTTTCCCTGTGCTTCTTATTCACATGAATTTATTTAGAATTCCATTAAACATTTCTTTGTTTAACCTTTTCAAATGTTACTTAATTTATTCTCATGATTGCTCTACAAACATTTAAATAAATTAGAAGCAATTATGTGCTTAAAAAATTGCATTAACACAAAACGTGCATTGAATCCCTCAGAATTTATTATAGCGGAATATATGTACGCATAAAACCAATAAAATTTAGAAATCATTGCTAGCATTAAAGGCTTAGAACATAAAAGCTTTCCTCTGCATAAACTAAGTATCTCTCTAATTTAATTACTAGAAAATTGATTGAAATACTATTATAATAAGGATAATGAAATAAGATCTTACTTTTAAATAAATGAGCAGCTCTCATGTCGTGTCATTTCGGCCTCAGAAATGCTCTTTGATTCAATCTCTTTGTAAATTGAATAAAACCATTCTTATCTCTGTCAATTCAGTTAATCGCTGCTCCAACTATTCTCCAAAGAATTTCAATACCAAATATTTCGTGGGAGCAAAGATAGTAAAATTTTACTGTTATTAGGATGCTAGATAATTATCAAGAAAATATCTCCATATAAAGGAGTTTTAGAAACCCAGCTAGTAACGGATTTACTCATTTAAACAAATAAACTGCGCGACTCAATTGATATGCGCGATATTCTTGTGCCAAGTTTAACAATAAATGGAATTCTATTACTCGATGAATGATTTCCCAAAAGAATCGGGATAAATAATAAGCATCACTTTACACAACAGCCTCAGAGCTTAAGGTAATAACTGCGAATCATGAGTAAAACGATAGAAATAGCATTTAATTATAATGCTCTGCGTCAAATTATGGGGAAAATTAAAGCTTCTTATCTATTAACTGCTTGACTTGGAAAGGACAATGCAATTCATTAATGCATTTTGTATGCGCTAAAATAAAGACAGAAACTAACTGCATTAATAAAAAATAACGAACTGTTTTTAATGCTTAGATGTAAGTTTGCTTATGTGACATTCTTTTATATCTTTATATCATTATGTACTTGTATATTTACTATCAAAATCTGATAAAATATATTATTTTAAATATGTACTTTGTAATTGCTTGTGGTTCAGGCAAATGGTCTCCAGTCAGAAATAGTTAAATTTAAAACAAAACCACTTGATAAAATTTTAAACATAAAAACTATTCTACCAATTTTGCAATGATGAATTCCAAGGAGCGATGTTTTCTTTTCATGTATTCATAAGTTATATGGAATATGTGCAAATGCATAAAAATATATACTTTATTTATATATTTTAATTCAGATTTGCACGTTCAATTCAGGCTGGTAAAATAAATTTTAAAGAATGGTGACATTATTTCCTGAGATTTTCCGTAATAATTATATTCTTACATTGTTATTTACTAACTAGTTTAATAATTATTTTAGTTTCCTAGCTTCCAGAAATTTAATGGTTAATTTGCCTCTGAACTACATTCATATACAAGGATTAAGGTCATTCATATTCAAGGAGAGTATCACATTCACGAACTATTCAGCTGAAAGCCAAGCAGCTAAATATTCACCTATTAACTGATCATATTTCTTGCCTAACTCTTATGCACAAGATTTATTTAAAATGAAAAAAAATGAAATCATTAAATTTAACATTTGTTTGTAATAATATTAGTGATCATAGTATTTACAAATTTTTTTAGTCAAATAGTAGGTATAATTTGCCTATACATTTCAATTTAATTTATATTTTTCAAAGAATTTCAATATGATTTTTATAAAAAAATTACACTAATATTACTGTATTAGTAAACAAGTATAATAAAATTTAAAATTGTAAAATACCAATTTCATTTAGATAAACTGCTAATTTAAATTATATTTAACGTAAAAATTATTTATCTTTAAAAAACAGTTCTCTCACATTTATGTATTTCAAAATAAATACGATCATATACTCAAACTGATAATTTAACAGACAGAGATAAGGTCTTCCATCTGGTGTTCAATTCCCACCTAAAACATAACAGTTCGCATTCATATGGAATTCTTATCAAATTATAGGTTCAAGTTTCCCGTTTGAAAACAAAATGTCATTATAGAGCTACGATAAGAGGATTCATCAATGTAAAATAATCATGAAACAGTCCTGGCAAATGTGACATCTAAAAGAGATCAAATTATTTAATGTTTACAAGTTGTTCCCTGATTTTTTATACTGTTATGTTAAAAGGTTTTCTTTATTTTAAAACACTATTTCCTTTAAATTTAAGAACCTTAAACAAAAATATGTGTTTAATTTACTCTTTCTACTTTCCCAATTTCTTTGCGTGCTTATTTCAATGAAAAAAAGTACTTGGAAAGTTTACATGTGCAGATGTTTAATCACTTTCTAATAAAACTTGAACTTTTAGATAATATATTATATTTCGCGTTTCAGAAGGATAATTTCAAATGAACAAATTTTAAAGTCTTATTATTAACCTATCCACAGATTAAGTGCGCCTTATATTTCCATGGTGTGTGAAAGCATTTCACAGTATGAAAATTTAATTCCTGCCACACAATTCATTCCACACATTCAGCATCATTTTTACCTTTTGTTATAAAATACTGTTCATTTATTTAAATATAAAAATAAAAAAAATTATTTTGTAACTATCAAATAAATGGACTCATTTCATAACAAAAACAATTATAATGAATAGAAAGTTATACAATCCTCTTTTAGAATTAAATTATGATTTTTAAGTTTTACAAAAATAGTTTCTTTGTTTCATATTAAATTCAGGATGCTTAGTTGATCATTTGATTGGTAATATGGTTATTCAAAATTCTCAATGTTAAAATAAATAAGTGTGATTTAAATATTTGTTTAAATTCTTAAAAGATAAAAATGGTGACTATTGTTGTATAAGATGAAACTTCCCATTTTTCTTACACTCTACTGTCTTATATAGCATATTAATGAATAAGTTAAACTTGAGCTTAAAAGTATCTCAAAATAGATTTTGAAAAGACTTGAAAATAAACATTAATGGATCATTATATATAGACATTAATAGATCAATTTATTTATAGATATAACTTCATAAATATAGTAATTTATTTTTGCATTTGAAATAATATACGTATAGGAAATATTGTAATAATGCATCTATTTAAGATACCGCCCTATTTTTCCCTATAATCCAAGAAAAACTATTCCTAATGTGGTAGAAAAAATAACGGCTACAAGCACTTTTTCTTTTTTTTCCGAAAAACTTTAAGATTGAAGATAAAACATTTCGATATATCTTCTAACTGTAACCTTATAGTTTACGTGATATGAAAATATTTTCCTTATTTATTTCAGGATTTATAACTTTCTCTAGAAATAAATACGCTAAACCAATGCGCAGAAGAATTACTAAAATAAGAATTTTATTTCACATTCAGAAAAGATTTCAACAGATAATAACTCGTATAAAATTTATATATTGAAAATTCACTTATAAATAAAATATAATAGGGAAGTTATAAATAAAAATTTTAAAAATCTAAAATAAACTGCAAAGGAATAAAATTTAAATGCATGTTGAAACTGGTATAAATAAATAAATTATTCTTAAATGTATTTGGAAATAGTTTATAAAATGAACCAAATATACTCTGAGTACATCAAATTCTTTGATGTGTATAAATAATACGTCGTGTGCACATTTATTTTGATTAATTCTTTGTAATTCTATCTAAAATGAATTTTTTTACCTTGACTAATAATTATACGTACGTTAACGCCAATAAGTTTTAGTTAATAGTTATATTTTGGATACAAAAAATTTTAATCGATTTGTTTTTGTTTTCTCAGAAATTACCTTATTTTGAAATATTTGAATACTTTTATTTTAGTCTTTTCAAAGTATTCAGAAACATCTAGTATTATTTTCAAGTTACTAATTAGTTTACATTTCTTAGTTTTACTTTTGCATTGTATAACCTTTAAGTGAAATTCGTTTAAGCATATTTGTTATAATTTGTTTTTTAACTTAAAACTAAATTACTGCTTAATTAACTTATTTTATTTAGACTGTAATTTCAAATAAAACGTAATTGTCAAACATGTTCAATAATGTAAAATTACTCCATTAAGGATTATGATTTGGGCTGAAATGATAATCCCTTAATGGTATTATTAATTCAGTCTAATTAGTGAATAAAAATATGTATTCATAAACATCATTTTGCATATATGTGAATTGTTCAATATACAACAATTTACGAATCAATATAATTTCCACGTGAAATAATGTAATTTCTAGGTCTTAATATTAAAATGTAAATTTTGATCATTTTTGTACTTTTATATTTCCCTGTGTGTGAAATTTATTTTGTATAAAGTTCATTAAACTGTCTTCAGAAATTCTCTTAACAGTTTATGGTATTCAACAATTTTTATTTGAAATTGCTTCATAACTCTATGTTAATACAAAACATTTAGTATGTTTCTTTCGACTTGGAAAATCATATAATATAAATAAAAATAATAATTTTGTCTTAATAGTAAAATAAATATTAATTTTCCACGCTTGATGAGAAAGTTGAGTTTAAATACTATTTTTAATTTTTATCTATCTATTATTTTAAATTGAATATCGAATCTAATTCAAGTGTTATTTATTAAAAACTGATTAATTTGATGACTAAAATGACTGATGTAGTTTTGAATTATTCAGTACAACACATTTGCATACAACGTGATATAACATTACAATTTTAGCCTTAATATATCATAGCTGTCAAATAAGTTAAACATGTTTTATACTAGCATTAAAATTGATAAGTTTATAGTAGTTATTTCTAAGTAATTTGCATTAAATATTTATTATTTATATTAAAAAAAATTCATATTAAGAGAGAAATTAAAGTATTTGCATAAAACCTGTACAAATTAGACAGTTCAAATTATAATAATGTTATTTTTTTTATAAAATATTAAGAGCATTAAAGTTGAAACCAACTATAAACTTCATAGAATAAAAATGTGTTTCAGTTCGAGTATTTCTCAATGTTAAATTGTAGGAAAACTTACTTTCGTATTACATATGTGTTCAAAAATTTTAAAAATGTACGATAATACCAAAACATTTATTACTGAATTTCAAATATTTACTATAGAAGCTTGAAACACTATTCATTTATATGCGGTTTGAATAAAATATAAGAATATATTTAAGAATATTACAATAAATATATTTATATTTTAATAATAAAAATATAACTGTCATGTAATAAATATATTTCATCAGGTAATACACATGATTTCCGCAATCGATAATTTTTCAATCAATCAATCAATAATTTACTCTCCCGTTTTTATTTATTAATGTGCAGTTAGAATTACAAAACTATATAAAAGGAAGTAACACATATGTTTCAAATAGTACTAAATACAAAGAATGCATCATTTTAAAAATTATAAAATGTAAACTTTTATATGGTCGCTTATTTTGTAAATTACATTTACATTATTTTTATTTTATATAAATGTTTTTAAGTTTTTATAGAAATTTATACAGAATTTAAAATAATTTACATATTTTTTGTATTTATAACTTTATGTATTATATATAAACATATAAGATAAAACGATTTCATACTTTTTATGTACTATCATACAAACACTCATACTGCAACCAAAATTGATCATTTTATGAAATAAAAAATTAAATCATTTATGGGCTGCTTTAGCCTATTAATATATTCCTCAAAAATCTGTGATTTTATATGTACCTGCATTTTTGTTAAATATGTTAAATTTATCCTTATAGTTCAAAAATATCTGGAATGAAAACTTGTTAAAACTTCTTCTGACATTAATATTAGCATTTAATATAAATACAATTGGCTTATGTCTTTTAAATGCAGACTAGCGTGTTAATTAAGCATTTTCGATAAAGTCTTTTAGGGAGTGTGCTTAAATTCAATTGCAGAATTTAACGATTCATAGAGTAATACTTAAAAATAAATAATATACCATGAGAACCTTTTCCAGTATTGAAAATATGAAAAATGTTAAATCACAAAACTTCTCAATTAATACATCTTTTAACAGTATCACATTGAATAAATATGCATAAAATACAGTATCTATATAATATATAAAAATAATTTTGCAACATCGTCTAGTCCAACATTTTTTAAATTGTAATCAAAATAGTTGTTATACGTCTTAATTTTGAATTAAAAAATTATTAAAACATATTTTTTTCAGGATTTTTCTATTTTATTCATTAAAAATTTAAAACTTTATGTTAATGTAAACATTAAAATATTTAAACACTAGTGAAACAAATATTTGAGAAATTAGATACAATACTTTGAAAATATGTATGTTAACCAGTGTCTTTTGAAAAATTGAAAAAAAAGCATTCAGTAAAATTACGTATAAGACTGCGTAAGCTAGATTACATAAAACTATTTCATAGCATGGATTATTTTAGATACAGCTTGTGTTTTATAAATTATACATTAATTAAATTATAATTCAAGTATATAAATTAATATATCCTAGAAGATGAGATAGCATACATATGAATTATAAAATCACAAAATAAATTATTAAAAAATTATAATATTTCGATATCCTAGTTCACGAGTCTATGATTGTGGAAATAAAATAAATGTGAAAATAATGTATAAGAAAATGTTATTCAATTCCCTGAAATAAAGTATTGCGTTTCTCCGTAAATTTCATGATTACAAGATTTGTTTTTACCAGGAATATATTTCTCTAAACTAAAAAAAGATTCAATAATCTGGTCTTTAGTTTCTAAGAATTACGGGCAATATTATTTTCTTAAAATAATGCAAGTTTATTTTTCTTAATTGGTTTGAGATAAAAAAAAATAGATGCTCCAAAGGTAGTTACATCGGTGAAGGAAAAGTTGAAAGGTTTTTGAATGAAATTATTTAGCTTATATATGTATATATATGTATGTATAGAAAAGAATTAATAAGGAAGTCTCATTTAAATTCCTCAGAATATTTTCTATACATTCTGGTGTAATTTTGTGTGTATAGTTATAAATAGTAAAGTTATAAACATAATGACTGTTACTTTTTCTTAATTTTCTGATTCATTGACTTTTAAAAAAATAAATAAAGTTAGAAGTGTATAATGAAAGTCAACTGAAGCCATTTATAGAACACTTGAAAAACATGTACACTACAAATGATGATAGCACAAAACTTCATGGTCTGCTTGCATCATCAATTATCATTCCATGTGAATTTGAAAACACCCGATAAATTAAAATGTTTTATTAACCCATTAAACAGATTTAAGGAGAAACTTCTTTAATTTATGCGGTATATTCCATTCAATGAAGTGTGACAGTTGTATTTGAAACAAAATTGCTTAGTTCATATTTTGAGCGAAAGAATATTTATTTTTTTTTCATTTAAAAAAAATTTATAAAAAATTACATTTATTTTCTTATTCAAAACTATTAATGCAAACACACTATTTAATTTTTTTTAAGCATTAAATGGTAAAAAGAAATAAAATTCAGTATCCCAAATATTTCCTATCTATTTAATATGTTTAATGCCGATTTGTGAGTAAATTATGTTTCTTCGAAATTTTTAACCATAAAATTATTTTAATTGAATAAAGTCTATCAAAAACATTTTAGTTATTGAAAGATATAGAAATTATATCAAATTACTTCTTTAACAATTATGTATTTTATTAATTGTTTTTTAATTAAATTACTCATTTGCTTTAACATACTACTTAATTTTATATAAAGAACATATTGTAAAAAGGATAATTTGTAGCAACATTTTAAATGAAAGTGTAATTGGTCATAATTTAAATTCAAGTCCTTATTATATTTTTTTTACTTTTATAGTATTTGTAAAGATAGTTCATTGTTTATATTAAAATGAATGGCAGTTGAATATAAGAGATTAGGTTTAATGAACGTTTTTCATGAAAATGTAAACAGTCACAGAAATACAGTAAACATTTTTACATATTCTAAGTCAGAAGAAAATTTAGAGTACATAATTATTCTCTTTGTGTCACTTTCAAATATAAATAAATGTGGTTTAAATTATGAAATTTTTTTCATTAATTTTATTTTAGCTAATTTAATTGATATTAATTCAAAATCACGCAAGGAGATAAACAGACTGAAATTATTTGCATCAAGTATTTCTTTAACCTAATATTAGATTACAGCTTACAAAATTTTATGAATAAAAATATTTTAAGTAGATTTATGTATAGAATCAAAAAGGTTAAATTTATTACAAGTATAATTGTTTTATACATACACCCAATCAATATTTTAAAATTAAATACAACTTTTGTAAGTTAAACAAAAAGCATATTTAAGGTATTGAGTTGAAAAATGAAATTCAAAAGTCAGCATTCGATGTCCATTGTAGTACATTGTAGTTCTTAAAAAAGATTAATTTCAGTAGTTATTACTAATTTACGATAGAAAAGTGGATTTTGTTTAAAAATTTTACAAAGAACCGTTAAATTGGTGCAAATTTTAAGGACAGAGATGCATTTCGAGTAAAAATTGGAATAAAAATCAGTGTATGTAAAATATAAAATAAATATATGTACAATGACAGAACTGTACTTCTTAATTTCAAAGAAGAGTTAATCATGATAATACTGCAAGCCTTCCTTTTTTCATTAAAAAAAACTATTATTAAAGTGAAACTCGATTGATTAGAAAATTCAGAAATGAAAAGATACAAAAATATTAAAAAAATAATTTATTTTAAACAGTCAAAAAATTTACTTTTAAGCAAAATAAATTATTTGACTGTGCGCACAAAAAGTTATTTATATAAAAGAAATCCTTATCTTCTTTGTCCTTCGTAATTTTTTCTGGTGTTGAATTAAAATCGGCAGCTAGCAAAGGAATAAAATTCAAATCAGCATATTTTTATAAGCATAAATTAAAACCTTTTCTTTCTTTGAAAAATTTGATTAGAGCTTTTGTAATTATTTTAAGCCCTTATTAATACTTTCTTTAACTTTATGTATGATTGTTCTAGTGACGATGCAATTATTAAAATATAACATTCCGTTTTGGAGCTCCACTTGCCTCTTGAATGGCGTTGTGGGATTATTTTTCTCTTCCCCATTTTAAGAAATCATCTACGAGTAACTGCTAAGAGTAGAGAAAAAAAATATTTCTACATGGGATCCTCCCTTCATTCTACTATTTTCACAAAGTAGTTTGTTTCTTTAAAAATAAGGATATTTTTTCAAACTTTGCAAAGGTATTTTTTTGCTCATTGCAACATACGTGTTTACTCTTTTTCCCACTCGCAGCAGATACCAAATATATTGGAAACCAAATGAAAGCACTTCTGATTTTAACATTTAATAGCTTTACCACTTAAAGAATTGTAAAGTGTTCAACACTTGACTTTATTTATTTTTAATTAAACTGTACATGGGACGTTATTTCAAGTAAAAACAGCATATTGGACAATCTCTGGTTGGCTTGGCCACAAGCATTACATAAAATTTAGTATTTCTTTTTGTGGAGTAACTTAAATAGATTTATTAACTAGTGTATGAATATGGTTATAAGTTTAAAGTAATTATAAAATATTTTTATCCGTTTGTAAATATTTTTATAACTTTAAATCAAATGCAAACACTTTTATCACTTGATTTTAACTTCTCGATGGAAATAAAATACTTAAATTTTATAAATTTTTCATATTAATTTTTAATTTGTTAATATCATACTAATTAATTTTATTAATAATAAAATGATATCAGTATCAAGTTTTGTCTATTTCATGTATTTTTTAACTATTACTATATGGTGTCAAAATAAAAATATTTGTTTAGAATTTTATTTAAATTATTTTATTGCAAAATTATCCATTTTATAGCCGAAATATAATGATTGCTTTTATATACACTACCCCAAATCTATCATTTATTTCTGACAAACACTATATACAAAACTATTTGTACACCAAATAATTGATATCCTTTTTTTTTGAAAAATTAATAAAATTATTTTATAACTGTTTAAAATTATGTCAGATTATTGCATCAAATGTAACGAAAATGCATTAGGGAAACCATTTATCACTTGATTTTAACTTCTCGATGGAAATAAAATACCTTTATATGTTTTAATAATTTCATTTTAATGAAAGACTAAAGTTCAAATGATAATAAATATGGGGTTATTTATAAAAATAATAATAGAAAATTAATCAGTAACTTGAAGAGTTTTTAAATTGGGAATATTATCATTTATATTGAATTTTATAATGTGTTTTTGTAATATTAATTTTCTGTTTAATTTAATATAAGCATAAATTCTAGCTCTCTGTATTTTAAAATCACATTATATGAGTAGCTTTAAATGAATGAATGTTCCAATATAATTCATTACTTCTTATTTATATGTTTCTACAAATGCTTATTTTAGCTTCACACACAATGATCTCAAAATAAAATATCTCTTTAAATTAATTACATTATAAAATCTTTAAATACTAGTCAATTTCAATGGATTATAAATTATTTCAATTGATCTAATATAAAGGTCAAAAAACATAAATATAAATATAGAACTTTTAGATGAAATAATTAATATATTAACTCTTCCCTTTCTGTATGTTTAATAAAAGTGTAGTTCTAAGTTGAAGGAAGAAAAATAAGAAAAAGAATCCAAAATTGTTTTAATAAAAATCATGTAATTAAATCTACAAACCAAATTTATTGTCGTTCCAGCCGGCGGATTAAATGAAAAGTCTGAATAAAAACAATAAATTCGGTAAGGAAGATAAAAAAAAAAAGTGAATGCTATTAAAGTACTGTTGAGCAACGGTGCCCTAATTAATTAATTTCTTGAACAAAAAGTGGCTTTCTTAACTATCAGTTCGAAGACAAATTTGCTCTCTCTCTAACTCGAATCACATTTGCCTAAATTTAGCATTCGAAATGGAAAAAAGTGCTTAAAAGTTTTCCCCCAACTCTGAAAGACTTGACTCCTTACGAATGTCCGGGAATGATGCCGAACGAGTTGTTAAAATATTGACATCGCCTTCTGGCATTC